>OZ017739.1:190417681-190480181 GCA_963969285.1 Odontomyia ornata
ACAAAATTTGATGTATCTAGCTTAACTAGTTTCCGAGAAAAACTGCTGTGACACACGAACGGACGGATGAACGGACGGACGGACAGACTGACAGACAGGACGCGATTTTAGTAGGGTTTTGAAAAATTAATTTAACAAAACCCTAAAAATGTATTGTTTTTTACGCTTCAGCTCAATGACACATACTGATTCTGAAACTATATGACAGTAGCTTTCCAACACATATTTGGAAAGGTGAATCACTGGAATGGAAATCAAGTTATACCATCCGCTAGAAAACCGCATGAGTTAACCGGTATTCCTATTATATATATATATATATATATATATATATATATATATATATATATATATATATATATATATATATATATATGTATATATATATATTTATATATATATATATATATATATATATATATATATATAGATATATATATATATATATATATATATATATATATATATATATATATATATATATATATATATATATATATATATATATATATATAGATATATATATATATATATATATATATATATATATATATATGTGTAAACATATAATATACATATATGTGTATATATATATATATATATATATATATATATATATATATATATATATATATATATATATGTGTATAATATACGCGGGGTATATACCCCGCGTGTCGTACTCAGATAGCGGATAAGGGGTGCCCTAACTTGCCAGCGGGGGTTTGGGAAATGGAATACCACTCACGGGCATAAAAATGACTAAGCACTCCACTTATTATTTACGTTTCATCGGATTCAGACAACAGCTTTAGATCTAATTGCATACAGGTAAATGGCAACGACTATCGCAGTGTATGAAGGACTACTCTCTTGGAGCTTGGAATGTTACATCATTGAACAGATAAGGTGCACTTGAACAACTTCTGAATGAAATAAAAATATACTTAATCACCATCGTCAAACCAGGTGGCACGGTGAAGACACATTTGACATGCGAACGCAAACTGCGTTTAAAAGTGGAACACTACAAGGAAGCCATGAGTTTGGCATGGAGTTCATTGTTGACAGCACTACTCGTATCTGATTCGTATCGAGATCGAGTTCTTTAATATCTAGCTGGGCAACTGTCATGTACCTTCTAGGAACTCTCCACCATGCCAAGCTTCAAAGAAAACTTTAACATACAAAACTGAAACAAACCACGTTACTAAACAAAACACCAAAGAAAAGTTTGCACAAGCCCAACGACATAGAAAACGTAACCAACCGGTTGACTAAATAAAAACATTACGTAAACAAAACCGTTCTCCAGTAAACCAACATACAAAAAACAGAAATTAAACAAAGTAACGCAAATACCGAATAGACTAATTAAAAACAAAACAACACGTAGCAGAAAAACTTACAGGTACCGCATAGATAAATAAAAAAAAAAAAAATATCACACAACAGAAAACCTCTGTGAATTGCCATATCACTAATCAAAATAAAACAACAGGTTTGCATGCGATCCATCACCTAGATGAAATGAAAACAAATATTCCCGGCATGACACAAGCGGTGACTTTGCCAGGGAAAGTAAAAAATAAACAACACGTACAGAACTATGTGAATCAGCTATGCGAATCACTCAATCAAGTTTCATAATAACATATGTAGAGACCGCCGGTTGGAGTAATTATTGGAAATCCTGATATGTACTTTGTAACCGAGTTACAAGTTGGAATGAAGAAAGTAGTGAAGATGCAGTTTCGTCGTAAATTTTGCATTAAGTGAATAAAGGAGTTAATGCATTATGAAACTGGGTATGAAATTATGGATTGAGGAAAATGCAGATTCAACGAGAAGCCAAACTACAAAATTCGATTTTTGATCAGTAGACCTGTTGAACTCTATGGAATTATAAATTGAGGCTTACACAGCGTTGGCTGATTTTAACCAATATAAACTATACGTCGTGGTAGGAGAGGCTCAGTCGTTTTGTCTTAACGTGTCGCTTTTGTACCCGCTACTATTCCTGAATGGAGAGCCACTAGGCGTAAGCTGAGGACATGGACCAATTCACTGAATATAGTTTCGCTAGCCATAACCTGAGGGCAAGGGCCAATTCACCGTTTTATCTGCGTGTTTCTAAATACAGTGTCACTAGGCGTGAGCCAAGGTCATGGGCAAATACTACCTTTTTAAGTACGTGTTTAGTGTCAATGGGCGTACGCTGATGATTGGAGCCATTTCTCTGGTGACTACAAGATGGCAGACCATCCCGGATATCCAGACTGCAGTTGAACCCATATCCCATAGAGTCATTGCAGCATGTTCCAAGGTCCTTATACGCAGTGCTCGCGATGGGAAATCATAGAGAAAGCTCGCAAGAAGTGCAGAGGGCAGGACTCTGCTTCCAGTATGGTACAAAAATAAATTGTATTACCCAAGTTCTTTTCCATATACATTGTGAAACCGGTATAGACAAAGAGTGTCTTATTTCGAAAAGTGAGAGGAGGTTTAGGCTTTGATGAGCAGGGTGGAGCTCAGGGTGCCAGTAAAAGTGGCCAAGAGTACGCTGGAGAAATAAAGTATAACAATTGGAGCAGCCGGTATTAAATTCTGAAAGATACTGCTTACGTGTAACTATACTATAAGTATTGAGTTTTGGCTTTTGTCAAATCGAGCAAACCAGCGGAATCCGAACTTTTACCGACAATACACTCACTCACATAGCCTGTGTCAGTATTTACTGACAGTTGAGACTAACACGTTTGAAAACCTGATCACCAAAGTGTAGGTCATGAAAAAATTCCAAAAAACCGTCTTTCTTTTCTCTATATAGTAGAGATGCGAGTCCATCTAAGTCAGAAGATAGTTCGTGCAGCAAGCAATTCGGAGGGAGGGGTTTTTCTAGCCAACTCACTGTTGAGTCACTCCAGACCAATGGTAGGTATTTTGAACTCCAGTTAGTCACCAGTTACCCTCGAGGAGGTTGAAATTCATCTCGAATTGCTGGACGAATATCTAATTGCACAGTTGGGCTCATAAGATAAGTGTACAGAACCCCCTCAACCAGTGGAACCAAGGGTAAAGCATGTGGGTTGTTTTTCATCAATAAAGCGAAAAACAGCCCCAAATGTAAGGAGCTACGTGAACCACAATATAATGCTCTAGGCGCTAAATGAGAAAACCATAGGTGACGCCTTTCCAGTACCTTGCATTGAAGAAATTGTTGAAAAACTCGGCATTCCCAATATTTCAGTACTCTAGATCTGGCCAACGGATATCACCAGGTATTGATACAATCTAGAGACCAGCCCATGATCACGTTTAGCACCATTGAGGTATACACAGGAGTCGGCGAAAGACTAATCTGATGATGCGGGGAGCTTTACGAAGCTTTGGGACTTGCACTTATGGGTTGACGCATTGGCACCAACGTATTTCAAAAGCGGGGGAAACATTATAAACTTTGTGATGAATGCGTGGTAGAGGTTCATGAAAATTATTTTAACTTACAAGTTGTGTATAAGTTAAAATAATTTTCAAATATATATATATATATATATATATATATATATATATATATATATATATATATATATATATATATATATATATATATATATATATATATATATATATATATATATACATACATACATATATATATATATATATATATATATATATATATATATATATATATATATATATATATATATATATACATACATACATATATATATATATATATATATATATATATATATATATATATATATATATCTATATATATATATACATACATACATATATATATATATATATATGTATATATATATATATATATATATATATATATATATATATATATATATATATCTATATATATATATATATATATATATATATATATACATACGCATAAGTATAAATGCATAAAATATATCACTAATTATGCAACGTTTCCATGTGACCCAAGAGGTAATTGTCCCACACGCTTTTTTAAAGAGGTGTCGCCAAGAGCCCTAGTCCTCATAACATATTTACTACATTTACTAAAAGGTTATTATGGAAAGTTCAGTTGAAATGTATTTTTAATAGATCTACATATATTTATATATATATATATATATATATATATATATATATATATATATATATATTTATATATATTTATATATATATATATATATATATATATATATATATATAAATACATTAAAAAAAATAAATATATATACATATACTATATATATATATATATATATATATATATATATATATATATATATATATATATATATATATATATATATATATAACCGGACTGGGCCTGCCCCGCGCCATCAAAGCGTCTGCTAACCGGTATATGGTGCTGTAGTGGTGGTGGGGGTCTAGCTAAAGGGAACCGGGCTGCAGCAGTTGCCTCCAAGCGCTTGAAGAGATTGCATTGAGTGAGTGTTCAGTAAGGTCGTCGGAGTGAAAATGGAGCGTACTATCGAGCAACGTGTCAGCATCAAATTTTGGGTCAAACTCAAGAAAACGGCCAGGGAAACTCTTCAAATGATTCAAGAGGCTTGCGGTGAGGGTGGTCTGTCCATAACTCAAGTGTTTCAGTGGCATAGAAATTTCCGGGCGGGCGGCGATGACATCCATGACAAACAGCGCGTTGGTCCTCCATCAACGAGTCACACGGACACAAATGGGCAAAAAGTGCGTGATGTGTTGAAAAGTGATCGTCGTCTGAGCATTCGGGCTATCGCAGATGAGGCTGGAATCGATAAGATGACCATTCACAACATTATTAAGAACAATCTGGGCATGAGGAAGATCTGCGCGAAGCTGGTACCGAAACACCTGACTGATGAGCAAAAGGAGCGTCGTGTTGCTGTCGCTTCGGAAATCCTTGATCGACTGCCAACTGAACCAGAGTTCTTACAGTCCGGATATGGCACCAGCGGAATTCTTTCTGTTCCCCAAGATCAAGAGACCTCAAGGGGACGCGGTTTGGGACTCTGGAAAGCGTTCAACGTGCTACGATGAGGGCTCTAGACAGCATCGAGGTTGCCGACTTCCAGGGAGCGTTCGGGGATTGGAAAATCTGGTATCAGCGTGTTATCGACTCCAATGGGGACTTTGAAGATTTCTAAAGAAAAATTGTACATATTTTGCCAATAAAAAATTTCCTGAGGTCAGTCCGGTTACTTATTATTTCGGCCCTATATGTATATATATATATATATATATATATATATATATATATATATATATAGATATATATATATATATAAATATATATATATATATATATATATATACACACATATATATATATATATACACATATATATATATGTATATATATATATATATATATATATATATATATATATATATATATATACACACAAAAGTCTTTATAAAAATGAGTTTAACAACTGACTTAGTTTAAATTTCCTGCGATGTCCATGGAATCCGGCTGCTGCAAATTGCTCTAAGACGATTTTCTGTAAGAGAAAGACATTATTGAATTATTAAGACAATATACAAACAATTAGTTTACCTTTTCGATTACTGGAACTGCGTTTGCGGATAGTTTAGGATCCTGTTAACTTTTTTATTGGTTCCATTTATGTCCGCTGCCGTCCATGATTGGTTGGAAACCTAAAAAATAAAAATTTCCACATTTAAATTTATCCGACACTTTTCGAAGTTGTTTCAAATGCCCCCAGTCTCTGAATCTGACTGCAATGGCTCAAATTCACAAATTGAGGAACTTTTGTCACATTTCATCACTGATATTACTTTCAATTTCACTTAAAACTTTACGTACACTTCCCGACTAGAACGAATAATCTACTTTTCGTTAATTAATTGAGTAAAACCATGGTACAGCCGAATAAATGAAAAATTTTTCAGCAACAAATAATTCGAAATTGGGAACCGGTCATAAAAATTTTCATAATTTTAGAAGAAAACGATTGAAATTACATAATAAGTTCATCAGAATCTATAGTTTACACAAATATTGAACTAATCACACTTAAATCCGGCTGATACCGATACAAAATAAGGACAAATATATACAATCACTTTCACGGCCACAACACCAGCCGTTTGTCTATTGAACTCATTTCACTTAATTTTTTCAGTTTGTAATCCGCGTTTTTGTATGATTTTCTTGATACCCACTCGCTGCACATTAATAATTTAATTCCCGGAACGATTTGATCGCAATTCGATGGTGCAACACGGGAAAAATCACGAAAAGCGGGAAAACTTATCACGTATCACTTTACTCACCTAAAAAAGGAAAATTTTTCACTTTCGCGATCCAGTGACACAATATACACTTTATCAGTACTTTCCCTACTTTTATTTTAATTTCCGTACTTTTTAAGTTACAACTTTCAACTTTGTATTATTGTAGAAGGAAATATCAATTCACATATTGATGTCAGTTGATCTGACATTTCCGAAAGTAGGGGTGTGCAAATCAATTCTATATAATATACAATGATCAAAAGGATTCGAATTGTGGCGCAAAACAAACATTTTATTGAATTTTGTTGAAACAGAGGAAGTTTTTCGATTGATATTTGAAAGCAATGTATCAGGAAGAAAGAAGGATAATTTGATTGTATCTATAATGCTGGAATCTAAATATAATTTCTAATTTCGAAATTAATTTCGACAAATATTGGCGTTTTCACATTCCTGACACAGCTGTTTGCTACAATGAGGAAAAGCTTTCGAAATTGGTCGTGTACGTATACAAAATACTAGTATGTATTAAGTGGCTACATCGCTTGCTATGCAAAATGAAAGCTCGCCGCCTCCTGTATATACCTCAATGCTTAGCACCAACTATGGGCATTACAAATTCAAACTTTTCAGCGTATGATGAATTATATTCTGATCGGTCCAGATAGGTTCTAATATTTTGTCTATTTGGACGACATAGTAATCTATGGTATGAATTTGGAAAACTACATAAACAAATTTCGGAAAATCTTCATGCAACTAGGTTAAATAACCTGAAATGCCAGTTTGTGTTTGTGTTTGTATATTTGGACCACATCTGTTTGCAAACGGGTGCTCGCCCAGATCCCAGCAAAACCACCACCACCACAAGCTTTTCAGTCACTAAACAACGTGCTATTAGAGCCACCTTTGTGGCATACCCCGATTTTTCGAACCACCAAGAATTCCGATGCTACCACCAAGAATTTCCGATGCTACCGGCAAGGTCAACATTTTACGATTTACATCGATCATAAACCACTAAAAGGAATATTTAACTTCAAAGGCGCAACTACCTGGCTGGTGAGATTTCACCACAAACCCTCTAAATTCAACTACAACATCGAATATAAGCTGGGTAAATACAACACGAACGTGGGTGCGCTATAAAGTCAACGCCAACCTTTGTTTTTAATCACTGCCACCATAATACTCCTCGAAGTGGCCGCAACCAATCAGCTGACCATCGGGGGAGGGGGGCTCATCAGCTGCCCGTGGTACCTGAGTATACCTCCAGGGTTTATGTTCACAGCAATGAGTTGATCTTGTTATCGAAAAATCGCAAAGCCACGGCAAAAGCGAAAAGCAATACCCAGTGCAATGCCCTCACAAGGTCACAAGACCTAAAGAATCCTGCTAAGACTACCAGCAGGACGGGGTAGATGCCACGCCTGAGAATAAAGAAACACAACGATGGCATAACAACCCTAACGGACTCAGAAGAAAAAAAACGTGTACCACGACTCCCTTTTCGGTGGACACCAGGCCACCGCAAAAGCGTTCAAAAATCTTCGGAAGCTGCCTGCATAGAAAAACATGCAAGTTATATCAAGCGATGCAAAAGTACCAGATAATGAAGAACTTACTCCATTATCGCATATCTATGGTTATCACGGATATATCAGAGAAAGCTTTTGACAAGGTTTATCTGGATATTGTGGGTTCCTTGGTAGAAACCACTTCAGGGAACAGGTGTATCATAACGTTCCAAGATAATTTAGCAAAGTACAGAGACGGAGAAGGTCGCAAGTATTTTCTTTGGAGAAATCGTAGGTAAAGGGTACCTATACAATTGGTAGCAAACCAGGCGGGCAACTTTGTGGACAAACTTTTCATACAAGTATGCAAGCTTTTGATTATAGAGAAATTGCAAACTACCGCATACCACACACAGTCCAACTTACGCTCTATGGTGGATGATAGTTAGCAAATCTGGGATCAATCGTACAACGGCATTTGTAAACAACAATAGTGAGCATATCAGTACCAAGCACACTCCCATAGACTGCCCTTTTGGGTTTACAGCCGATGTCTCCTCAAACCCCAAAAGGAAGCCCTCTCCGGTTAATAATCACGAAAATGATTATTTTGTATTAAGAAGCCAACTGCAAAAAAAGTATGCTCTGGCCTTTTAAAAAACGAAAATCGCGAACACAAATCGGTACAAGTAAAGATGGGACCATACAAAGGCAAGGATATTAACCTCTCGTGGAAATATTACGATTGCGGTAGGAAAGAAACTGGTACACGTGCATAATAATAGAATAAGGTTTTATTACGAATTAAACATTCCAACCCTTTGCACAATTTCTCTATTTTCTTCTTTTCTGGTTATAGCCGCACTGTCTTTGACTAATCGGCGCTACTACCTTCTCCACTATGGACTTGAACCCTTATTAAACTCAGGAAACCGCAAATATGGGGATACTTTTCGAAAATGTGGGTAATCTGTTCAGCTCCCACAGCACTTGGAACATATTAATGAAGCTAAATTTGGGAGAATTTCAAGCGCAGTTGTCTGTTTAGTCCACTGGTTATGTGCAATAAAGAACAGATGTTGTAGGGAACAACTCTGGCACGTCCCTATTTTAGTCGAGAATCTAAAACTCGACGTAGAGACCATTCATGATTCAACCTTAGCAGAAAGGGCCAAAAGATCTTTTTTCGACGGGATAGGAATGTCATTGCATTCTCTATTCGAGAAAATGGAAGACAAGAACTAGAAGGAGTTGTATAGCAGAATATTAGTCTTGGAGGATAAAGAAACGAGCTGGTTCAACTTGAAAAATAAAGGGTCAGTATGATCTACACATCCCTGGATGAGATTCACAAACTTTTACAAATGTACTTAGCAGACAGCAAGAATTAACTTACCAAATCTGGGATATGAACCCTATAATAGATACAATCCTAGCTGCAGAAAAGAAAAATTTACTATTGACAACTTTATTAGCACAAACCATTGTAATTAAGGTGAGGCAGCGTATCTTGTTAGCCTCAATAGTAACCAGCCACAACAATGAAATGCATCTCCTGCTTATTACCGACAAGAAATTCCAAGAAGTATACACCAAACCAACACGTGTTCCAAGCTTTGCGAAAGAGTTTTCGCGCAAACCGCAGATATCCAAAACATTCGAATAAATAGTGAGCTAGTGATTATCATCAGGCTCTCACTACTTCAAGTACGTCTGATGCAGGTACACCAAATATATCTATTTCCAATAAGAACCAATAAAACTTTGACACTCCTACATTCCGTGGAATACTCGTACATAGCAACCAATATCCCAACGCAGCAGTTCTTACTATTGACAGAAGCGCTTAAGATGAGAAAAATTAAACAAACACAACCCAGAGACCTGCACATAGCACCGCTTAACACATCAATTATTAAGGCACCTCCAGCCACAAATGAAGTAATTTGACCATTGCTTAATCCCCTCATAAAGAAAAACACACTTCTCCTACAAATAATCACCTCTGCAACGGATTCACTAATAAAACTAGATAGATAATATATAATTTTTCTTTATTAGAATGTATGCGGTACAGAGGCCTTATAATGTAGTAGGTGTTCTGACAAAGTCATTTCACCATCGTAAAACTAGGTAAACGCAACAGCTGAATATACTGCTTATAGTCCACAACATCCATTCATATTCATTGTTGAACCAATATATCCACACATACCCTCAATAATCTAGGCGTTCTGTCGCTCCACCTACCTTGCAGTATAGAAGTAGATGAGTCAATAATCCATTATGAAGCAGAAAGCACCCTTGATTTCAATATTATGCAAACCATTTTTTTCCCGATATCGATTCAAAATTAATAGAAATAGATATGTGCATCTTAATCTTTAATCACAGCACCCCGAAGTTTCAACCTCTTCCGAAAACAGGGCTTCATTCTCATTTAGATAAGGTGAAATTCAGAAAAACCAGTCGCAGGCATGGGGATCTGACTACTACCTCCATCAGCCCAGCAAAATCTCTTTTCTCGCTTTGGGTATATAAAGGGGGCTTCCAACCGTAATACACGATGTTAATTGTGACTCAAACCTAAGCGTCAAGTTTTTCGCCCAACTTAATTTAACATTCCTTCGTTTCAGTGTTTGACAAAGTCAACCATGGTACACAACTGAACAGCGCGTTAAGGTTGTTGAAGCCTTTTTCGTCAGCGAAATTGATCAAATGTGTCTACAATCGGGAGAATTGTGCGCATATTTCAGCATGCTCATCCAGTTCGTTTAGAGAAAAAAATTACTGTGGCAGACAATCAACCTGGACTCGTCGTCGTACCCAACAATTGAACATCTCACGTACATCACTGATGCGAATTTTGAATAAAAATTTGAATTTACACACTCACAAGGTTCAATTGACTCAAGAACTGAAGCCTACTGATCCTTTCAAGCGCCGGCAATACAACGAATGGCTAACTGAAGAGAAAGAAGGGAATGGTGACTTTACAAAGAAAATCATCTTCAGCGACAAGCACACTTTCACCTCAGTGGATTCGTTAACTTGCAGAATTGCCGCATTTGGGCAAATGAAAATCCACGAGTGATTGTTGCAGAGCCGATGCATTCACAAAGAGTGACTGTTTGGTGCGGCTTATGGGCTGGCGGCATCATCGGGCCGTACTTATTCGAAAATGAGGACGGCCAAGCAGTTACCGTGACTGATGTTCGCTATTGCGAGATGATAACGGACTTCTTGTAGCCAAAAATTGAGGATATGAAGCTAGATGATATGCGGTTCCAACAGAATAGCGCCACTTGCCACACAGCCAACGAAACAACGGCTCTTTTGCGCGAGAAATTCAATGGCCGTGTTATCTCACGTTCTTGCGATATTAATTGGCCGCCACGATCATGTCAATATACACCGTTGGACTTCTTTCCGTGGGGAAATTTAAAAGAAAAAGTGTACGTCAATAAGCAAAGAACAATTCAAGAGCTAAAGGATGAGATAATTCAGCACATTAACGACATTGAACGTCAATAATGTCTCAGAGTCATTGAAAATATGGACCATCGGATAGAAGTATGCCACCATAGCCGTAGCAAGCATTTGGGCAATATTTTGTTTCACACAATAATTGTCATAGATCCTTCTACTACAATAAAAAATATTAACATAATTCTCTGAAAATTTTTGTTTTATTTACAATTTACATCATGCGTGTTGGTTGCACCACCCTTTACATAACCATTAGGCTAATCCAGGGACGTCGTCGGAATAGTATAGGCAATAAAAGGAATATCCAAAGCATAAATTCCACTCCACCAGTACAAAGGCTGGAATTAATCTCAAATCTCATAACAAATAACACACAAAGTACAAGACCAAAAGCCAAAACCGATTTGGAACCCACAATATACACAACTGCACCCACCCGATCTTTCCATCTAGTTTAAACAATACAAAGAAGAAAAGAAAACATTCGCTGCTACTAAGTAAACCTAGCTATTTATTATCAAGGCACAAATACCATGTGTGCATTCAATACCTAAAAACGATATGAACAGAACCATTAAGGGAAATTATTCTTTTTCTTCGTAGCACTGCAGCCTTTCTCGGGCCTTCGCGTCCTCCAATTATGAAATTCGAGCGAGTCTTCGTCGACCAAGTCAGACCAGCGTTTCAAAAATTTCATACAGTCCATGGTTGTATAGAATTCGCCATTGATCCCCGTCTAGCTTCACTCCTATTATTCGCCTCAGAACCCAACACTCAAAGGTGTTCAATAAATTTTACGGATGCTTGGGTTAGGGTCCATGTTTCACACCCATAGCATAACACATGTCTTGTGAGAGATTTTTATACTTATAACTTTGTTTTCCTAAGTATGCAGCTGCCCTTCGAAATCGTCAAAACTGAATAT
The DNA here is from genome assembly GCA_963969285.1 of Odontomyia ornata. Taxonomy (NCBI): domain Eukaryota; kingdom Metazoa; phylum Arthropoda; class Insecta; order Diptera; family Stratiomyidae; genus Odontomyia; species Odontomyia ornata. Next base: position 190,429,871 of record OZ017739.1, read on the forward strand.
AATATTTTTTTGCGAGCTGTTCTTTGGCGTATTTCGTCTCTTTTATTCCCAATTCTCGTTATTTAGACACGTGAATACAGAAACTTGCTCATATTTCTAAAGCTGTATTCGCCACGGGTGATATTTTGTGTGTTTGAGGTATTTTCCTCGACTACGTCATGAGTTTTATTTTATTCTCATTGATTTGTAGCCCTACTAGTTTTGCTTCGCTGTGGAGTTTCAGAAAGAGTTCTTTGGCAGTTGTTAATGACCGTAACTAAATGACGGTGGCATCTGCATAGGGTACTACTTGACTTGACTTTTATAGCAACGTACCTCGCGTATTGACAGGTAGCTTCCTTATGACGTATTCCAGAGCCAATTTCAATAGCAATAGGGCCAGCACATCTCGCTGCTTTTGTCCGTTATTTGTTTCAAAGGCATCCATGAGTTAGTCATTGATGCGGACTTGGGAGATTGTCGACGTTATTGTCATTTTGGTAAAACGGAGTCATTTGGCTGGGATGCCAAAGCAAAGCATTAATAGATACAGTCCGGTACGATACTGTCGTATGCTTGCTTAAAGTCAATGAAAATTTGGTATATGTCAATGTTGAACTCCCAGGATTTTTCACAAACCTGCTTGTCTGTGAACAATTGTTATATCGTCGATCTACCTACCCTGAAACCACCTTGATACTCTCCAATAATACTGTTGCCACATGATCAAATTTTATTTTCTAAGATCTTTGAAAATATAAAAAGTAGTGATATGCCTCTATAGTTTTGGCACTGTAGCTTGCCACCTTTTTGGTGGATAGGGATTATAATTGATTGACTCCACTCTTTTGGCATGTGTTCTTGTTGCCAAATGTGCTGGCTGGCTTTGCGAATAGCTTTATGGACACTACTGCCACCATCTTTGATGAGCTCCATTGGGATCTCGTCGATGCCCGGCGCTTTATTATTCTTTTCAGCTTTGATGGTAAAACAAGCTTCATCCAGAGTTAGTGGGGCCAATGGAAGCTATCTGCAAATTCTCGGGAGCTGTGTATACGATTAAGGAGGTTCTTAAAATATTAAAATATTTTTGGTATCATGAAACCTTTGGAAATTATGCTCATAAATGAGAGCTACTATGTACTTATAAATATCAAAAACTTAATTTAATCTAAAAAATTCCAAAGTTGAAATATTTTTCCCAAGTGAAAATGTATGTAATGTCAAAGTGTAATATTTTTGTTGAGCAAAGTTTTTTCGTGTTTAGGTTTGATATGTTGAAATATAATATCGGTACATAGGCTTATATATTACGAATCGGTGCATAGGCTTATATATTACATTTGAATTGAATCGAAGCGACATAGTATTATTTAATGGCAGCCCTGTACGTAGTTTAACATAGGGATGGTGGTTTCAGTAAGAGAACCGGTTCTTCGGTTTGCCAGTTTTTTCATCTTCGGTTTAACTGAGCAGTTTTTCGCAGCCAAGAAAGCGATATTTGAAGAACCGGTTTTTCGGTTTTTTCCTTTGCAAATTAATTAAATGAAAAAACTCGAATCCAAATTCAATGTATATTTTGGTGTCCATTGATTAACAGAAATATAACTGGTTCTGGGATTTTCGACGAACAAAATCATTTAAATCAAAATGAACTGGAGGATATTTAATCTTTGTGCAAAAATAAAGCATTAACGTATTGAAATCCAAGCCGACGGTTTACTGTTAAGTCATTCATTTACAGATAAGAGTGAATGATTATTCCGTTCAGTTTCATACATTTTATATACATATATTGTGTATTGTGTGCTGTATGAGTATTCATTCTATGTGAAGTCCTCCGAATTGAAACGAAAAATAAACAACTACTAACAAGAAGCAATCAAATATAGAAATTTTCTTTACTCTAGTAGCTGTGTTCATTACTGCTGCCTAGGTAGGGATGGCGGAAAAACTGTTATCCAATTTTTTGTATTATGTATTTTTATTCCTTTGTATACGTTTTTCAAATGGGTTCTTGAATTTGAAAGAAAACACAAGCTTAAACCAGGAGAAAAAACGGTGTTTTGAACCAAAAAAGCCGGGTTTTTGGTTAAACTGGTACGGTTTTTCACATCCCTGGTTCTGCACAAAATATAAGAGCTCTCACTGATGACAGTAGGCGCCCTCCCATGAACTAGAACATTCTTGAATAGTCTCAAGCTGCACTAACCTATGCTCGTAACCTTAAGCACACACGCCCAATTGCTGACATCACAAACAGTGAGCAATAATGAGTAACATTTCCGTACCATCCAGCAAGTTTCAGTACACACACGCAACCACGGGTGTTGCTGGTTTTGCCGTATATTCATAAAATGTATATCACTTGAATAAATTCTCCCAAATTAAAGACACGTAACTTTGTTTTACAAGTAAGATGCCACAAGCAAAATTTTTCTGCTTCTTCGTAGCATTATACCCTCCTTCGGGTTTTCGCTTCCTACAACAAATGTCTCCAACTTGCTTTGCTTTCTGAACCTCATTGCCCCATTTTAAAATCCGACTAGCAATGGACTCTATTTATCAACCAGGTCAATCTTGCTAGTATCTACCTTTTTCCAATGAATACCACTGCAGCTTCTGCAGCGTTACCATTTTTGAGACCTTCAACTTGTCAAAAATTTGGTCTCCATCTTTCTTTGCTCCGATTATTTGCCTCAGAAAACGGCTCTCAAAGGCATTCAATATGTTTGCAGATGCTTGGGTAAGGGTCCATGTTTCACATTCATAGCATAGCACAGGTCTTCTCACAGATTTGTATACTCAGAGCTTTGTTTTCCTATGGATGCAGCTGGTCTTCAAAATTCTCAAAACTAAATAAAATATTGTATGTGCGAGCTGTATTCTTCGACATATTTTGCCGCTTTGATTACGAGTTCTCATTATTTCGCCGCCCAAAATATTCATATTTACCCACATTTCCGATATTGTATTCGCTCATTGAGATATTTTGTGTATATGATGTATTTTTTTGGCTGCGTCATGAGCTTTCATTATCCTCATTGATTTGTAGCCCTACTAGTTTTGCTTCGCTGTCGAATTTAAGGAATAGCTCTTTAGTGCTTGTTAACGACCATGACGAAATTCTGATGCCATTTCGAAAAACTACCATATCTGATAACGTGCCTCTTACATCGACAGTTACCTCCCTTATGGCGTACTTCAGTGCCAAATTGCCCATGTCCTCACTTCAGTGCGATACCTCCGTCAAAGACATTGATGGGTTGGTTATTGATGTGGACTTGGGAGGTTATCGACGTTATTTTCATTTTGGTAAGATGGACTAATTTAGCTAGGACACCAAAGTAAAGCATTATTTGGTAAAGTACATTACAATCAACACTGTTGTGTGTTTGCTCAGAGTCAATAAAAGTTTTTGTATATCTATGCTGAACTTCTAGTCTTTTTCAATTACCTTCTTGACTGTAAATAACTGACTTATCATTGATCTAGTTGCTCTAAAGCAAATAATACTGTTAGCGGGTCACCGTGTTTTTTTTTTTAAATTTTCTATACGCCGTAGAAAGTAGTGATATGCCCCCATATTTTTCGCACTGTAGCTTGTCACTTTTTTGTAGATAGGGAATATAATTGATTGCATATGTTCTTATTTGTGAATAGCTTTCTGAACATCACTGCCATAATATTTAATGAGTTTCACTGGAATCTCATCGATATTCGGTGCTTCATTATTCTTATGGGCTTTGATGCTAGAAAAGTTTTATCCAGGGTTGGTGAGGTCAATGGAAACTCCCCAAGAATATCTATAGGCTCCAATTCTGTGGAGTTGTCAGAGGATTCAAAAGATTCTTGAAATATAATGCTCACCATTCCATGATCCCTTCAACATCATCGCTGATGAAAATGATGTTGCCGTTGTCATCATGGCAGAGCGTGGTTTTGCGATGATAACTTCGTTTCAGGCCTGTCACTACTTTGTATGCTTTGCTTGTGGTGTTGCTCTCTAGACTTTAATCCATGCTTCTCAACTGATCATCGGAGTATTTACTTTTCTAATTTGGATTGTCTTAGTCACGACTCTTGTGAGATTTTTGTAATGTTCTCTGTTCGCGCTGGTGTTTTTATCCAAATATTGTTTGTATGCCTGATTCCTTTTGTACAACAAGTTTTGGAATTTATCATCGAACAAATCATTTCTTTCATACCAGGCTTGTTACGGACAAGTTCATTTCTAATATCAGCACTTGCCTCTTCAATAAGTTTACAATTTCTATGAAAAATGATAGAATCACCCGAACCAAGATACTTTTAAAAGTTTTGCAAATAGAAATATGATGTAATCAATAATAATACAAATGACAAACATAGTTTGTAAGTTAGGACGATAGCAGACATCTTTACAACCACAACGACAGCAGCAAAAACTATTCAAGGCAGAGACGGCAGTCAGTCCACCACATGAAAATCATCACAAAGCGAAAATAAATCGACCTCTGACCTACGTAGATACACAAAAGCAAGTGAACTGGCAACTTAATCGACTGCCGTGTGGAAGTGGCTGAAGAGTATCGACATGAAGATCATTTTTTCCTGTACTCAAGTGAAACTACGGTTGGATGGCACAGCGACAATACTATTTGTACTTAAAAAATATAGAAGTCTACCCACCAGATTTTGGCAATGTTAAGTACAGTGCAAACGACAACTATACGGAGAAGAAGTCTTACCTTTTGCGTCCATATCACTGATCTATCCAACTTTAAATTGGTGTTAAAACACCTTTTCTCCCTACCCATGGTGCAACAGGCTAGCCTGGGGAAATTAGTCCGTAAAATAAGAGAACCATAATTATCATCTCGAATAATCGAGCTGTGTCTAGCAGTCTTCAACAGTAGCCCCAACTGACTCACCAAGGAATACTGGAGCAGCTGTGAAGATAGAATTCAACTGAATATAGACGATATTGACACTTGTCTAGCTTCAAATACATCAAACCAGCCATAAATACTATCCACTCAGAGCTGCCGACAATGAAAGACGTACACGAAGGGACTAATCTCTCACAAAACGCAAGCAAAATTTAATTTCAACTCCAGGATATAGTAAACATAAACAAACGGAAGATACTTGACGTTTCGATCAGGCACGGCTACCAATGTTGAAACAAGAACAACTAAATAACAATACAGGCAAAAAAGCTTGCAGCAAAGAAGGTCGGAGTTACGGATATGTAGTGAAAATAGGTAAGGTAAGTGTCCGTGAAGGACTGCAGCGATAGTCTGCTGCCTCGGCGGAAGAAGATGTTCAGATCCGCCGAGATTGACCTTGTCTGGGGACGCGTGAATTCGCTGGCAGGCTAGCGTTGTGGTGTCAGGGGGTGGGTTCTTTCCCCCTAGCACAAGGACCCACTTCCAAATAAATTCCCCTTCACGAATTAAGGACATGCCGATCAACTGCTTTCGAGGCCAAGGTAACCTACTAAGGATTGAAATTGCTTGTTCAAAGAACAAGTTGGGATGAGCAAAAACAGACTGTCTGCCGGACACTTCGTCATTAACGGCGATCTTTATGGCCCACAAATAAGAGTAGGGCATCCAGATGGAGGTAGTGCCCCCTCGCACCCTCCCAACCAGATCAAGATTCAAACGCAGACGTCAACATATATTTCACTTTTGTGGCGAAAACTCATACAAACATAATTTGCATGAGCTTTTCCATCAAAAGAGAAATAAAGACGTGACTAATTTATGTTATAAAATTATATGATTGAATCACATAACACTATACCATAAAAGGCCACTCTATCCAGGGGGAGCCCCTGCTAAGCGACAAAACGGTGGAGCGTGCCCGATGGCTAGCCCACTTTAGACGAAGAGCCTGCCATCGTTGCGGGTCCTATACCCGGTCAGATTTAATAAAATGGAAAGACCGAGGTTTTGAAGTTTTATGACTCATTTTATTCTATTGCCAAACAAAACGAAACAAGTCGAGGAGGCAGGAGAGAGCTCCTAACAGAAGGGCTTTGTAACCACTCTAGGGTCCGAAAAAAAATTCTGATGCAATGAATCGATGATTACAGTACAGGGGAGTAGGCCCCTGAAAAAAAAATTTCATCAAAGGCAGCCGATATGAGTATCAAATGAAAGGTCTTTATGAGATCTTCTCAAAACAGTTCTTAAACTGACAGTTTTTGCTCTAGTGCTCCAGTGTACGAAAAATGTGTTTCCCCGCTTGCAATTGGACACCCGTGATCTAAAAAAAATCTAAAAAAAAATTATTAAGGGAGATATTTATGAATACAAGAATAACAAATACCTCAGAAGTCTTCAAATTTCAAATCGTATGGATGCGTTCAAACCAAACCTTCCACAAGGTCCTAATACTCTGTAAGTTTGATGAAATTCATATCATATTCACGGTAGTTATAACCCATTTAAAATTTCTCCAATTACGACAAATAAAACACACTATTTTAGTATTTTATGGACTTTCCAGCAAATCAGACACTGCAGTTTTGATTCGGTCTTCTTTAAGTTTTCAAATCAGATCGATGCCATGAATGCTTTTGGGATTTCATGATTTGAGAGGTTTTTGCTAGTTGAAAATGGAGAAACAATGGATTTTCTGTCAAACGAGCAAATCTCTTTGACATGTTTCTTGGCTTTATTCGTTTCTGACGATTGCATTTTGCTAACCCTTCTGACGTGAACGTAGGTATATCTACCCAACATGTTCTATGTTTCCATCCTGTTTGGTTCCTTTGGTCATTTTTAGGTAAAGCTCTCGAGAGAAATTTCCCTATTGCGGAGAGTACCTTCTATAGAGAACATATATATGTTTATATATATATATATATATATATATATATATATATATATATATATATATATATATATATATATATATATATATATATATATATATATATGAGACATTACGAAGTTTGTGACCACGCTAGAGGTTGCAATTTCGCTCCGATTTTCACCAAATTTCCAGGAAAGGTGTATTTAGTAAATCCTGGCGAAAACCAAATGGCAGCCATTTTAGACGAAAAATTGTGATTTCTGCTCTAACCAAAGTATAGCTCCCATTTGGATGAAATTTGGTGCAAAGGTTCACTGATATATCTGATGAATCTCACAATAAAAAATCCAAAGTCGGCTTGGCTGAAACAAAATGGCGGCCGATCAAAGGTCGAAAAACGTACAAAATTTTGTTTTTGTAGTTATGACCAAAGCTTTCAACCGATGTTAATGAAATTCGGTAGTTTGATAAAAACTACAAGTATCTAAGGAATCGTGTAAAAACACTGGAGACCAGGTCACCAAAAACAAAATGGCCACCAGTTGAAGCTCAAAACTGCAAAGGCTTCTAAACTTGGTTTTAGGATAGAAATCAACTAGGTCTAGACATTGATATTTTGGTGATCACACATGTGCAAATTTCAAAATGGCGGTGGTTTAAATATACGTTTTTTTAAGGTTTTTGTGGCCCTCTAGCAGTCACATTTTCCAACGGATTATGATGAAACTTGAGATTATGAATCTCTGTACTGATTTCTTGTATTATGCAATTATTAATATCGAATGAAAGATAAACAAACTGGGTAAACAGACCTACGCTCATGTCTGAAGGGTTTTGTATAAAATTTACAAAATGCAGTCACCAGATCTAATAAAATCAAGAAACATGTCAAAGACGATTTTATTGGAGAAAATATGAAATTCGAAGATGTCTCCCTTGATAATTATATGTCCATTCGCGAGAGAGGAAACACATTTTTCATGTATTTCCCCCCTGTGCCCCACTGAAGCAAAAACTGACAGTTTAACAACTGTTTTGAAAAGCTGCCATGAAAACTTTCATTTCATCCTCATATCGGCTACGTTTGATGAATTTTTTTTTCAGTGGCCACTCTCCTGTACTGTTATCATCGATTAATGGCCAATTTTTTCGAATCCTAGAATGGTTACAAAATACTTTTACTACGAGTTCTCTCCCGCCTCCTTGACTTGTTACACTTATGAGTATTAATTGTAGGTACTCATCTTCAGTCATTCATTAAATTGAATCAAGTGTTCAAAGCATGCGCCTTAAACGTTGAAGCTGGGAAAAAATAACTCAAAATTATTCAATCTTCGCATTTAAAACAGCCACTATTTTGTTTTACGATTACTGATACCACTAGCTGAATCGATTCTCAAAGACATTCATGATACCTATCATTTCTGAAATTCTCATGCAAATCCTAGCAAAACTGTAGTGTCTGAGTCGGTAAAAAGCGCATGTAGTAGTAGTAGTAATAAATGCAGCGCATATTGTTCCATAGTAATACAGGAAAATTCAAACCGCTATAACTTCGCTAAATATGATTCAATTTTTATGAAACTTTCAAAATAGATCAATCTTACAAATAATCATCTTTGAACTGAATTTCATAGAATTCAAGGGTACCGTTGAGATTTTATTCAAGAAAACATAAAATCGATAAATCATACTATTACCAACAAAGTTGAGTGAATTGCGACTTCTCATGTATTTGTCGTTGTCGTACTCTTCAAGGTCTGCATTCTTGATTTTTTTCAGATTTTTTGGATCACAGGTGTCCAATCGCGAGGGGGGGAGGACACCAATTTTTCGTGTATTTCTCCTCCCCGTGCGCCCCTCGAAGCAAACTTTGCCAAATTAAGACCTACCTTTAACGAATTTTTTTTTCGGGGGGACACTCCCCTATATGGGGAGACCCCCTTAAATACCTTATAAAATTTTTTTGTAGTTGAACTTTGAAGAGAGCACCACTTTACACATACATACAAAATTTGATGTTTCTAGCTTAAGTAGTTTCCGAGAAAAACTGCTGTGACACACGGACGGACGGACGGACGGACAGACGGACGGACAGATAGGACGCGATTTTCGTAGGGTTTTGTAAAATTATTTTACAAAACCCTAAAAAAGGAAAATTACAGAAAATTCTATTCCCGTTTATAACCTACCCAATTTTTCGTCCTTAATTTTCTTTGCGTTTCATCGGTAATAATTTTAATTATTGTTCGAAATCTTTTTGTTTTTAACTAGTTTTTTTTCATTTACAAATAAAACTGGTTCCAATTTTTTTTCGTTTTGTAATTTTTCAATTGTCCGTTTCTGTCTCTTCTATGTCGTTTTTTCTCGAATATTCTTTTAAAATTTGCAACAATTAGCACGAAATAAAGCATTTTTGGCTTTGACTCTATGATTTTCTTTCTCCCAAATGCTTTGTTTTTTGTATGATGATTCTGCCCGATCTAAATTTGCACTTCAAATAAACATTGTGTGAAGTATTGTGTGCAGGAAACAACCCTAATTTTTAAAGATTTCCGTATCTGCTACGATGCTTCAAATAAATAGATATTTCTGTTTTTTCTTTGTTGCTACGTTATTTTGTCCCAGTGTGTTTCTTTTCCATTCGCAAAGATTTATCTAAAACTAACCTCCTTTTATTAACCTATACATTATATCTTCATAATTTACGAATGTTTAAATTACATACATTAAACATATATAATTAGTAATTTTTCCAATGTTCTTAATTCATTCGATTCTTTCATACAAAATGCAACAATAAACGACGATCTCATTAAAAGTTTCAACGATATGACTCCCTAAATGCTGCTCAGTTAATTTTTAACTTTAGTTTAAATCAACACAATATACGAACAATTGCAAACATAAAATCCCCGTTGGCAGCACCAGCCGGAAAGGTAAATTTCTCGTGTGTAGCGTAAGATTTCAGAAAAGAATTTGGCGTGCGTACTACTAAATTTCTTACTGCAATTTTCGTAGCACTACATGGGTATTTATTGACAAAAAAATCTGTCGGCGTTCGTATTTAAAAACCCGCAAATATTTTGCTCATTCAATTGAGTTACACATTTATGGATCACATATTGAAAATTGGCAGATAATAAATTGTTATAAACATACAAATACAGATATTGTCCTTCTCACATTTGCTGTTTACACATTTCACAATGGTTACCACACAAAGGTGATAACTTGTCGGCATAAATAGCTTAAGTAGATAATTTCAAAAGATTTCCATAAAAGTTTAAACAGCACTTGCGTTGCTATGAACGTAAATATTTTCAATTCTTTTCTGAACCATCAGGGCCACCATTTTCATTGAAAACGGCTGCTAAAAATATTAAGCTGTAAATTTTCGACTTTTTCATTTATCATCCGATTTGCATAATATTTTTGCAGGTTAAATTAACTTGCTTTAATAATTTATAATATCAAATTTCATCGGAATCTGTTGAGAAACTTGGCTGCACCACTTTTGACCTACGTAGAAAATTTTCTCATTCTAGCTCATGTGGTTTGCAAGGAAACTTACTGTGAAACACGAACAAACGGACGGACGGACAGACAAGTCACGATTTCATAATTTTTTAAGTATATTGTAAAAATATTTTAACAATATCTTAAAAATGGGCTGCTTTATAATTACTTCCAAGTGAAGTTATTTAAAACGTTTCCATGAAGAATATTCATTATTTCAGTTGCTACTAAAATAGCGAATTGTGCTTGCCTTCTGACCTTTGGGGGCCGCATGCTAGAACCTCATCAATCAATGTGCCAAATCTCGTTCAAATCAGAGTTTCACTCTAGACAGGGCAAAATTATTCAATTTTTAGTGAAAATGGCAGCTAAAAATATTATGTTTGAAAATTTCGACTTATTTTTTCATTCGATTTAAAAAGTTTTCTGCATAATACAAGAACTTAGTACAAAGATCCACAACCCCAAGCTTTATCAAAATCTGATGGAAAATGTGACCGCTAGAGGGCCACGAAAACCTGAAATACTCACATATTTAAACGGCCGCCATTTCGAAAGTTGCACATAAATGATCACCAAAGTGTCAAAGTCGCTAGATCTAATTGATTTATATCTTAAAACTAAGTTTCATATACATCGGATCAAAATTGCGAGTTTTAGAATACTTTAAAGTTTTGAGCTTCAACTGGCCGCCATTTTGTATGTTTTTCGACCTTTGAGCGGCCTTTATGATGTACCAACTTTAGATTTTTTATTGTGGGATTCATCGCATATATCAGTGAACCTTTGTACCAAATTTGCTGCAAATCGAAGCTATACTTTGGTCAGAACAGAAAACATAACAGAACTTCAATAGAAAAAGTCGTTTTTTTAGGGTTTTGTAAAATAATTTTACAAAACCCTACTAGTTTCGCGACCAGTCTGTCCGTCTGTCCGTCCGTCCGTCCGTCCGTCCGTCGGTCCGTCCGTCCGTCCGTCCGTCCGTCCGTCCGTGTATCACAGCAGTTTTTCTCAGAAACTACTTAAGCTAGAAACATCAAATTTTGTGTGTAGGTGTAAAGTGGTGATCTTTTCAAAGTTCAACTATAAAAAAGTTTTATAAGGTATTTAAGGGGGGTCTCCCCATATAGGAGAGTGGCCCCCCGAAAAAAAAATTTCATTGAAGGTAGCCGATATGGGTATCAGATGAAAGGTCTTGATGAGAACTTTTCAAAACAGGTCTCAGTTTGGCAAAATTTGCTTCGAGGGGCGCACAGGAAGGGGAAATATACGAAAAATTTGTCTTCCCCCCCCCTCGCGATTGGACACCTGTGATCCGAAAAATCTGAAAAAAATCAGGAATGTAGGCCTTGGTGAGTACAACAACAACAAATACGTGAGAAGTCGCAATTCACTCAACTTTGTTAGTAATAGTATGATTTATCGATTTTATGTTTTCTTGAATAAAATCTTAACGGTGCCCTGAAATTCAATGAAATTCAGTATGTAGATGTCTATTTATAAAATTGATTCATCCTGAAAGTTTCATAAAGATTAAGTCATATTTAGCGAAGTTATAGCAGTTTGAATTTTCCTCTATTACTTTGGAACAATATGCGCTGCATTTATTACTATGGCAACATATGGCTATGGAACAACATGCGCTTTTTACCGACTCAGACACTACAGTTTTGCTAGGATTTGCATGAAAATTTCAGGAATGATAGGCGTCATGCATATCTTTGAGAATCAGTTCAGCTAGCGGTATCAGTAATCGTAAGCAAAATACTGGCTGTTTTTAATGCGAAGATTGAATAATTTTGAGTTATTTTTTCCCAACTTCAAAGTTTAAGGTGCATGCTTTGAACACTTGAATTAATTTAATGAATGACTGAAGATGAGTACCTACAATTAATTCTCATAAGTGAAACAAGTCAAGGAGGTGGGAGGGAGCTCCAAGCAAAAGGGTTTTGTAACCATTCTAGGATTCGAAAAAATTGGCCATTAATCGATTATAACAGTACAGGAGAGTGGCCCCTGAAAAAAATTCATCAAACGTAGCCGATATGAGTATGAAATAAAAGTTTTCATAGGAGCTTTTCAAAACAGTTGTTAAACTGTCAGTTTTTGCTTCAGTCGAAGCATAGGGGGGGAATACATGAAAAATGTGTTTCCTCCGTCGCGGAAATAATTATCAAGGGAGATATTTATGAATATAACAATAGCAAAAAACTCAGAAGTCGAAATTCGTTCAACTTTGTTAATAATAGTATGATCTTCGTATTTCATATTTTCTCCAATAAAATCGTCTTCGACATGTTTCTTGATTTGGTTCGATCTGGTGACTGCATTTACTAAATTGAATACAAAACCCTTCTGACATGAGCGTAGGTCTGTTTACCCAACTTGTTTTTAATTCTTCAATATATTGTTTGTTTCCCTTTGGACTTAAGCACCTCATTTAGTCTTCTAGGCATCGATGCGACAAGTTTTTTTGTAACATCGGGAGAGATTTTGCTCCATTTTTCCTTTGTAACTTTCTTTAAGTCAGCTTTGCTTGAAATGAGCCTTTGTCTCACATTTCTGTCAAGGTATTCCCACAGACGCTTGATCAGGTTAAGATCTGGGGCCTGCGGCGGATGATCAAGTGTCTTAGGACTCCAGTATAGTAGCTACTCTTTCAGAATTTCGGACGTATGCTTTGGATCGTTGTCCTGTTGAAAGATCCAATTTCCAGACAAGCCTAATTTTTCGGCGCTAGGGGCAACATTGTCCCTCAAAATGGCTAAATAATACATTTTGTCCATTGTGGAGTCAATAAAAACAAGACTACCAACACCAGTTGCCACCATACACCCCCATACCATAACGAACCGCCAACGTGCTTAACAGTGTTGGTAACACATTTTTCTTTGAAGGCTTCATTCTAAGCACGCTATATTTTTGGGGGCCTTTTCGCGCCGAAAATTTCAAATTTGCTCTCATCTGTATATAAAACGTTTTCCCGAAAAGATGGAGCCTCATTTTTGTATTTTTTAGGGAAGTCCATACGCTTGATCTGATTCGCCTTGGATATGTATGGCTTTTTCCGTGGTATTCTTCATGTAGACCATTTTTATGAAGCGCTCTCCTGACTGTACTCGCACTTACTGGTTTGCCTGATGCCTGCGTTATGTCTTCTGACAATTTAATTGCACTTGAGGCTGGATATGCCCTTACTTCTCTTACTACAGTTCTAACTTCAGTACCACTAAGCCGCTTTGGGCATCCAGATCTCGGTAAATCTTCAACGAGATGATGTTTGGCATACTTACCAATAATTTTTTTTACTGTGCAGTGGTCTCTGCACACGATTTCGCCAATTTCACGCAAGGATTTTCCTTTTTCTTTTGTCTATAATAATTTTCCGAGTATCAGGCGATGTTTGCTTTCCCATAGTGGAAATATTTTCTTTTACGTCTTTATTTTTAATGTTAATTAGAATATATGCACTCAAAACGACTTTTGGTGGAGTAAAGCACGCGAACAGCATAAATTGGTAACTAAAAGTTAAAGTTCTTCCCCAAAATACAGGGTTATCCATTTTGTGGTAGGAAAATTATAACTCTGCCATTTGACATCTGTCAGAATTAAATGTCATCCAGAGCTTGCTTTTTTTTTAGTTGAAGGTTTGCCATTTAGAAATATGGATCGTTTAACAGTAGAAAAACTTGTTAAAATTATTAAATTTTACAATAAAAATGGTGATTCTGCTGTATCAACATTTAGGGCCTTACGAGCCAATTACGGTCGACATAATCGACCTACACAGCAAACAATTTCGAACACAGTGAGAAAATTTGAAGAGGCTGGATCGGCTATTGATATTGCAAGGCCGGTGCATCATCGCAATATTCGTTCTGCTGAAAAATCGCTGCCGTTGCTCAAAGTGTGGAGGAAGACCTGGATTTGTCGATTCCTCGACGTCCTCAACATTTGGGCTTGTCTTACGGCTCATTGTGGCGGATTTTGCATTTCGATTTGCATCTCCATCCGTACAAAATCTAACTCACTCAAGAATTTAAGCCTCAAGACCATACACAACGCAGAATGTATGCGAATTGGGTGATCGAAGAACAAGGCATTGATAACGATTTTTCGAACAAAATTTTCTTTAGTGATGAGGCTCATTTTTGCTCAGTGGTTACGTAAATGAACAGAATTGCCACATATGGGGCTCTCAAAATCCTCAGGTGATTACAGAAAAGCCTTTGCATCTGGAAAAAGTGACCGTTTGGTGTGCATTATGGTCTGGTGGTGTTATTGGCCCGTATTTTTTTGAAAACGATGGACTATGGACGGATGTTAACCCATTATTTTTGGAGAGAAATTGAAGATTATTATCTGGAGAATGTGTGTTTTCAACAGGACGGAGCCACAAGCCACACAACACAGGCTAATCGAGCACTTTTGCAAGAGAAATTTCCAGGACGCGTAGTTCCGAGATTGAGTGATGTCAATTGGCCCGCAAGATCCTGGACCTAACACCTTTGGATTGATTTTTATGGGGCTTTGCAAAATATCGTGTTTACGTGAACAATCGTCGAAATCTTGAGCAATTGAAAACCAATATTCGTGAAGATATGGCCGAGATATTGCCGGAAATGTGCTGAAAAGTCATTGAAAATTACCTCAAAAGGATTGAGGCCTGGAAGATGTCCCGTGGAGGACATTTGAATGATTTTGTATAATGGCAATGTTCAATCTTTATATTGAACAAAAAATTTGGTTTCCATCTGAATATTTTATGTGTTTTCTTTTAGCTTTACTTTCCCAAGCGTAAAATGGATAACCCTATATAAAAGAACTTTTTTTTGATGCGTAAAATCTGATGCATTTCCACTTTGGTGAGATTTGTGTAATGTCGCCACTTGTTTTGATTTCATGTTTAGTAGTAATCTATCTCTACATGGTTTAGTAGTAAATTCATTATTATTACTTATTATCGCAAGTCAATAATAGCTTTGTAATGTAACAATTTAAAGATGAAAAGTTGGTGTTAACTTTCTTCTATATATATATATATATATATATATATATATATATGTATATATATATATATATATATATATATATATATATATATATATATATATATATATATATATATATATATATATATAACAGGTCGATTGGAAAGTCCCCAGTCTGATACCCAGATGGCGGTGCTAGTATTAAATCCATATGATTTTCAGTTAGTACCAACTTTCAAACGGTACGTATCAAAATTTGACAGCAGTCCGACCATTGGTTTGTGAGATATTGCGTTGTGAGTGTAGCTACTTTTGTTATTTGAGAAAACATGGAAAAAAAGAATTTCCTGTGCTGATAAAATATTGCTTTTTGAAGGGAAAAAATGCAGCTGAAGCAAAATCTTGACTTGATGAAGAGTTTCCGGGGTCTGTACCAGGAAAATCAACCATCATTGATTGGTATGCTAAGTTTAAACGTGGTGAAATGAGCACCGAAGATGGTGGACGTAGTGGACACCCAAAAGAGGCTGTCACCGGCGAAAACATGAAAAAAGGTTAACACAATATAATTTTGAATGACCGTAAAGTGAAGTTGATCGAGATAGCAGACATCGTGAAGATATCATCTGAACGTATACATCAATTCATTCACGAATATTTGTACATGAGAAAGCTGTGTATAAAATGGGTACCGCGCGAGCTCACAATCGATCAAAAGCAATAACGTGTTAATGATTCTGAGCATTGTTTAAGCACAATAAACCTGAATTTTTGCATCGATATGTGACAATGAATGAAACATGGCTCCGTCATTTTGCTCCGGAGTCCAGTCGACAGTCAGCTGAGTGGACTGCACACGATGAACCGAATCCAAAGCGAGGAAAAACACAACAGTCAGCTAGCAAGATTACGGCATCCGTATTCTGGGATGCGCAAGGTATAATATTCATTGATTACCTCCAAAAGGGCCAGACCATCAACAGCGATTATTATATAGCATTATGGGCTCGTTTAAAGGATGAAATCGTTAATAAAACGGCCCCATTTGAAGAAAAAAAAGTACTGTTTCATCAAGACAATGCACCGTATCACAAATCAATGAAAATAATGGCATAATTGCATGAATTGGGCTTCAAATGGCTTCTGCACCCACCGTAATCGCCAGCCCTGGCCCCCAGCGGCTTTTTTCTGTTCTCAGACCTCAAAGGAATGCTCGTTGGAAAAAAAACTTTGTGCCAATGAAGAAGTAATCGCCTAAACTGCGGCCTATTTTGAAGCGGAAGACAAATCGTACTACAAAAGTGGCATCGAAAAGTTGGAAGGTCGCTATAATCACTGTATCGCCCTCGAAGGCAACTATGGCGAATGTTAAATCGGGTTTTGCCAAAAAAAATGTGTTTTACTATGGTAGACTTTTCAATTGGCCTGTTATATATTTATAAGATACTCTCCACAATAGGTAAATTTCTCTCAAGAAATTAACCTAAAAAACGGAATTGACTTACATTGATAGCGTTGCAAATCTAATAAGTAATATCTTCCGCTAATTGACAATAAACTTCTTGCTTTACTTCCTCATTAATGGTATCATGTTGTTCCCAAAGCATCTTTAAGACTTCGTGATAAATCCAAGAAAAGTTTTTCGGTAACTCTTATTGCAAAACACGATTACCGTGCCCAAATTGTGAGCTGCATCTTGGATACTATCGGGACTTTCGTTTGCTGTTTTACGTAGCTAGTAGGCTTGGTGAGCTTTCTTCGATGATTTATTTGCTGAATGTTTTGATGATGGCCGCACGCTTGGATTCTTGTACGTTACCATATCACACGATATTGGAAGAATCCTATGAACGATGATTTGCATCTTACCCAACACATTAAATGTGCATTATCACATTGGAATTGACTGTTTTGAATTCAAGTGGCGTCGTGACTATCCAAAGCTCAACTGCAATTTGTTCAGTTAACATAATATTGTTATTGTCTTATCGCGAATTGAGGAATTGTATTTGAACAATCAGCAACTTTTATAGTAAATTTCCAAGCACAAGGAATGCAACACGTGATCTCGGACTGGATGCACTTATTCACCATATTTTACTCACAATAGATTGCCTTTAAAAATTTCTACCTTTCCACTTTTCTTGTTCGATCTACCACTACACCACTCAACCCAATTCGAAGATTCCTGCTTTCGTTGAAATTCCCTTAACCCATATCACATCATCCATAAACGTCCTAAGGCTTCACCGAGCTCCATTCTCAACTCAGACAATCGAGGAAAACGTTGCAGTAAAATCAGGCCAGCTGGCAGGGAAAACACCGACACAAATACAAGAGCGCAAAGCAAATGTGTATTTGAAACGAAATGGCGAATTCACACATGTGTCTACACTTTTTAAATCGGAGATATCCACTTACGCGATCCCTGATTTATTTCAAGTTTCTTTGATAGCATTGGTCGAAAAGCTTATTATTTAATCTAATATTATCCATTCGGCAATTTGTTAAAGGGAGTTAAACCACAAAACTTCAACACTTTTTATGCACTCTCCGAGTATTGATCTAAAACTGCCATTCTCCCGTGTCGCGGTCGTCAGTAAACTTCCACACTTCGATAATGCAAGAAAACACGGAAACACCACAAATCTGCAAAATGAAAACACTGAAAATTCACAGTTGACACATGCAATTAATGGCAAGATTGCCGTCAGGTGGATTTTTTCCAGACAAGCAATGACGGCATCGTCAAGCGTCCCCTGCAGAGCTTCCTCACAACAGCTCGTTCTTCCGTGCTCGCTTCGTGAAGGTAGCAATTTGACCCCTCGAACCGTCCAAAAAACTTATATTTTTTCTTTCCTTCCATCCCGTGCATACGGTGAATCGCCTCAACTGAACTCCATCAGACCAGTTCACTTCTCTTCCGTAATGTAATACACCGTTGGGGAGTATTACATCAGCGTTCCCCAAACCCGGAATATGACATGCAGATTTGCAATTTTTAAAACAAAATTTATTTAAAGTAGAGCAAATTGAAATGAAGTAAGGAAATTTGAAATGTACTAAAAAAAATTTAAATGAGATACAAAAGTTTTGAATGGAGTGAAGAAATTTAAATGTTATAAAAGTTAAATCTCATGACGAACAAAATTAAAGGGAGGCATTTAAACTTCAATATACAGGAAAGTTTGTATGAAATGACATTTAAAAATATAACAAGAAGAGGGGGTGTCCTACAAAATTAGGATTACAAATAAAATTCATTACATATTTTTTTCAAATCTACCACAAAATTCCGAGGAGGAGATAGGAAGGTTTTCGACCAGTTTGATTGTGTGACTGATCGATTAATACAGAAAGCTGAAGATCCGAAAGGTCAATGGAGGCGCTAGAATCCAAGATTCCAAGAAGTTGCGGCCAAACGCACTGGAAGAGTTTTTAACGGGGCTGAAATCCCACGCGAGGATAGGATGGAGCTGACAATAAACGAGAGCTCGTTTCTGTTTTGAGAACCCGGATGGTAAGGACGTTTCAACAAAGAAGGAAAAATATTGATACTCGAGTAGGCAGCAAAGGGATGAAATGTGACTGTCTCCAAATTTATTTTTCCAGGATTTCCCCGAAATCCTCGGTTCGACAAGTGCACGCCTGGAGGAGTTGTCAGTGATCTGTTTAGGGATTCGCGTGGCGTACGAAAGTCGATCAAACGGGACATACCATCATAGCGGAAAGTTTATCGAGGGCCCTTGTCATCGAGAGCGCTGAGGTTAGGTAAATATATTGGTAGATTTAAGAAATAATTTCACTGGATATTGAATTATATGAGTATTTTTATTTACTATCATTAATTATAACGTAAAGTGAATCGGTGTTTTCTTCCATTTCTTTTTCCAATCAAGAACTTGCTAACAGAAAAATTCTGAGCCTTGGCTCGGGAGTGTGTGTGAGAATTTTAAGGTGCCTAACTTTTGCGCAAATATTTCGCAGGTGCTGAGGTAGATTGGGCCCCTTTGATCTTGAATTCCAGCTCCTGATGAATTTCATTTATTGGCAATTAAGCCTCCCGATCGATAGATTACAGAGTTGTCGTGGAAGTTTGCTGGGTGGGTTTTTCCTCCTATTCTAGGTTATTATAAAGGCAGTATTGAGGCAGTGATCATGATAGTTTTCCCTGAAAATGAAGACTCCGGCACAAGCCAAGCTCGTCTCGAGGTTTAGGGGGTAAATTCATGGATAGATGATTGGGACCCACGCCCGTTTCCGACGGAGCGACCCCCGGCCAGAGTCGGCATTTATGTTAGGATAATCCATTCGAAATAGTTTTATTTCGTTACAGGCTTCATATCCAATTTTCTTTTCTGGCATGATCTTAATTGCCGCTTGCACTTCAAACCAAAATTTTCATCTACAAACTGATAAGCCCAACATTCAAACAACCATAAAAAATTTTAACAAACTATTGTAACCAGCCAAGAAATATTACTAGATAGAAGTGTTTCATTTCAGCTAGTCATCACAAACCAGCAGAACTTTGTGTAATCCAGTACAGTGCAAGTGATCATTCATGTGGCCATATTCCCAACTGCGTGTGCAATAAAAATACCCATGCTGCGTGTCACCACGATAAATATGTCCGACAAGAAAAATTGTGCGGTTGAAAGAATCTTTCCAAACAGTAGATATCGCCGAGGATGAATCGAATACCGGATTTCCTGCACAACGATGCCAATCTATGGGTCATTACACTAGAAACACAATTTTATATGAACAAAAAAGTAGTTTTATAAAGCCAGCACTGCTGCCTTTCAATTCTTTAATGAAAGCATGGACGCACATAGCTTCGCCGAATACAATAGCCCTATACACAGTACTTAAAAAATCTTGAATCGACTACTACGTGCATTCTGAGCTTCATAAGTACAAGAAATCAATTTCGGAACTGACATGCATTCTGAGCTTCATAAGTAGTGCACAGTACAAGAAATCAATTATAACTGACGGACAAAAAGCCATCCCAGCTACTTGTGAAGATGCGGAAATTGAGCGGCCAATTAATTTTTCTGCGATCGTTAAACATACAAAACCTTATACACCAAATCCAAACTATTCGCCGCCAACGGCACACAGGTAAAAGTCTACGGCAATAGGCACTTGGTCATCAATATCAGCTTGCACAGTGGACTTTATCAGGTACTACGGCTTGCTGGTCGGCTTGGAATTTATCAGATAAATCAAGAGAACCATAAAATTTGATACCGAATTTATACCCTGTAAACAGAAGTCACTACACCTGAAGAAAGCTAAAAAATATTTCCAAAAATTCACCAACCTCGTCGTCTGCTGGCCATCAAACAGCAAGTGAATGAGCCCACTCAATTGGTGTCAAAGAAAACCATTTCCAATACTAATGTGATAGAAGCCTGGCATCTGTGCCTGGAACAAAAAACAATATTTGACAGATACTTTATATCGTACATAGGGAACTTCACGACGTGCTATCTGGGAAGAAGATTTTCAGCACAATCGATGTACAATGAGCTTGTCACTAAATCCGTATTGCACCAGAGGAAGTACCCAAGACCGCAATAATAACGCCAATTGGATCCTTCGAACTTATGCACATGACACATGGTCTTCGCAACGCCGGGTAAACGCTGCAGCGATACATGAACAACATGTTCAGTTACCTCGATTATATTTTCCCGTACATCTGTTGGCATAGTTTCGAGACCTGAAGAGCAGCATCAACAGCACCTCAGAGAGGTGCTCAAACGCCTCAAGAAATATGGTCTTTCCATCATCACTTCCAAGTGTCAAAAATAACTTTCCTGAGTCACATTATTACACCAGACCTTTTCCAGCGAAATTAAAAGCGATTCAAATTGTTCGATAGCCACCCATTGCAAAATATCTCCTACGATTCATGGGCATGATCAACATTTACCGAAAATGTATTCTGCAAGCTGCTGTTAATCAAACTATCATACGAAACATAAAGACTGATGCACGGAAACAAGAAGAACAACCAGACACCCATAAAGTGGACAACCAAAACCGGCGTCACATTCCAAAGTAGTAAGGATGAAACAGGGAATTTCATCAAACTAGAACATCCTGTCAATAACGTACCATTAGCTCTTGCAGTGACATAGTCCGGCCGTTGGGTTTCTTTTAAAAGAAGCTCAAACCACAAACATAGAGATACTCAATATACGATCGTTAGCTTCTCACCATTAAACGGGTTTTGAGTGTTTTAAGGAAATGGTCCTGGGCTACGTACTTACAATATATAGTATACCAACTATAAGTCACTCACCAAAGTATACAACCAAAAACTTCATCGGACAATATGTCGAGGACATTAGGCGTCTGCTCGGCGTCATAGTCAATAGCTTAAGCTGCGTTAAAAGCATTATGAATAATGTTATCACAAGTCCCACCAACACGAAGAAATAGTTGAAGGCCAGAAAGACGACAAAGAATTAAGGCAACCGATAGACGACAAAAATCCCAACCTAAAGTTTGTCAAGGTGAGTTCGCCATTTACAGAATTGAGCATCTGCAATAATCACAGAACAAATTGTGATCATACGTACCCGGACGATAAAAGCGCAATGTAACGAAATTGACTGGCGTTGCTCACATTCGCACAACACCATTTCACGAACGATTCTAGCGAAAGCTAAAGGCATCAATTATAACTCATAGCACAGCGAAATGGATAGATGTACTATTACTCATACTTCTGGGAACCCACCAAGCTTACTTTTGGGTAATTTTTCAATCAAACAAAACACCAACTAAATTCGTCAAGCGATTTAAAGCAAACTGCGTCCAATACCTACTTGCGTCAAATTTTGGGCGAAAGTATCTTTGAGCAACAAATCACGTGTTTGTATGAAACGATAAAGTATGAATCACACTCGTACAAACATACGATGGACCATACAAAGTGTTATCATAAAATGACAAACTCTTCACCATCTACATCAACGGAGACGCATGCAACATTTCCATCAACCGGCTAAAAATGGCACACACATGCATCAACAAGGACACACCAATTGTGATTGAAAGCTATCCCCAAAGAAATCCAACCACATTTGACAAAGGAACGACAAGATCTTTCTCAAATCAAGAGGAAAACGAACACAACATGCCAAAGTAGCCTCAGGAACTCGGCACTTCCAGGTCAGGTCAATAGGTTAAAATACCAAAAATGCTAATACCTAGCACTCGCTTCGCAAAAGAAGGGAGTGGAATCCTGCACAAACCATCTTTACACAAATATGAAGTATTCTTGAATGACTCTCACTGCCAACAGCATGCATTTATATACAATGGAATATCCTCGCAAAGTATTACGTCACACTCACTGCCGCTCATAACTACACGCATACACCTCAACCGCTGACATCACAACCAGTGAGCGACTAAGGATAACATCACTGTATCATGTAACCGACATCAGTTGATTAAATTTTCTCGAACTTAACACATGAGGTCTTTCTGTATTTCTGAGATGATATACCTAAAATTATCAAACTTGAAGTAACACGTTTTAGATAATGCAAAGACCGAAACAATTAGCTTATTCACCACCATCGAATAAGCTGATCGATTTATAAAACACGTTCGCGACGTGGTGCTTATGTTGATTGTGAAAGCAACTAATCACGCTAATTTTCCATTCATAATTTCTGAAGGCTTCTGACTATATATAAGTGCAGGAAACAATTCACACGGTCAATGCTTTATTTTTGATGGGTTTATTAGGCGCTTTGATGATTAATGATAACTTCAGAGTTGCCAGCGCGAAGCAAAAAATCGCATCACTAAAGGGAGGGTTTAACTTGAAAATATATCAAGTTCGCGTTGAATTTAGATCATTCTAACACTAATCCTCACGCAACGTGTGAAGCACGAGCATGGTTACTGCAGAGAAGCCTTTACAAAGCTTGTTCTACCTTGGAATGACTAAAGGAGTGAAAGTTGGATTATTCCGACCGACAAAAGTTCAAGAGAAGGTCACGGACATACCATGTCACAGAAGGACTGTTTCTAGTCCAGAGCAGCAGTCCACTCAGTGTCCCTCTCAAGCAAAACTGAGCCCCAAATGAGCCAGCCACCGAACGAGAACTCGGCTTGCTGGAATAATTTACCTCGACTATACCTCGCGGGATAAATGTATGTCCCTGCCACTAAGGAATTACTCGCGATTGGTGTTCTAGGCGACCTAATGTTTTTATATTAACGTCACAAACCTACGATCGAATAAACTAGAATTTACGTCTAAAAAAAGAACTCACAACCACGTCCCTCCATCACTTCAAGCAATGCAACACTCTGAATCAAAAGCATTGCAAAAAAGATGGTTAATCAAACTGAAAAGTTTGTTAGTGATCGCGAGTTGTGTTGTATCGGAAAGCAAAATATGTAGCGATGTATATGGGATTGTAAAAACAGCTATAGGAAGCATGTCAGGGATGTATCCTTCGTAGGGTAAGCCATATTGAATCTTTTATATCGTTTAAGTTAGAATACCCACACGGAAAATTGATTTAGTTCAAGTTGCGAAAATTTAGTGGGAGACGTCACGTCAAATTTATTGGAAATTTGAATCAACAGCTGATAACGCGCCAACTTCACGCCACGTCATAAAGTGCTCGAATTCTCGCCATGCGTTTCGTATCCTTTCTCTCTGATATCTATGAGCGCAACCGTTACATTTGAGGTCAAATGATGAAATTGTTAATGCACTTTCAAATCTACACCACGAACAAGAACCATTTCTCACTCCACACATGCAGACCTATCTGTGTGGTGCATTTCCATGTTCACAGTTTTTTAGTTGTGGGTGAATCAACTGCTATTTTCAATGATCCCAGTGGCATTTCGCATATGTATATATTGCGAGTTTACAGTTTATTTGGAGTCGTCAATCTATTCCAAATGTACATGAGTCGCAGATTGTTATTAAATATGCTTGTGATGTTACGCATTCCTGACTCACCGCTCATTCCTTATACTCCTTGCGATCGGTGTGTATTCGTTGATTTGTGTTATAGTTTCCCTCAAAACCAAAAATTTTCCGATTTCAGTGACACAACAGCTGGCTTTGAATCGCGTAAGATTGAGAGCACCCATCGCCTGGCCCCCGAAAAAAAGTTCACAAAGGTAGCCGATATTCGTATCAAATGTAAGGTCTTGATAAGAACTTTCCAAAACACGGTCTTAAACTGACATATTTTACTTCGTGAGGCGCACAAGGAGGGGAAATACAGGATAATTGTGTGCCCCCTCCTCGCGACTGGACACCAGCGACCTGAAAAAAATTATGGAGGTAGGTGTCTATGTGTACAACAACCAAAAATATCTGAGAAGTCGAAATTCGCTCAACTTTGTTAATAATGAGGTGTGACAATTAAGTAATGAGACTGATTCCATGAAAACCGTATGTATTTAAAAATTATTCTACACTTCTGCCATCACCTTCAAAGTAGTCTGTCCCCTTGGGTAGCTATGCAAAGATTCCAGTATGTTTTTCAAGCTTCGTAGCATTTCTGGAACGCCTCGACTGGGATGTCCACGAGTACCCTCACCACAGTCGCCTGGATGTCAGTAATCGATTCAAAATGGTATCCTTTGACCACCGGTTTTTTTCTAGGGAACAAAAAAATGTCACAGAGTGACATATCGAGCAAATGAGGTGGCTTTTGCAACACGGCAATTCCCTTAGAGGCCAAATACTGGGACACGCTGAGGGCTCCTCAGAAAGTTTCTTTGGAACCATCTTCTAGCACAACTTTTTCATCCCAAAATCGTCGTTTGAAATTCGTCTGATCGTTTCACGGTTCATACCCAGTTCCGAGGCCAGCATTCAAACTGTGAAACGAAAAATTTTCGTGGGTTAGGGCGCACCCGCGATGCACATTCGCATCAGTCTGCACCTCGACTGGTCTCCCGCTCCATGCCTCGTCTTCCACGCTTTCACGCCCCTCCTTAAACTCTTTATGCCATCAAAACACCGGGATACGACTAAGACTACCATCACCATGCACTTTTACAGCGTATGCTTCCGAAGCTGTTTCGCCCAATCTGACGCAAAATTTTATCGCGATGCTCAATCTAGCTCAAAATTTTATTGCTCTTGATTTCGTTTCTCCATTTTCGTGACGAGCACCACCAACACACGTCTACTCAACACGACACAGCAGGCAAACTAAACAATGTAGAGCAATGATAAATATATTAACAAAGAGGGAAAGGATGCCAAGAAAGGGGAAGGAAATTTCAAGGTCACAGGTTTCCCACAAGTGCGGCAATAAAATCAGTTTCATAACTTAATTGTCACACCTCGTAACATGCGTCATCGGTGTTGAATCGTTGACCTCCGAGGGCTTATTTCAGTGGTCCAAATATGTCGCAGGGTGATAGGTCCGGACTGTAGGGGAGGTATTTCAGTACCTACCATCCCAATCCCGATATTCTATCGAGCGTGAGACGCACGGTATGAGAGCGTGCGTTATCCTGGAGAAGAATCGCACTTTGTGCTGGAATGTTCCTCTGTTTAAAGCGTAATTTGCAATATTGAAGGCATTTGTGGATGATAGACTCTACACTACCAATACTGATGCCGAGTTCAGCCAAAATGTCTCGAACATTCTTTCTGCGGTCCTCCAAAATGAGTTGTTGTACGCGGTAAATGTTGTCAGGTGTGATGCTAGTTTGCGGTCGATGATCATGCGGCCCATTCTCGATGGTTTCCCGACCATCCTTGAACGCTTTTGCCCATTTAAGCACACCAACCCTACTCAGGCACTCACTACTGAACAGAGTTCTTAAGCGCAAAAAAAATTTTGGTGTTTTTAATGCCTTCCTTCACTTAAAAACGAACGTTTTGCGTAGCAGCGGTCGTAATTGGACGTTCACTCATGGTTGTAGCACGCATGTGAAACATGCACTCCCGACAAAAACTATGCCCCACTGTTTGTAAGGGTCTCAGCTATCACATACTCAAGCCACGACCTTCAAAACATGCATGCGCGCCATCTAGAGCGTTTGTCTCCATCATATTCGAACCACCCTCGTATCTAAATGTATAAGGGGCGGTCCAACCGTAATGCACGATGTTAATTGTGAGTCATACCTTAACGTCAACTTTTTCGCCCAATTTAACTTAACATTTCTTTGTTTCGGTGTATGACAAATTTATTCATGGAGAGGTACACAATTGAGCAGCGCGTTAAGGTTGTTGAAGCCTTTTATGAAAATGGGCGTTCAAATCAAAATGCGTTTCACGCAATTCATGATTTTTTTGGTGAGCATAATCGACCAAATGTGTCCACAATCAGGAGAATTATACGCAAATTTCAGCAAACTGGGTCTGTAGGAAATATGAAATCATTCGTGCATGCTCGCCCAGTTCGTTCTGCGGAAACCATTTCGTCGTTTGCGATAACATGTCAGAGCAGCCGTCAACCTGGCCTCGTCATCGTGCCCAACAATTGAACATCTCGCGAACATCATTGATGCAAATTTTGAATAAAAATTTGAATTTACACACTCACAAGGTTCAATTGACTCAAGAACTGAAGCCTACTGACCCTTTGAAGAGACAGAAAGGAATGGTGACTTTACAAAGAAAATCATCTTCAGTGACGAAGCACACTTTCACTTCAGTGGAGTCGTTAACTAGCAGAATTGCCACATTTGGGCCAATGAAAATCCACAAGTGATTGTTGAAAAGCCGATGTATCCACAAAGAGTGACTATTTGGTGCGGTTAATGGGCTGGTGGCGTCATCGGGCCGTACTTATCAGAAAATGCGGACGGCCAAGCAGTTACCGGGACTGATGTTCGCTATTGCGAGATGAAAACGGACTTCTTGTAGCCAGCAATTGAGGTTATGAACATGGACAATATGCGGTTCTAAGAGAATGGTGCGACTTGCCACACAGCCAACGAAACAATGGCTCTTTTGTGCGAGAAATTCAATGGCCGTGTTATCTCACGTTCTTGCAATATTAATTGGCCGCCACGATCATTCATATTAAAAAGGAAAAGTGTACGTCAAAAGCAAAGAACAATTCAAGAGCTAAAGGATGAAATAATACAGCACATTAATGACATTGAACGCCAATTATGTCTCAGAGCCATTGAAAATATGGACCATCGGAAGTATGCCACCATAGCCGTAGATAGCATTTGGACGCTATTTTTTTTTCACACAAAATTGTCATAGATCTTTCTACTGCAATAAAAAATATTAACATAATTCTCTGAAAATTTTTGTTTTATTTACAATTAACATTGTGCGTTTTGGTTAGACCATCCTATATGTATATATATATATATATATATATATATATATATATATATATATATATATATATATATTTATACTCTAAGTATATATAATATATATATATATATATATATATATATATATATATATATATGTGTGTAAAGATTTGTTTATAGATTAATTCAAATTCACTTTATTTTAGTAATTAAATTATTGCGAAAAAGATTTACAATAGATGTAAGATGTGAAAGGTTCAACCACGTCCACTTTCTACGGAGGTTAGATACCAACTGCCCGGTTCGTAGTATCTCGTTTGACAGTCGTATTTCATTCCACACTCGGTCATCCATATTACTCGTCTGCCTCAGGCGAGTCATCTGCGTCTTGTGGCGGAACGGTGAGTTCGTCATTGTCGTCAAATTCGGCCCATAGTTTCATCCTGTCTGCGCTCGTATTGGTAACATTTGGGCCTTCGTGTTCGCCAACCTTCTGCACGCCATAACGATCGAGTCTCTTGTTTGAAACAACCCAATAGGGACCAAGAAACTTTGGTCTGATCTTCAGTCCTGTACCAAACTGCACTCACTCTATCGCAACCAGGTCCCCAACTTTGGAGATGGTAGCTTTCTTTCGGTTCTTGTTGAAATTTCTTGAATTTTCATCCTGCATCTTCGCTATAGCCTCTTTCACCTGCTTGCGTAATTCTGCTCGAGCTTCATCATACTGTTGGGATATAACTTCCTCTAAAATCTCCATAAGCCGAATGTCCTTTCCAGAATTCATCTTAGTTCCGACTATTTATTGAAATGGTGACATTCTTATCGATCGATAGAGTTAATAGCTCACTGAATATTTTTTACATTTTTGAACCATTCATCAGGTGTGTCAATAGAATACTTCGTAAGTGCCGATATGACAACCGCATGAAGACGCTCGATCTGCCCATTTCCCCTAGGCACGCCGGTAGTCACAAGATGCAACTCAATATCGTGGTCGGTGCAATACTTCTTGAAGTTTTGCGATACAAATGCTCCTCCTCGGTCGGAAATTAAATGAAGAGGATAACCAAACGATTCAGCATTTACCTCCATCTTCTGCAGGACTTCATCGCACGCAAGTATTTTTGTCGGGAAAAGCCAACAAAATTTTGTGAATCCATCGATAACAGCCAAAATATAACGATAACCTTTCTTCATGTCTTGCAAAGGGCCCAGATGATCGATATGGAACGCAGCGAGGGGGACATCGCCTTTCAAAACTGGGTACAAAAATCTATCTGCTTTGCCTCGTTTACTATCGGATGAGATGCATCTCACACATCTGGAAATGCAACGTTCAATGCGACGATCCAGATCGGGGATATAAAACTCTTTCAGCATGTACTTCATTTTCTGCAAACGAAAATGCCCTTTTTCCTGGGCTTCCCGAACTAATGCTGATCTCATTAATTCTGCAACGACAAACAAACTATTATTATTTGAAATTTTACATAAAATACCATGATGCATCGTATAATTTTTGTAAGACTTATCTCTCTGTATTTCGATGATAGGTAGCAACGCCTCGACACTATGTTGTAATTCGCTCACTCGTTTCAAAAAGTCGTCATTTTGTATCATCATAACAACCGGACTGCGGTTTAAGGCATCGACATGTCGCATGCCAGTTCCAGCACGGTGCTCCACTTCAAAATCGAACTCTTCAAGCAGCATGACCCATCTGGCAACCCGGATCGCCAAATCCTTCTTTTCCATGGTGCATTTAAACGCTTTACAATCGGTGACAAGTTTGAAGCGCTGTCCAATCAGATAAATCCTAAACTTCTTCAATGCTTCGACGACAGCCAACACCTCAAGTTCGTAGCTTGAATATTTTTTCTCAGGTTCGGTCGTAGACTTGCTCATATAGAAAACAGGATGCATCGAGTTGTCTTCCGCGTCCCTCTGGAGAAGAACCGCTCCATATCCTTGTTTGCTGGCATCAGTATGTAACTCCGTAGGAACGCCATATTTGAAGATTTTTCGCATTTTTCAAGTCGTGTGCGGCTTCCAGCTCAAGTTCTCCTAAATCGATGACAGCTCCCTTTTTCGTAAGTTCGGTCAACGGTCGCGCTCGTGCTGCGAAATTTGGAAGAAATTTCTGCTTCAACGTCTTTGGAATCGGGAAGTTAATAACGGCTTTTGATTTACCGATCGACGGCTTGACGGTTCCTTTTGAAATTCGATGGCCTAAGTCTTCTATTTCTTCCTGCAGGAATCGGCATTTACTCCATTTTATATTCAGTCCATTATCAGCAGCCACTTTCAGGGTTCGTTTTAAACTAATTAAGCCTTCTTCAATGGTCCGTGAGGGTACAACGATGTCGTCTATGTAAATTCTTACAACGTTTTTGTGAATCAGATCTCGGAATGTATAATTTATAAACTTTTGAAATACGCTGGGCGAATTGCATAATCCAAATGGTACCTTCGTGAACTCATATTGTCTGATTTGAGTGACAAACGATGTAAATTTGCGACTCACTTCATCCACCGTCACATGGAAACCATTTTCAAGATCGAGGGTACTAAAAAATGCTGCATCTCCAATTTTATCGATTTGGTCTTCGATCACCGGTAGCGGGTATCGATCTCTGTGAATTTTCTTATTGATGGCTCGGTAGTCGATACACAATCTGTGCTTGCAGTCCCTTTTCCTTATCAGAACCACTTGACTTGCATAATCAGAGACACTTTCGCATACAACTCCATTTTTCAACCAAGACTCCACTTGTTCGTCGATTATCTTTCGTTCGGGTGGCGAAAATCTTCTTGGCGGACGATAGACCGGTTCGTTATCAATTACAGCGATTTTCATATTTATCGGCGATTGTGTCGGTGAATATTTCGAGATAATATTTCTAACTTCAAAACGAACCTTCATGTTGCAAACGACTGCACTAAGCTCATCTTCGTTCAACGCTTCCGTGTTTATTTGCGCGAGAAAACATTCTATTGGGTTGCATGCTTCATCCATCGTTTCTTTACTACCAGGCTCCGCATCGACTTTCGTAATTGTCATTTTACCATTGCGAATTTCCACTATGGCGCTAGCGAGTAGTTTCATTCCTATGATGACGTCGGGATGAACACTCATGTTGTCTACTATGTTGAACTCGATATTTTCGAATAAGATACCGTTAATTTTCACATCGACAGTACACAGCCCATGTGTAATGACACTGGAACCGAGACCCGAGATTCTGATACGTCACGTGGCTTTATTTTACCGAGGCACGACTTCTTCACAATGCACACGTCGCTTCCAGTATCGATAAGACCGGAAAAAGCCACCTTGTTAATTAATATAGAACAATATGATGGCCCAGATTTTCGTATGCAATTAGTTGCCTTTTCATTCGGGCAATCAGTACATTTGTAACCAAATAGATTGCACCCGAAACACTTTGGGCCTTTCGTCTTGTCCGAACAACCATGCCATTCGTGGTCAGACGATCTGCAATTGTAACAGTATCGTGATTTCTGCATTGCTTCGTTTTTTTCCCGTTTTTGGTTTCTTTGCGTTGAGGCCATTTGGAACTTCGGGATCGCCTTTCATTTGTTCGTAGGTTGAGAGTTTTTCTTTGAATTCCGCTATCGTTTTGGCGCCGTATAAAATAGTCTTATTCACTTTCGAGTCTTTAATGCCATCGATCACATACTGAAACACCGAGACAGCATCCACCTGTGCATGACTGCCTATTTCAAGCATTCGGTACAAATATTCACGGTACGATTCATTATTCCGTTTTTTCTCCTCTCGAAGCCTCTGGTGAACGTCACAACTAGCTATCTTTGCTTTAAACTCTTCGATTAGGGCACTTATTAGTTGGAAATAGGACACCGGTTTTGCCTCGCAGTCTGCGAACATTCGAGCCGCGCCCAACAGCGATTTTTTAAGGAATACGAATTTCTGAATTTCCGTCCATCTGAACGCGGTTGCATACGCTTCAAATTCATTCGGATATGCTACCACATTCATATTCTCGCCATGAAATTTGCGAATCACGCTTTCCACATCATGCATGTTAAAATTTGATGCGCGATCGCCACCGCCTCTCATCGTTTCCAATACGTCTACGCTTGCGTCACTGCGTTGCAGTGACCTACGATGCCGCGCACTCATTTCGGTTATAGCAAAAGCGAAATGTTCGATCACCGTTATCACTAACTGCTTTGTTCTTCTGTCTGTTTTTCTTTATTTTGCACGGCACACATGTATTTAATTACTATTTATTTATTGGTAGCTCTGTTCACAATCCCAGTTGAGCCACCATGTAAAGATTGGTTTAAAGATTAATTCAAATTCACTTTATTTTAGTAATTAAATTATTCCGAAAAGATTTACAATAGATGTAAGATGTGAAAGGTTAAAACACGTCCACGCTCTACGGAGGTTGGATACCAACTGCCCTGATTGTAGAATCTCGTTTGACAGTCGTATTTCATTCCACATACATATGTTTATATATATATATATATATATATATATATATATATATATATATATATATATATATATATATATATATATATATATATATTTATATTTATATATATGTATTCAAACTCTAAGTATATATATTATATATATATATATATATATATATATATATATATATATATATATATGTATATATATATATATATATATATATATATATATATATAGTATATATATATATATATATATATATATAGTATATATATATACATACATATATATATATATATATATATATATATATATATATATATATATATATATATATATGTATATATATATATATATATACATATATATATATATATATATATATATATATATATATATATATATATATATATATATATATATGTATATATATATATATATATATATATATATATATATATATATATATATATATATATATAAGCTGCTCTCCAAAATAAACGAAACTTTTGTCATAAAATGTTTTTGGTGGCGCCATCTTTGAAAAGAAAGTAACATCCCTCCCTGATTTTCAGTGAAAGTTTGGTGATATTCAGTTCAGTGAAAGCGAAGTTATTGCGTCGAAAGTGACAGTATGTTTGTATCATCGGTACTAAAACGAGTTTTGAACAAAAGGTAATGTCAAATTTTGTTTTAAAATCGGTGAAACGTTTACCGAAACATTTGAATCGGTGGAAAAAGTTAACGGGAATGATTGTCAGTCTTGTGCCAGAGTTGATGAGTGGCTTACACGTTTCAGAAATGGTCGTGAGGACATAGATGACGATTAAGAAACGGGCCGCCAAAAATCAGTGATCACCGAAAACTCCATCGAAAATGTGCCTGAATTTATCAAAAATGAGCAGAAATCATAGTTGGAATTCATGGAATCGGAGTTCAATATTTCCAAAATATCAATTTATCGCATTTTAACCGATCATTTGGGCTTACGAGAGGTCTGTGCATGTTTTGTCCCGCACAAGTTAAGTGCGTTCCAAAATAAACGAGAGTTTTGGCATAAAATTTTTTTATTTTTTGTCTTAAAATCGTATTTTAACCATCAATCACTCACCGTTTTCGCCAGTGGCTTCTACCTATTCGGAAAATTGCATTTGGCCATGAAAAGAGAACGCTTTACGCCCACAGTGGGCATCCAAAAGGCTGCACCGACATCTTGAAGGACATTCCGGTCAATGACCTGAAACACTCTTTCGAAACGCTTTTGCATCTCGCAAAATAGTGTATCGAGGCCGGGGGGAGACTATTTTGAATAAATAAACTCGAATTTATCAGAACAAAGCGCCTGTCGTTTCTATTTTAGCTCAGTCTCGTTTATTTTTGAACGTTCCTTGTTGTAGTCCTGTCAAAGTAAATTTTTTGCAGCAAAAATTATGTAGTTCCAATTTTATCTGAAACGTGTTGGGGTGAGGTCCCATAAAATCCTCTCATTTTTCTGCGCCGCGGGGGGAAGGTCCCTTTTTTCAGTTTTTGACATATATCTCGAAACGGTATGTCGTATCGTAAAAAATATTAGACCTACTAAGCTCGCTTCCAAAAAACATATACATCTTGCTAACTACTCCTTGCCATCTTCGAGATATGCGCCAGTGAAAATGGTAAATTTTATGAAATTATTGAAATGTTGAAATAAAAAATTAGATTGTTTTGAAATTTTGGGGTTGATTTCGAGGTTTCTCTAGCAAAATGCTCATAATTTCATTTTTTTTTTCGAAGGCTTAAAATATCTGTCATTTTTTTGAACTTAAGAGGTGTATAAACATATATATATATATATATATATATATATATATATATATATATATATATATATATATATAAATATATATATAAATATATACTATATATAAATATACATATATATATATATATATGTATATATATGTTTATATTTATATATATATAAATAAATATATATATATTTATATATTTATATATATATATATATATATATATATATATATATATATATATATATATATATATATATATATATATATATATATCTATATATATATATATATATATATATATATATATATATATATATACTCGTATATATATATATATATATATATATATATATATATATATATATATATATATATATATGTATATGTATATATATCTATATTGTCGCATGTTATGGTTCGCGGCCGATCGTTTTAATGTTCTGGGAAAGTGAAAACGCACTGTCTTTTAAATTAAGTTAAAAGAGTTTATTTACTAAGCAATGCACCATTATTAATTTCACTATTGAAAATCTAACTTCCACTTGTCAATAAACTTCTAATTCAACTGTCTTCACTTAACAATCAATATCGCCTTTTATTCGCACTCCACACCATAGTACATTCATCTAGTACCCACACCTTTCATTTACCCTGTGTTGCATACTTTTTAGGGTTTTGTAAAATAATTTTACAAAACCCTACTAGTTTCGCGACCAGTCTGTCCGTCTGTCCGTCTGTCCGTCTGTCCGTCCGTCCGTCCGTCCGTCCGTGTGTCACAGCAGTTTTTCTCAAAAACTACTTAAGCTAGAAACATCAAATTTTGTGTGTAGGTGTAAAGTGGTGATCTTTTCAAAGTTCAACTATAAAAAAGTTTTATAAGGTATTTAAGGGGGGTCTCCCCATATAGGAGAGTGACCCCCCGAAAAAAAAATTTCATTGAAGGTAGCCGATATGGGTATCAAATGAAAGGTCTTGATGAGACAGGTCTCAGTTTGGCAAAATTTGCTTCGAGTGGCGCACAGGGAGGGGAAATATACGAAAAATTTGTCTTCCCCCCCCTCGCGATTGGACACCTGTGATCCGAAAAATCTGAAAAAAATCAGGAATGTAGGCCTTGGTGAGTACAACAACAACAAATACGTGAGAAGTCGCAATTCACTCAACTTTGCTCGTAATAGTATGATTTATCGATTTTATGTTTTCATGAATAAAATCTTAACGGTGCCCTTAAATTCAATGAAATTCAGTATGTAGATGTCTATTTATAAAATTGATTCATCCTGTAAGTTTCATAAAGATTAAGTCATATTTAGCGAAGTTATAGTAGTTTGAATTTTCCTCTATTACTATGGAACAATATGCCCTGCATTTATTACTATGGCAACATATGGCTATGGAACAACATGCGCTTTTTACCGACTCAGACACTACAGTTTTGCTAGGATTTGCATGAAAATTTCAGGAATGATAGGCGTCATGCATATCTTTGAGAATCAGTTCAGCTAGCGGTATCAGTAATCGTAAACAAAATACTGGCTGTTTTTAATGCGAAGATTGAATAGTTTTGAGTTATTTTTTCCCAACTTCAAAGTTTAAGGTGCATGCTTTGAACACTTGAATTAATTTAATGAATGACTGAAGATGAGTACCTACAATTAATTCTCATAAGTGAAATAAGTCAAGGAGGTGGGAGAGAGCTCCAAGCAAAAGGGTTTTGTAACCATTCTAGGATTCGAAAAAATTGGCCATTAATCGATTATAACAGTACAGGAGAGTGGCCCCTGAAAAAAATTCATCAAACGTAGCCGATATGAGTATGAAATAAAAGTTTTCATAGGAGCTTTTCAAAACAGTTGTTAAACTGTCAGTTTTTGCTTCAGTCGGAGCACAGGGGGGGAAAACATGAAAAATGTGTTTCCTCCGTCGCGGAAATAATTATCAAGGGAGATATTTATGAATATAACAATAGCAAAAAACTCAGAAGTTGAAATTCGTTCAACTTTGTTAATAATAGTATGATCTTCGTATTTCATATTTTCTCCAATAAAATCGTCTTCGACATGTTCCTTGATTTGGTTCGATCTGGTGACTGCATTTACTAAATTGAATACAAAACCATTCTGACATGAGCGTAGGTCTGTTTACCCAACTTGTTTAATTTTCACAGGGGCACGTCAGCTGATCCGGGGCACGATAGCTGAGCCCAGGCCTGGCGCGCTCAAGAAACAAAGCAAGAAGCAAATAAAATTTCTGACGCATTTCAGAACAAAGGAGTGCTGCCAGATCCTAATAAAAAACTAAAAGATTGCATGAAACGAATTTTTTTGTCTGCAAATTCATTGATTTTTTGAGATATGGTAATACTGAAATCTCTCATCGAAGCACATGTTTTTATTCGCGCCAATCCTCGCGTCAGCATTTACCTACCTACGTGCTACCGAAGATTTATGGCTCGCTGTTCGGCTTGTGTTCAGATTTTTCCGGAGGGTTGATAGAGTGTGGATACTAGAAAGTATACTATGATCCACACTATCGCAGTTTTACTATCGCTGTTTTACTATTTCGGTTGTAATCATCCCCCTATTCATTCAGCTTGCCTTGATATAGGGGGTCTAGCCATTCAATCCATTTCTTGTACATTGGCAAATGCTCTGACGAGAGCTACCTGGGATATTCGAGCAAATGCAGTGACGTAACTTTCAGATGTTGATCATGCTTGGTGGATTCTTGTGCTTCGAGCACATTATTTTATTGATCATGATGTCCTTAATGGTTGTGAAAATCATTGCGACAGTAGCTCGCAGAATTATTTGTACATGTAAAACTACCCCCCAGCTCAGTTCCTTTCTTCCCGAAATGATATGTCGCCAGTTGAAGTCAATTCTCCCTGGATGTAATATGGGGCAAGATGGTCCATGTGCACAGTTTTCGTTTTGGCTCTCAGCTTACGGTGTTTATTGAGTGTGCCGTTGAAAGGTTTGACAATTCCATCGGATTGGGGATGCCGTGGTGTTTTCCTCGTTTTCCGCACCCCCAGCAGCTCCCACATTTCGCCAAAAACCAGTGACTCAAAGTTTCGGCCTTGATCCGAATGTAGTTCACAGGGACTGCCGTACATACTGACCCAATTTAACACTAGCTTTTCAGCTACACGAGTTGCTTCCTGGCTAGGAAAGGGGTAGACCTCGGGCCACTTGCTGAAATAATCGGCTACAACCAGCGTGTATCAATTACCCCATTCGGATTCACTAAAAGGTCCTGTGATGTCAACACCAATCCTTTCCAACGGTACACCCACGTTATAGGTTTCCATTTGTCCTCTCAGTCACCAATTTCGACCTTTGACGGAAGCGCAAATCGTGCATCTACAACACCAGTCCTCTATGTCTTCTCGAGCGCGGAGCCGGTAGAACCTTTCCCGCATTTCCGCTAAGGTCTTGTTAACACCAAAGTGGCCTCCCGAGGATCCTTCGTGCATCTCCGCAAGTACATCGTGGATTCGGCTTTTGGGAAGTTTAGTTTGCATCCTATAGGAGCTGCCCTCTACCGTTTCCCATTTCCGCTTGAGTACGCCACCTACCACCTCAAGGGAGTTTCATTGTGCCCAATAACTTTTCAGAGTGGCGCCATACATCGAAACGTCCTTCCACTCAGGTCGCCCAGTTGTCTGCTTCAATACGAGCAATGGTCTGATGACTTTATCGGCTAAGTGGGCGTTTCGAATCTCCTCCGATGACCAACCTTCATCGAATTCGGCCGTTATCAATCGTAGATCAACGGGTGGTTCCTTTTCCTCAATCCGTCGGCAACGCTTGCAGTTAGCTGGACATGAACGATGACATAGGGCATCAGCATTTCCATGAACTCCGCCCTTCCGGTGAACAATTTTGTAGTCGTATGACTGAAATCTTTCGATCCATCTCGCAACTTGGCCCTCGGAGTTTTCGAAGTTAAGCAGCCATCTCAGCGATGCATGGTCCGTTCGAAGAACAAATTTCTGGCCATATGGATACTTGTGGAATTGCTTGGTTCCCTCTATTATAGCCAATAGCTCCCTCCTGGTCATGCAGTAGTTCCTCTCACTTTTTGAGAGAATTCGACTGTAATACGAGAAGACTCTTTCTTCGCCACCGAAATGCTTGCAGAGAACTGCTCCAATCCCGCCGTTGTTTGCATCGGTGTCAACTACAAACATTTTTCTCGGTTTCGGATATGTTAACATGGGTGATTCACACAGCTTCTCCTTCAATATCTCAAAAGCTACCTGGCATTGTTCATTCCGGGCATACGGACGATTTTTCTTGGTTAGCTGATGGAGACACTTAGTTATTTTGGCAAAATCTTTGACGAATCTTCGATAGTAAGTTGCCAGACCCAGAAAATTTCATAGTTGGTGCTTGTTGTTTGGTGTTGGCTAGGTTTTTGCGGCTTCAATTTTCTCAGGGTCAGTTTTGACCCCTTCTGTTGATACAAATTGTCCCAGGTATTTTAATTCAGCTGCAAAAGGGGTACACTTGTCAGGACTTAGTTTCAAAGTCACCAGTCGCAATCAGGAGAAAACTTCTTCTCAGTTCCGCACATGCTCTTCGAACGTTCGCTTGATGACAATGATGTCACCTAGGACACCAAATATGTTTTCCAGGTTAGGCCACATAGCACGTATTCCATCAGGCGTTCGAAGGTGGCCGGAGCATTGTAAAGCCCAAATGGCACCACCACACATTGCCACAATCTGGTCTTCTCTCGGTCCTTCTTGTCAATGATTTGTACCTGCCAGTAGCCACACTTGAGATCGAGGGTAGAAAACCATTTTGCGTCGGCTAAAGTGTCCATGATGTCATCGATGCGTGGAAGCGGGTAACTATCTTTCTTAGTGAGGTCGTTAAGCTGCCTATAGTTGACACAAAAACGAGCGCTACCATCCTTTTTCTTTACTAGAACTACTGGCGTGGCCCATGGACTGACAGAAGGTTCACTAATACCTTGTTTTTCCATGTCTACGATCAGCGCGCTTGCGTCTCCTTGTTTGGCTATAGGAAGGCGTCTCGGTGCTTGTTGAATTGGCTTGGCCCCCTGTGTATCTATGACGTCAGTTACCATACTCGTTCGGCCTTGGTCATCCGGGCTTGTTGAGAAGATGTCACTATACTTAGTGCCCAGATCAGAGGCTCGCATGAAAAGCTGCA
Organism: Odontomyia ornata; assembly: GCA_963969285.1. Taxonomy (NCBI): domain Eukaryota; kingdom Metazoa; phylum Arthropoda; class Insecta; order Diptera; family Stratiomyidae; genus Odontomyia; species Odontomyia ornata. The sequence goes on from OZ017739.1 coordinate 190,468,923, forward strand.
CTGGCAATTTGACCTGCTTCAATATTGCAGACGTAGATTCCCGGGCTTTATCTGCGTCTTACCTCCTTAACCAATGATGGTCGTGAGTGGCCTCTAAGGAGGTGATGGTGGAAACAGGCTGGCAGCTTCCGATGACTTCTCCCACTTTGATGCTCGTGGTTGAGTCTGCGGTGTTAAGGACTCTAACCGGCACGTATGCGTTCTTTATAGAGTTTATAAGGCTTCGTCCTACGATCAAACTGCGCAATGCGGACGTCTTCGTTGGATCTATCAGATAAGATCGGTGGTCTCCAGAATCACCATCAAGCTTGGCCCATAGAATACTTTCAGAAGAATTTGGTACATCAGTGTCAGCACTTACTACCACATTCATCTTGGGAGTTTGGACGCGGGGGTATTCCATCAATACTTTGACATTCTGCCATTTCAATACCCGTTTGCCAAAATGAAACGTGGTCGCAGAAAATCCATTCCGAGAATACGGTCATCCATAATGTTCGCGACCAGAAAATTATGTCGGAATTCAAGATCTCCCAACTACATGTATGTATATATATAAACATATATATATATATATATATATATATATATATATATATATATATATATATATATATATATATATAAGTGATGCTAGAACTATATGGTAAGAACTGATTGTTATTTGAAGAAAAACCATTTCGAAAAACAGGAGCCATGCTTTCAGTGATCCAAACTCAAAGCGAGTTGTAGAAGTTTTTATTTAGTTTCATATTTAACATTTTATATTTAATAATCACCATCCTAGTCTCATGATTAATTTTGAATAGGAAAGTTGTTTGTATAAGACCAATAGCAGTTGCCACAAATAGGTGAATAATGGATGCACATTGACAGAATATTGAGTTAAGCACGGTTTCAAGAGCAATAGGGGCCTTGGTTTTGGTAGGGGTCAGATTTTTCCCATCTTCTTTTGTCCAACCTCAATGCTCAGGCTCCATATATTCATTTCCAAGCCACTGTCGGACCTGTAAAAACACTCTGCATGAATGGTGTAGGGCTGCATCTTGTGTTGGTGGCAATGAACACATCTTAGCTGAAGATTGTACGAAGCACATGTACCTATTTATAAAACAAAATAGAATGTCTATAGATCACACAAAAGAAAAACAAAATTCACCTGTGATGGTTGAGATCATGCTCATTAGATGGGGCTTGATACAATAGTAGCAACGTTTGCTCTCCAGCTTTAGCAATGTCTTCTACCGTTGATTTCGAATCATAAAACAACTCAACGATATTTTTCGTTTCAATTGAATACCACTGGAAACATTTAATTATGGCTGCTTTACTTTTCTCATAAATGGCAGATGTTGTACCGCATCCAGTGAAACCATGAATGAACAAAATATGCATGCTTGTTAAATGGCATGGCTTGACGTTGCTGGATGGAGTACAATCTATCTTCCATGTTACCTTGTCCAGGCTTTTTAAGAAATACATAATAGTTTAGTGGTGTAAGTACTACTAGTAAAACAAGAAGATCTATATCCTGGCCAGCCACAACCACAGCTGGGTGGGATATATTTTCCAATCCACACTTGACAATAGTCAGCATCTCCTTATGCTTTGGTGAACTTTTTTCCCGTCGCACGCAAGGCTTTCGCTATCATGTTCATCAGCCTGATTTTATTTTTTTTGCTGGAAAAGAAGTTTTTCTGTCGAAAAGTCGCCAACATGTTTTCATTAAAGTCAACATTAACTGATGGTTTGTATGTTGCTCTCTGATATTGCTCAGCTCTTTTCGTGGAGTTTGGGTCTTCGTAACCATCAAAAACTACAGCAGAGCTCTAGCCGTAATGGTTAGCGATGTAAGACCCATATTGATTGCAGATGGAGGAAAACTTATTATTATTGTTCCACTTTACTCAATTCAGTAGGAAGTCACCATCAATCACCGTTAAACTATCCTTTAGGCTTAAGTGTTGATTGTATGAAGAGAAAGCATCGTAAAGAGCAGACTTGTTCGTCTTCCGCATGATTTCTTTGTCAAAAAGAGTCATAGGGTATTTTAAAAGGTCTTCTACGTATGCTTCAGCTTTTTGCTAACCAAAGTGCGCTGGAAAATCATTGACGGCTCGACCACCACTACTTCATTGTGAACTTTCATAGGATTGCTCACTGCAGCCAAAGGTACTACGACGTTCTTTCTGCGTTGCTTTACTTTTGAAAATTTGATTTCTACATACGTGGCTATTGTTTGAGTACTGATTTTCAAAGTTTGAAAACAGTTGATATTGCTAGCTCCTATTACTCCACTTGAAACTGATATCAAAGAATCATGTGCAGCAAACGGTGGATGCTCAGCCAACCATTGAGCCAGTTTCTTTCTGTCTTCATCGTCTCTGTTCATTCGGGAAGCTCGAAAGTCCACATGTTGTTCTCCATTAACAGGGTTGACGCCAGCAAACTGCTCTAAAGAAAAGCATATGGCTCGGGCTGTGAGTGCTCCGCCAATCCATTTTGCCAATACTGAATCAGTGATGCCTCTCTCTCATGTAAGCTACCTTCACTTTTCATATCGTGCATCAATGTCACCTCGATAGCCATATCAGACCATATTCCAGCCATTGATGTACTTTCTCTATTTATACTGAAGTAACCACGATTTACAAAACCCTTTTTGATTTCAAGGTGACGAGTTGTAAGGCCAAGCATGTCCTGAACATAAGGATGAGTACATTTCGCATAATTAAAATGACCGCTGGCGTTAAAATATGGAATCAATCTTTGCGCACATGTCAAGTGGCCTTTTCAGTCACCTGTGCACTGCACTGCAATGAACTTTTCATCAGCGCTACCATCTCAAAGTACTGAATCCATATGGCCACAGTCGGTCCTGTACCTTTCAAGCGTAATAGTTCGTTGATTATCTTCTTATGTACGCTTGTCAGAGAAGCATTTACAATAATTTTTTGTGGCAACATGTCTTCCGAAGATTGGTAAAATTTCAGCACGTTTTGTTTTTCATATGAAGATATATCTGTTCCTTCCAAAATAGTATAAGCCAATGAAGTTTGTACCAGTAAATGGTCTCTCACGGCTCGGCTGTAGGCCTTTCTACTCAAAATTTTGTCCACGGAGTTCGAAGCAAAAGCGCAGCTTAATAAATATTTCAGCCCACTTCCCGCCATTGTTTGTCCAATGCACCCCAGAAACGACATCATCATATGAAACCCACCAAGTATCATTTCCACTTTGCCGAGTAAGGGATCATCATGGCTGGAAGCAACGATTTCTCGAGCCTTCATATAAAGAGGCTGATCCATTGTAATTAAACAAGTTGCGAAGCCTTGTCGGTTAGCATCCTCTGCAGCATATCTGATGGCAGTGTATAAAGTGTCATAATCGCTTCGTGGTGAATTAATGAGTTCCAGGGGTATAATTGTGCTTTTTTCAGAAGTAATTGGCTCTGACACTAAATGCGGGAAACCATTCCACTCTGGAATCTGTAGCATACGAGGTGTGCTTAGGAGTAAGAGACATTTTCCAATTACCCATGAAATATCTTGGGCACTTGGTAGAAACGCATCTTCAGAAATAGGATGCAAAATATTCAAATCCTGGATTACAATGTTTTTCAATCCACTTGTTTGAATGTTTTCATAGCTTACCAGCTCCGAGGCAACTAGCTTTCCGACTTCGGCAGCAGGCGGAGTTGCAGTCAGTTGTTGGATTTTATCTGCTTGAGGTAAAGCTGAAGTATGAAATGTATACATCTTATTCAGAGTAGCGATATTGAAGTCAGCATTATCAAACACATATTGCCGAAACGTTTTTTTGTGTGTATTTTCCTGAGGATGATAGATGGACGAGCAGTTGTTGACCATCAAAGTATGATGCACTAGCGCCTAAGCTAGCCAACAAGTTTCGCGACCCCGATTTCCATTGTATATAATATCCAATGCTTGTAAGGAGGAGAGAATAAACGAACGAAGGCGAATAGCTGAAATTATGGCATGGCTAATGCTCACTGTTTTCTTTGCTTCTTTCTCCTTAGAACTTTTCCTGTGTGGGATAAGAGTATTCATAAAAGCTGTTAGTGTTTCAGGAACCATTTCTTCCGTACCATTCAAAAATTCCTCGCTGGGAGGATAGCTGGTTAATTCATAGGCTTTTGACTGAATATCTCACCTTATCATTCCAACGGCCGTTCAAACCCTTATTAAATTGTCATCTGCATCAATGTGATTCCTCGCTGCATACCAAGCATCATTTAAAATTTGATTACTTACATCTCGAAAGCAGCAAACGATTTTTCGCCTATGCACCTTTCATGACAAGATTCTATCTCTATACTTACAGCCATTTTGTTCATTATGGTCCTAACATCTGGCTTTTGCCCACTTATCTTGTCCATAAGCTCATCCAAGGAATACTGGCATTTATCTTCATCATCTTAGCACTGAAAAATTTCATCCATGGCTGTTAAAACAAAATCTTCCGTTGGTCTCCCTCTCTGTTGTTGCGCAGCGTTTTTAACCAAGAAAATTTTTTTGTAACAGTTTCATTGTACATAGCATCCGCTGCGTGTAAATCACTTATGCATCTTATATGGAGCAAAACCGCGGTATCCCAATCGTCATTTCGAACATTCCTGCTTTCTAATGGTCTCGTCGAAATCCATTGATCGGACATGGTAGACTTTGTGGCATTTATGGAGTTTTTCTTATTCTTGTTTTGTTAAAAAAAAAATGTCATCAATGTTTTCATTACAGAATAAGCATTTAACTTTGAATTCAAAGCCAGGTTGTGACGAGCTCCGCAAGGAAGGTTATTCAACTGAAGTTAATGAAAAATGAAAATTTACATAAAAAAATTTACAAATGCAACTTTGCAACACAGCATCTGTATGAGCAAGGACCCTGCATAGAGAACTTCATTCTTTCCTATTGAAAAGTTTTCTTGATAAAACTGATATTAAATTGTATCTTGAAGTAATATTCAAACATGAGTGCTTCCTAGGCATGTGACTATCAACTTTTGCATTAACGTTTTATGTTTAATTTTAGCTCATAAAATGAAAATATTTTACCACCGTCATTGTGATGCAACACTTATTAATAATTACATAGCAAAAACTGCCAAGCGGGACGCATGCTTTTTTGAATAAGTGATTTTTTTCAATAAATGTATAAATAATTCCTAAATTTTTGTACATAGATATCTCTTTTTAAACAATTTTTTAAGAATGAGTAATGACTGTGCAAATGCATGATTTTAACAACGTTTTGAATAAAGCTTAGTTGCAAAATATTTAAAGGATATCCCCCCGCAGGTGAAATGCCGGTTGACAAGAGCACTCTTGGAGGCTAGCATTCTTTGGGGAGTTCCGCGGCCACGTACCCGAGGAAATTCCCGCAGGGGGAGTGCCGGTCGACAAGAGCACTCTTGAAGGCTAGCATTCTTTGGGGAGTGCCGCCCCCACGGACAGGAGGATATGGGGGGCACCGTGAGGTTCCCTCCTGGGATGACAGGTAACGCCTCTGATTGGATCTGGACTACGCTTTGGACAACGAATTGGAATTGATGCTTTGGACTGGCGGATGTGATGGTTTGGACCTAGTTGCTTTGCACAGTAGCGCCGAGGTGAAACTTGTGTGTGAACGGCTCCACATGCTGACATATCCAAGACCCAGAAAAATGTTTGTAGTTGACACCGATGTGAGCAACGGCGGTGTTGAAGCTGTACTCTCTCAGCAGATCGATGGCGAGGAAAGAGCACTTTCGTATTACAGTCGAGCTCTCTTAAAAAGTGAGATAAACTAATGCGTAACCAGGAAGGAGCTATTGGCTATAATAGAGGCCACCAAGCAGTTCCACAAGTACCTATATGGCCCAAAATTTGTTCTTCGAACAAACCATGCATCGCTGAGATGGCTGCTTGGCTTCAAAGTCCCCGAGGGACAAGTTGCGAGATGGATCAAAAGCTCGCAGTCATACAACTACAAAATCGTTCATCAGAAAGATGGAGTTCATGGAAATACTGACGCCATATCGCGTCGTCCATGTCCAGCTAACTGCAAGCATTGCCGACGGATTGAGGAAAAGGCTGAATTCAATGAAGAATGGTCATTGGAGGAGATTTGAAACGCCCAGCTAGCCGATGAAGACATCGGACCGTTGCTCGTATGGAAGGAGACCAATGGACGACTTGAGCTTAAGGACGTTTCGATGCATGGTGAAACCCTGAAAAGCTATTAGGCATAATGAAACTCCCTTCAGGCGGAGGGTAGCGTACTCAAGCGGAAATGGGGAACAGTGGCTTGCAGCTCCCATAGGATGCAAACTATACTTCCCAAAAGCCGAATCCACCATGCGGTTAAGGAAATGCATGAAGGGTCCTCGGGAGGCCACCTTGGTGTTAACAAGACCTTAGCAAAATTGCGGGAAAGGTTCTACTGGCTCCACGTTCGAGAAGCCGTAGAGGACTGGTATCTACCGTTTGAAAGGATTGCTGCTGACATCGCAGTACCCCTTCCTGCATCCGAATGGGGAAATCGATACACGCTGGTTGTGGCCGATTATTTCAGCAAGTGGCCCAAGGTCTACCCCATTCCCAGCAGGAAGCAACTACTGTTGCCGAACAACTAGTGTTAAATTGAGTCAGTAGGCACGGCGTACCTTGCGAACTACGTTTGAATCAAGGCCGACACTTTGAGTCACTAGCTTTTGGCGAAATGTGTGAGCTGCTGGGAATACGGAAAATAAGGACAACACCACTGCATCCCCAATCCGATGGAATGGTCGAACGTTTCAATGGCACACTCAGTAAACACCTGGCCAGGATGATTGACGAGAACTAAATGGACTGGACCGGGACATCCTACTGTTCTTGATGGCGTATACAGCTGCCGAGCATGCATTGACGGGCCAAGCCCGAGCCAAAGTCATTTTTGGAAAAACTACTCGTCTGCCGGCTGATATAAAGTTCGGAACACCCCCTGAGAAACCCCAAACGATATCGGATAATGCAAGTGAGCTAAGGCAACGGTTGAACCAGATACATCGGACAGTGCGAAAACACCTCGATCGGCTACTGTCCGCATGAAGTCTAGGTATGATCTCAAGGCAAATTCTACTGGCTTCCAGCAAGATGACATGGTGTGGCTATACAACCCAGAACGGCGCAAGGGTAGGTCTCCGAAGCTGCAGCATAATTTGGACGGACCATACCGAGTTACAAAGCGAATCAACGACGTCATATATCGCATACAGGAACACCACAAGCTGAGAGCCAAAATGAAATTCGTGCACCTGGACCGTATTGCCCCATATAACATCCAGGGAGACTTAACTACAACTGGCGACACATCTTTTTGGGGCGAAAAGAACTAAGGTGGGAGCAGTATTACATGTCTAAACAATTCTGCGAGTTACTGACGCAATTGTTGTTGCAACTATTAATAACATCATGACCAAGAAACCAATGTACTCGAAAGCACAAAAATCAACCAAGCATGATCAATATCTGGAAGTGACGTCACTGTAGGGTATTCAGAATTGCTCGAATATTTCAGGTAGTTCTTGCCAGATCATTCGAATGACTAGAGACCCTATATAAAGCCGAGCTGAACGAATGGGGGAGAATGGTAAATCCGCGATAGTACAACTGCGATAAGTGTAGAGTGCGAATTAAAAGCGATGTTGATTGTAGTTGTAATATAAATTTGTAGATAAGTGAAAAATAACAAATTTATAGGTAAGTGAAAATTAAAATTTCAATTAATTTTCTGTGAAATAAAAACATTAATGATTGAGCATTCTTAGCAAATAAACTTTTTTAACTTAATTCAAAAGACAGTACGTTTTCAATTTTCCGTAACATTAAAATTATCAGCCGCGAACTATAACACGTGACAATATATATGTATAAATATATATGTATAAATATATGTATATATATATATATATATATATATATATATATATATATATATATATATATATATATATATATATAGTAGGAAACTGCTCGAAAAACAACAAAACATGTGATCCAATTTTAATTGTAAGTTTAAAAAATAAATATTTAAATTTACAATTAAAACTCGATCACGGCAACCCTCTTGCAACGCAATTTGTAAAAATGAATTGCAGTATCAGTTGGTGGATGATACCGGCTGGACGCGAGCGGAAGGCTCGCCAAGAAACCACCGTTGCGACACAGAAAAGTTTTGTGGTGATCGCCATACGGTGCGAACGTCGCGAAAAATCATGCAAACAACGAATGTGATAACTTTCTTTAAATAACTTGTTTTTTTTTTTTAGTTTAGGAGACAAATGCCATTTACGTACAGAGTGTGGGACTCCCGTGCTTGCAAGAAGGCGACTGGGTAACTTGGTTTAGGAAAGCTGTGGGCATTTACCATATGATGGAGAACCTCTACAAGAAGCGGAGTGTGTATTTCGAAAGAATCTTGCGCAGAATCTTCCTCCAAAGATTCTTGCATGTAGTCGGAAAAATACGAAACAAATTTCGAACGGCCGTTTTTCGTTGTATCTATTCCCGAGTTCAAAAGTTTGAGTCTTATACTTCCATCTGGTTGCGTTAAGAGATGGCGAAGATTTGAGTGGCAAGATACATCGATTGAGCTCCAGAAGGGTTTCTCGAAGCCCGGGCAGGTTTGCGAAAAACCGAGACGTGCGTCCAGATTTCTCATCGGAAGGTAGCTTTGCCACCAATCTCTTGATAAGCCATTTTCGGTAATTCCGCGAATTGGCGTTTTAATACATTTAACAACCGCGCGTCTACCAATCTCCATACATAAGTACATATATCGGTGAAAAGTAACTTGACTTCTCAGCTGATGACATATTATCACATTGCTTGCCCCGCTTTACGATACAGCAGCGAGTATGCCTGAATTTGGCAGTCAGCGAACGTCGTGGTAGGTGTGTCGCGTAATTGAACCCTGCCTTGTTGTGTAAGAAAGATCGCAAGTGCTCTTCGTATCTTTTTGGTTAGTTTTCGTGTTGTCCTTTCTATATGTACCACGTTGCAGTCGTTGCATGTCAGTTTGTATATTCCGCTGTTTAAGTATATTGATGTGTCATTCGGTTTTGGTTTCAGTTTGTTTCCAATATTGTTGTTGGATTTGAATGCAGTTTGCAGTTTTTATTACCTAAAGAAGTTTGAAAGTTTGTATGTCTATTTGCCTACGTACGTTAACGAAATCTACTGTTGGTCGTTCTTATGAGTTGCAGTCGGTTGGCGTTCCTGTTTTTGTTTGTACTGTGAAACAAGTTTGTCAATGTTGTATTGCTTGTATCACAAATCCATGCAAAGCACAACCTAAGCTCCACAAACCCAATATTCCTATCCATTCTGTCGTCAGCTACCGCCCAGCTCCTGTATACCTATTAGCACGGTACTTGGCAACGATAATGGCTGATATCATGCACCTTGACGACAAATTAGCACTAAAGAACATCCGTGAGCTACCAAACTCTACCGCCTCTTTAAAATTGCCTGAAACTTGTCGACTTTTATCACTAGACATAACCAACCTCTATAGGTCTTTACCCGTTGATGAAACACTGGCATTACTAAAAGAAAAACTTTCATTAAACAACAGCCGAAGACCTGCAGATCAACTGTTCATTCTCATAAAGATCACAATCGAGTAGAATTTTTTTAAGTTCAATAACAACACATACACTATCAAGCACGGTCTGGAAATGGGACATCCAATGTCCTCAAAAATACCAGAAATAATCTTACAAACTTTGAAAGAAGTCTTTATGCCCAAAATTGTCGAAAGATTCAATGTAACATTTTACAGACGATATGTGGATGACTCTTAAATTGTTATTGACTCACAAGAAAATAAACAAGATGAACTACTCACTTATATGTATGAAATTCGGCCGAATATAAATTTCACTATAGAAAAATAAACAAACGGATAACCTAACTATATGGACCTAACCGTGACATGCGAACAAACAAGATTAGACCACAAAATATACAGAAAACCAACCACAACTGATCAGACCATACACGATACATCTAACCACACCGCACAACATAAGCTAGCAGCGTACAGATCAATGGTGCAGAGGCTTGACTCCATCCCCATGACTTCTACTAACTACTCCAACGAACTAAACAACACTTACAGAATACCTAATAATAACGGATACAAACAATACTACACTGACAAACTTGTTACACAGTACAAAAAAAACAGGAACGCCAACCAACTGAAGCTGATAAGAACGACCAACAGTTGGTATCGTTAACATACGTAGGCAAAGAGACATACAATCTATCAAACTTCCTTAGGAAATACAAAGTGCAAACTGCATTGCAATACAACTTGTTACATATTTTGACGCAATTTTCTCAGGACTAGACCACACGCTTAGACGAAAACGGAAACGGGATAAAACAGAACAAGCGGACATCCTACAAGCAAAAAAACAAAGACCTAATATCCCCTACTTGGCCTAATTTAGTATTTGACGCAATTGACTACCTGACCTAATTACCCATCCGCTTAACCCATTTTACGACTATATAAAGTCATAACCTTCAACACATCCTTTAGACACTGAAGATGACTCGAAGTAGTCGAAACGCATCTGCTCACACAGCAAAGCAAGGGTCGACGGCTTTTAAAGAAGAACAAGTTATGTAAACAGACCTACGCTCATGTCAGAAGGGTTTTGTATTCAATTTACAAAATGCAGTCACCAGATCGAATCAAATCAAGAAACATGTCAAACATGATTTTATTGGAGCAAATATGAAAAACAAATATCATACTATTATTAACAAAGTTGAACGTATTTCAAATTCTGAGGTTTTTGGTATTGTTATACTCATAAATATCTCCCTTGATAATTATTTCAGATGTCGGTGGAAACACATTTTTCATGTATTTCCTGAAGCAAAAACTGACAGTTTAACAACTGTTTTGAAAAGCCCCCATGAAAACTTTTATTTCATACTCATATCGGCTACGTTTGATGAATTTTTTTTTCAGGGGCCACTCTCCTGTACTGTTATTATCGATTAATGGCCAATCTTTTCGAATCCTAGAATGGTAACAAAACCCTTTTGCTAGATGCTCTCTCACCCCACCTTGACTTGTTTCACTTATGAGCATTTATTGTAGGTACTCATCTTCAGTCATTCATTAAATTGAATCAAGTGTTCAAAGCATGCACCTTAAACGTTGAAGTTGGGAAAAAATAACTCAAAATTATTCAATC
>OZ017739.1:190487681-190562681 GCA_963969285.1 Odontomyia ornata
GCACGGCTTGTTGCAATTCCTGGTCTTTTAAGGCGCTGATGAATGCTTCTGTTGCTGCGTCATCTCGATGTTCTGGTTCGTACGCTGGGTAAGCCAAAAGTGCCAGTCGCTCAATGTCTTGGGCTAGCTGCTGTAAGGTTTCGCCCGATAAATCTGCTTCAGATGGTCGCCTCCATAACGCATGTCGAGCGCATTCAATAAGCAGCCGGGTTTGTGTGTAAATCAACGGGGATCGTCTGCAAAAGCTCAGCAGCTGGGCCTATTAGAGCAAGAATCAGTGCAGTTGCTCGTTCTTGCTCATTCTAATGATTGCTTCAAACTGGGTCTTGTAAATACTTCAGACCGTTTGCCTATCGAATATTGGTGCTTGCACATTTCTGGATGTGCTTTGGGCTGCGGTTATAAGCGAGGCTGGTGAGGTGGTTACAACTGCCTTCGCTGCTTCCAATTTTTTTTTTCACTTTTTCCATCTCATGGTTCATTCTCTCTTCGACCTGGCTGATCTCATAGTTGATTTTCTCCTCAACCTGGCTGACCTTCTCCTTGACCTGGTAAACCTTTTCCTCGACGCATTTAATTTGATTGTTCAGACTACCGAGCTCCACTTTTATTTCGGTTGACTATTTTTGCACTTCCTTGATTTCGATCGCTTGTTGGTCCAGCTTCACTGATTGTTAATTTGACTTCGCTGATTGTTCATCTAGCTTCGTAGTTAAATTGGATGACTGTTGTCGCTGCTCTTGCTGCATCAGCATTAACATTTGCATCAGCGCATTTTCTGGTTCCTTTGGTTTTGGTGTTTCTACTTCACCATATTCTGCGTCTGAGGGCTCACCCAAATCCAGATTTCCGCACCTTGCGTGGCCAGATTTCGCTGTTCCAACTCTTCTTTGAGCTCCAATATGCTCAATTGGTTAATGTTTAGATGTAGGTTTCCTGGCATTTTTATTGTTTCGGCTATTTTCCCACCAGTTTCCACGTTAGATTTCACTATTGTGCATTTTTTTTTTATGATTAAACGTTTTCACTTCAAAATTTTCTTTCTCACTTCTCGACACCACTGTCGGGTGTTTCTGGTTCGCGGCCAATAATTATAATGTTCCGGGAAAGTGAAAACGCAATGTCTTTTAAGTTAAATGAAAAGAGTTTATTAAATTACTTAAAAAAGCACAATCACTTATTTGATCTATTTCACAATTTTAATTTGCACTACTAAGATCTAACTTCCACTTGTCCATAAATTACTATCGCAATTGTCTTCTAAGATCACTTCACAATCACTTTTCTATTACTCGAACAATATCGCTTCCCACACACTATCGCAGTTCTTATCGCGGTCGAATGAATGATTCCCCCATTCATTCAGCTCGCCTTTATATGGGGTCTGTAGTCATTTAACCCAGTTCTCGTACATTGGTGAATTAGCGGGAACTTTCGAGCAGCGTGAATGAATGGTGCAGTGACTCACTTTCAGATGTTGATGCTTGGTGGGTTCTCGTGGTTTCGAGTAAATTCATTTTGTTGATGTTCTTAATTGTTGTGAAAACAATTGCGACAGTAGCTCGCAGAATTATTTGTACATGTAACTATTTATATATATATATATATATATATATATATATATATATATATATATATATACATATATATATATATAAATATATTTATGTATATATATATATATATATATATATATATATATATATATATATATACATACCACCGTTTCCTCCGCTTCATGGGATAATTGGTCAGAGACAGGATAACTTATGCTTTGGTGCCTCAATGGGACGTTGTTAATGTTGCTGATATGTAGTTTCATCTGCTTACAATGCGCGCGATAGAATTAATATACTGAACGACACATTTGACGAATTATTAATTTCACGAAATGGCATTGTTAACGGGCCACTCTGTTCGTGCAATTTGATCCCCTTAAACTGCATCTTTTGGGATATGTAAAGTCAAATGCCTAAGAAGATAAACCCAAAAATAAACCAAGAACTTCCAAAGCCAACATGCGATATATTCTGATTTAAAGTAAAGATTGTGCGAAAATTGGGACTACAGGTTACGCTACATACACGTTATATGCCCCAAATCATCTTCATGCAGTAATGACGAAAAATGTATTTCAAATAAAGCTAATTTCATGAATATGAAAACCATTTTCGATTCTTAATGTCTATTTAACATTCTCCGAGTCTAAAAGAAAATACCCTTTATATACGTACATATACAGACATGTATCCATATGTATGCATATACTATATATATAAATATATATATATATATATATATATATATATATATATATATATATATATATATTTATATTTATATATATATATATATATATATATATATATATATATATATATATATATATATATATATAAAATATATATATATATATATATATATATATATATATATATATATATCTATATATATACATTTATATATACATATATATATATATATATATATATATATATATATATATATATATATATATATATATATATATATATATATATATATATATATATATGTATACATATATGCATTGTGACAAAAAGTACCGGGAAATTGCAAATAAAATGCAAAATATTTAATTATTCATGAATATTTATTTTGTTGGCTTCAAAGTAATCTCCATTAGATGCACTACACTTACGCCAACGATTTTTCCAGTCCTCGAAACACTCAATAAGCACTTTTCGGGACGGCTTTCAGCTCCGTCAGCGAGTTTTATCTTACATTGTGACAAAAAAGTACCCAAAAATTGCAAATAACACGCAAAATATTTAAATATTCATCAAAATCACACGGGACCAAGTCTGGCGAATATGATGTTTGATCGATGGTATTTATCGCACTTTTGGCTTTAATTTCGATCACAATCAAAAAAATCACAAAATCACAAAAATCGCAACGCACTACTGAGGTGTCCGACTTAAGCAGCTGCTGTAAACAAACTGGTTTGGCATAGTAATTAAGGATAGCCTTCCCAACTTAACAAAATAAATTTTTTTTGAAACATCATCTACCCGGGGAATATAAATTACAATTTCCGGGTACTTGTAGTAATCGAGAAGTTAGTTAAATTTATTATTTTATTACTTTAAATTGTTTGATAATTTCATGTAGAATTTAAATTTTATTTTTTCATGTCAATTTATAGATTTTTTATATTTTGTATATTCAGCATAACTAAAACTGCTCGATAAGAATTCGGCGCAGGCAAAGGGTTACAAGAAGTTCATGCATAATATATCCCAGATCAACTAATTCACTACCTAACCAGCAAATCATTTCCATATAGAAAATCTGGTTATGACTAGACAGGCCCGGACTGGCACCATTTGGGGCCCTCAGCTAAAACCATTATAAAGGGGCCCTCTACCGGGGGTCTTCGGGGTATGGAAAATTTTTAAAAATTAGGTGTTTGAAAATTCGTTTTTAAGCTATTTTGACACTTATAAAAAAGAAGAAATTCTGCTAGGTTTTTGTACGAGTATTATGATTTTCTACTTTTGTTGACTATATTTAAGAAATTCACAGTATTCGTACCACTACACCACAAAAAGCATGCTGTAGAACTGCCAATAATTACAACGGAGTTCAAAATAAAGTGCAGTATTTTATTCACACCAAAGTTTTAATGAACTATGTCCAAATTATTTGTGCAATAAAAATGATGAGAGACGGATTTTAGGGATTAGAAAAATAAGTTGTACTTAGTTTACAATGTAGTTATACTAGAATAGAAGGGGCTTTAATTAACTGAGATGATTCGACATTTTACTCCCTTAGCCCTAAAGTAACAGCTTCTTTGTAAGCAACTCACTTGTTAAAGCTACTTCATCTATTATTTTATTTTTGTCCAAATCATAAAATAAGTCCCTCTCAACATTAATAAAAAGCAGACTGGACATAAGGTCTTCGCCTAAAGAGGACCGAGGTCGATTTTTGACTATTTTAAGTTTAGAAAAAACTTGTTCACATGTGACTTGGGTACAAGGTATGATAAGAACAAATTTATATGCAATATACAGGTTGGTAAACAGTCCAGATTTAGTAAGTTCAAACAATACAGAAAAAGCACATGTCAAGCACTGGAAACATTGTCTATTTTCAGAGCAGTAAATGTCAGCATTTTTTTCAGCTACTTCGGTTGGGTGCAAATCGTCTTCTTCGTCACTGCATCTGTGTCCGTAGTTCTCAGTGGACTCTGCCGCTATGAAGTTGCTGTATTGTTGTGCAAATTGCAGCTCTATCAATACCCGATTTCGTTCAATTTTACACAGTTTCGAAACACTGTGCAGTGTTTCTGTGGGAACTGTTTCGAGTTTCAAGATAGTGTCAAACTTCTTGAGGTCCAACCAAGAGCAATCTTGTAAAACCTCTTTGTTTGTGCAAAAACGTTCTTCAATACTCATCCTCGCACAGTCTAAAATATCAAAATATACAATCTTGTAATGTTGAACTGTGGATATAGAGTCAGCTTCATCTTTTGATTTTTCACTAGCCATCATTTTTTTCTTTGACGTTCTTTTTCTCTTGAAGTCCAACTCTAACTCGACATCAATGTCATGTTCGTCTAGCTTAAGATTAACTGCACTTGCATAAGTTTTTGTTTTCGCGTGCAATACTTCAAAATGCGCATCATTCCTTTTGTCCTTAACTTGCTGGAGCAGTGTTTGTACTAAGTTCCAAGCTAAAGCATAGTCAATGGTTTTACTTTGCAAGTACTTAGAAACAGGGGAAGTGACCAAAAACAAATCTAGTAAAACAAACGACATAAATAAGTTTTCAAATTTGGACAGTTGACTTATCAAGTTTCTTGCTGTGAATCGAGATTTGCTGTCAAAACTTCCATCAGAGATTTCTTTAAAAACAGAAATAAAATTAAATAATTTAGCTGAATTTACACCATATTCACTGATTAAAAATTCTTCATCAACAATTGATGAAAGAGCCTTATGTTTGCTCCACCACCTCGTTGCCCCTATTTGTTGCAATCTGTACAGCTTGTCATGAACAGTATGTTTTCTTTTTGTTTGAGCTTAGAAATACCGCAGATTCTTCCACTAACCCAAACAAGTTCTCAGCTTGTAATAACTTCACTGTTGAGTCAGCTACAACTAGGTTCAGTACGTGTGCCATACAGTGAGTATAAATAAGGTATTCATTTTCTTTTCTTAAATGGGCTTGTAGCCCATTGTAAAAGCCTTTCATGTTGTTGGCTCCATCAAACGAACAAGCAATAATATTTGACATTACAATGCCATACTCAGATAATTTTAATTTGATAAGCTCATACAACGCAAGTCCACTTGAGTCATTAACAACTGCAATCTCTCAAAGTCTTTCATACACTTTTCCTTGAACGACATAACGGCCACATATTGCCAATTGGTCCATGACAGCTATATCTTGGGTACTGTCCACCATTACGCTGTAGATGATGCTATCCTGGAGGTCTTTCAAAATAATGTTTCCACCCATCGAGCTAATTATCTTGATTAACTTGTTAATGAAAGTCTTTGATAAAAAAGTCAACATTGATCCTCGTCCAATGGGCTGTTTAGATTGCTTTCCTGTGACTTCTCTTTTGTCCTTTATTTTTATTCTATTCTTTTTGCTGTCTTCGATACATTTTTTTACATGGCTTTGCAACATTACATCATAATTAGCCACCAACATGACCAGTTCAAGGAAATTACCATGATTTTGTAAAGAATCGAGAGCGTAGGCTGCTTCTGCTTTGTCACCTCTGTAGGCAATGCCTTGCCTTCCTATAAACAAAACTATATCTTTCAAACGTTGGATAACCAATCTTCTAGTTTGAATTTCACTGCAGACTGATTTGAAGGCGGTAAATTGCACTCTTCAGCCTCTGGAAATAAAACATCGCACTGTAGCTGCGATATACATAATGACAGATAATATAATTATGAACACTGTTTTAAGGTCATAAAACCATGCAATAAAACCAAAACAAAAAAAAAAAAAATTTTGTAGTTATAAAAAGCATAATGTGGAGAAACAATGTTTTCCCTAGGGGATCCCCTTAACAATACTGTGGCTGAGATTAATTATGATTTTCAAATTCATAACTAATTATAGTTGCAATATCATTAAGTTAAAATATTGCTCGTAATAATTATATTTTGACCAATGATGAATAAACTATCCACATTTTACATAAAGTATCTCCTTATGACGTAGGCCTTAACACATTTCATTATGAATCTCTCCCCAATGCGAGAAAGGTTTTTATACAGTTTATTTTGTTTAAATTATAACGATTAATTAGCCCTATTAGTGAAAACCTTTGAAGTAAAAAACGCAAAACTAATATTGTTGAGTTCTTAGTACGTCCCTTAAAAATGTAGAATAAAGTAATGAGTACATTGCTTCTTTTCCGTTCCTTTCCGTTCCGTTACGAAAAGCACTGCCCACATTTTCGAGCTTTATTTATCAAATCTTTCTCATGAGAACATAAAAATTTTACTTATGAGGTTATGCTCACTTTCCGATCCTTTCCGTTCCGTTACGCTCATTGCGTCCAGTTGTATGATTTCCCATATGGTCTACTTTGACAGGCTGATGGAACGGAACGGAAAGGACGCAATGTACTCGACGCTTTAATAGAAAAAAATTTCGAAAAAATTACAACCCATAACAAACATAACAATTTAAAATTTTGATGACCTTACCTACGGTTGTGTCATCGTTTCTCTCTGAGATAGAGCTTGATGGTTTTAACCACGTACACATCGAACTGGCGTACTGGAAAGCTTCTTGTTTCTTTTTCTTCTTTTCCTCTCTTTTTTGAAAACCACTCTTGTAAATTCTCTTTATTGTTTGTGTTCCGTTTGAAATATTAGTTCATTAAACAAATAAACAATGCACCGGAACTCAACACTCAACGTTTCAATATTTAACAAAATAAAACAGCGCTGTAAATTAGGAAACCACATCACATAAAATCGACTTGCAGTGACTTGAAAACAATGGTGTGGGGTCGGGGTGGATGTTATTATATGTAGGAGAGGGGAGAGACGTTATCGCGCAGACGATGCATCACACCACAATACACTCCCACAGTACCCCCCACAACTCTTTTACCCTATGGTACCCACTTTTCAATTTTCCCACCCTATAGGAAAAGAAGCGTTGCGGCATTAATTTCCAATCGCTTTTTTGGAAGTAACGAAGGGCTTTTGTCTCTTTTCTGGTTTCTTATATTTTTTAGCATTGTATGTCTGCTAAAAGAAGCACTTCGCCAATATTACTTTTGAAGCGTTTTTTCGGCGTCCAAGTTGAAGTGAATGGGAAGCGCTTCTGTCTCGTTTCCGGGTTCATATATTAGGATCATAGAGGTATACACTGGAGACGGCGAGCTTTCATTTCCCATATAAAGTATTGAAGTCTCTTAATACATGCTCAATACGAACAAACATTTCATGTCCGTATACTCCAAATTTCGAAAGCTTTTGGACTTTCACGAATGAGCTTAGGTATGATTGTCCAAATTCTATCATTGTTCGAAATTAATTTCGAAATAGCTAAAAAAGTTCATTATTTTTAGATTTCTCTTTAATGATCATACAGCATTTACAATTGTAAACAATGCCTCCAAATATTGTCCAACAAACTTCTTTCCTTTCCATAAAATATACTAACAAACTACGAAGTGCGCCACATTCAAATCGTTTTCGATCGAAACCAACAATTGTGACACCCCTGATTTCGGAAATGATGTTTCAGCTGATAGAAAACAGGAAGTTGAAAATTCCTGCGAAAATTCCATCAAATATCGTAATTTTTAAAAATTTTCAATGAAAACGCTTGTTTCGGTCGGATTCTATAAGTGATTTCGAAAATAAAGTGTTCAATGTGTAAACGTGAGCAAAAATGTGAGCGCGTCATCGAGTATTTTTCATTATTTAGGTAAGTAAAGTGCAGTCAAGGAAACAATTATGTGTCCGGGTATAATTTACGTGATGTTTTCTGTGTCCGTCCAGGTTTTCGGTGCGTTTCGTGAATGAAAACATAATTTCGAATGTTGTGTGAATCGTGCCCGCTAGAAACGGTATATGGGAGACGCGAGTTTAAAGATTTTCTCGGTTGAAACAGATTTAACGCCGGTCATAGAATTCCGATAACATGCAACTGAAACTCGCTTGCATTTTAAGAATTTACGCGCTTTTTTTTCTGATTTTTATTCCTACGGATTTAAATGGGCCTAAGTTATCCTTAAAGCTTCGTGTTGAAGTAATTAATTGTGTTTTTAAGTAAAAGTTCGTGATTATCAAAGAGCAAATTGCATGTGAAATAGATGTTGCGCGCAAATGTTGAAGTTTTGTTGACCCCGTCCATAATGGTGTTAAGGTTAAATTGTTGAAAATAATTCGTTTTGTTATTGCGAAGGTGCTTGTAAAAGTTTCATGTACCGGAGTAAACATTTTAATTGAAAAACTTTGAAGGTTTTCTAAAATACGTGATCTCGTACCAGTGCAGTGCACCTACAATATGGGAGCTGTTTTACCAATTTCGAAAACTGGTCGGTTGAATTTAAAAATGTTTTTCTAGGTTTCCGGAATTGTGGGGATGGGACTGAAATTGTTGTTGAAAATCGAGCCAATTAGTGCCGAAATGCATGCATGGTGATTTAATTTGAAAATATTTGTTTCTTTGCCGGAAAACGAAAAAAACCGACTTCAAAGTGCCCTACAAAGGATGAAATAAGTTTTATGAAGGTGATATTAAAGCACCATGCAATATAGCACCGCTTTTAAAAAATTTTATTCATCTTTCTTACTTTGGAGTCGGTTTTTTTTTTTTTTTAGGTGAATTTCTCAAGAGATATTTACTTATTGCGTATATATATATATATATATATATATATATATATATATATATATATATATATATATATATATATATATATATATATGTATATATATAATTGATATATGATATAACGAAAATCGTGACTATGCTAGAGGTCACAATTTCGCTCCAATTTTCACAAAATTTTTAAGAAAGGCGTATTGGGTGAATATCTCAGTTAAGTTGTTTAACCAGCCAAATCGGTCGAGGGAAAACAAAATGGCGGCCATTTTAGACAAACATTCGTGATTTCATTTATGACCAAACTGTGGCTCCTATTTGGATGAAATTTGGTACAGAGGTTTATTGAGGTATGCGATGAATTTCAAAATAAAAAATCCAAAGTCAAACCGTTTGAAACAAAATGGTGGCCGCTCAGACGTCGAAAAGCGTGTAAGCATTGGATGTTGTAGTTGTGACCAAACTTTTCAACCGATGTTAATGAAATTCGGTACTTTGGTAACTACTGTAAATGCCTAAAGAATCATCTTAAAAAACTAGAGATCAGGTCTTCAAAAACAAAATGGCGGCTAGTTGAAGCTAGAAATTTCAAAGGCTTCTGAAGACCCAATTTTGATTCGATGTGAATGAAATTTAATTTCAAAGATTGAAAACAATTAGATCTAAACATTTTGCTATTTTGGTGCACAGACATGCTCAAGTTTCAAAATGGCGGCGATTCAAATATGCGATTTTTTCAGATTTTTGTGGCCCTCTAATGCCAAATTTTCCAATGGATTTTAATGAAACTTGAGATTATGGATAATTGTACAAAGTCCTTGTACTAAACAAAAAATCATCAAAATCGGATGAAAAGTAAAGAAGTCGAAAATATAAAACCTAATATTTTCCTCTGCCATTTTCATTAAAAATTTAATACTTTTGCCCTGTCTAGAGGGAAACTGATTTGACTGAGATTGGACAAATTGACTGATGAGACTCTAAGATTGAAATATTTTTAAAAATCCAAATTCAAATGCATTCATTCAAAATGGCGGCCCACAAAGGTCAGAAGGTAAGCGCAATCCGCTATTTTAGTAGCAACTGAAGTAATGAATGTTTATCATGGCGTAACTTGCAAGTATTTATACAACAGACCATTTTAGGGGATTGTAAAATATTTTTACAATCCCCTATTAAAATCGCGATCTGTCTTTTCGTCCGCCTGTCCATCCGTCCGTGCGTCACAGCACGTTTTCGCGCAAACCACATACTTGAATGATGAAATTTTCTACGTAGGTCAAAAGTGGTACCCTCTCAAGTGTTTGCAAGAAAATTCCACCAGAATAATAATATCAGCACGTATGATAATTTTTTGGCTTTCTTTTTGTAGTAAACAATTAATTTTCAACCACTGCATTCTCATAAAGTTTATCGTCAAGAGTATGATACACCTTATCATATGATGAAACAAATTTCGACCCCAATTTCGAAATAAGCTTCGAGCCTATGCGAGTTATCACAATAGCAAAGGCAAAAGCTCGTGGCTTCATGAATCTGATCTTTCGCCGTCTCCTGTATATACCTCTATGATTAGGATTTTCCTTTCTCACTGCCACTGGAAGCACTACTAAATTTTCCTATTGCGCAGGGACTTGGCATGTTCAGTGGGGCATCGTTTATTTTCGTGTATTGCATAGAGAAGGAAATGAAAAGAAAATTGCCGAAGCAAGTAGTGGTTGTGAGCGTTCTGCGCATGTTATCCGCTTGTTTCTCCGCATGTTCTTCACATGTTCTTCGCATGTTCTTCGCATGTTGTTCACATGATATGGGTAAGCTGCGCAACGCGAATTGTGGAAGCATTGCCAGATGCATAATCTGGTAATCAAAAAATGAGTTTAAATTTTACAGAAAAGAACATAGGCATGTAGGTGAAAAATCCTCTACCATTTTTTTTCTAGGATAATTAAAAAGGGCAATACAAGTAGGCAATAGTATGGGTGGCATCGTTCCTGTAATTTTAGGTAAATTTCTCGAGAGAAATTTACCTATTGCGGAGTGTATCTTATATATATATATATATATATATATATATATATATATATATATATATATATATATATATATATATACATATATACATATATATATATATATACACACATACGAGGTGTGTTCAAAAAGTATCGCGAATTTTGAATTTTCGCGGGTTACGTATATTCGAATTTCGATTTTTTTTTGTGGCGTTATGTTGGTACTCATGTCTGTCACTTATGTCGACAAGCTCGGCCATTTTGAATGTTCACTTAATTGGTGATAGCTGCTTTACTTGCACGAGTTTTCAATCGTCTTCGATTTTTACTTATTCAAAAAAATGGATCAAAGAACGTGTATCAAATTTTGTGTGAAAAACGAAATTAAGTGCGCGGATGCATTCCGAATGTTGACTGTGGTATACGAAGAAGCTACCTTGGACCGAAGCAACGTTTATCGGTGGTACAAAATGTTTTTAGAAGGCCGAGAAGATGTGAACGACGAAGAGCGTGCCGGACGCCCGAGCACTTCAACAACAGACGAAAAAATTAATGAAGTGGAGAAAATGGTATTGGCCAATCGTCGAATCACCATTAGAGAAGTTGCTGAGGACCTAAATATATCGATCGGCTCATGCCATTCGATTTTTATCAACGATTTGGGCATGAGACGGGTCGCCGCGAAATTCGTACCAAAATTGCTCAATTGCGACCAAAAACAGCAACGCATGAACATTGCTAATGAGATGTTAAACTCTGTCCGTGACGAACCAAATTTGCTCCAGAGGGTCATAACTGGTTACGAATCGCAGGTTTATGGTTATGACGTGGAAACCAAAGCTCAATCATCTCAATGGAAGCTGCCGCATGAACCAAGACCGAAAACAGCGCGCCAAGTTCGGTCGAATGTGAAAGTTTTGCTGACAGTTTTCTTCGATTGCAGGGGCGTGGTGCATCATGAGTTCTTGCCACAGGGAAGAACGGTCAATAAGGAATATTACCTGCAAGTTATGCGCAATTTGCGCGAAGCAATCCGCCAGAAACGCCCGGATTTGTGGGAGAACAAAAATTGGCTTTTGCACCACGATAACGCCCCTGCTCACACATCTTTGCTTGTGCGCGACTTTTTGGCCACAACACACTAATGATGCCGCAGCCACCGTATTCCCCAGATCTGGCCCCCTGTGACTTTTTCTTGTTTCCTAAACTGAAGAGGCCCATGAAAGGACGACGTTACGCTACGCTTGACGAGATAAAGACGGCATCGAAGGAGGAGCTGAACAAGATTAAAATAAATGATTTTTTGAAGTGCTTCGAAGATTGGAAAAGCCGTTGGCACAAGTGTATAATATCTCATGGGGATTACTTTGAAGGGGACAAAATAGATATTCATGAATAAATAAATAATTTTTGAAAAAAAAAACAAAATTCGTGATATTTTTTGAACACACCTCGTATGTATATCCGGGATGTAAGGACATTTCTAAACACGTTGGAGGTCGCAAGTTTACTTCGATTTTCACTAAACTTTCAGAAAAGGTGTATTGGACAAATATCTCAGCTAAGTTCGTTATCCAGCCAAATCGGCCCAGCGAAAACAAAATGGCGACAATTTTAGATGAAAATTCGTGATTTCTAGTCTGACTACAGCGTAGCTCCGATTTGGACGAAATTTGGCACACAGATTTATTGAGATGTATAATGAAGCCTGCAATAAAATATCGTACGAGCAAATCCAAAATGGCGGCCGTCCGAAGGTAAAAAAACGTAAAAAAAGTTTTATTATAGCTGATTCACGCCAAACTTAACATTTAAATAGATGTTGTTAAGACCCAATAATTCTGTATTCCTGGTGTCCATACAACAGTGGGTTGCAAAATGGCGGTGGTTCAAAAATACGATTTTTTCCGATTTTCATGGCCCCTTAGTGGCCAAGGTGCTCATCCGATTTCGACGAAACTCAGTATTATACGTTCTTAGGTTATGTTCTCTAATCTTGCACAAAACTGTGAAAATCGGACGATAAATAAGAAAGTCAAAAATTTTATTCGTAATTTTATTAGCTACTATTTTGAAGAATATTTTGTGATATATATTCTGACCAAATCATTTCAAATTTGGTGCAATGGGCTAGCCTGAACGTTAGGTGGATTTTGTTAAGATCTCATTACACTGTAATTTTGGTATCCATATAACAGTGGGTTACAAAATGGCATTTGCTCAAACATTTTATTTCTTCAGATTTTCACGGCCCTCTAGTGACTTAGTTATCCAACTGATTTCGATGAAATTTAATATTATACGTTCCTGGGTTAATTTATCTAACCGCGCAAAAAATCATAAAATTCGGATGATGAATAAAACGTCGAAATATTAATTTGTAATTTTATTTGCTACTATTTTGAACAGAAATTGGTAATTTCGATTCCGACCAAATCATTTCTCCAATTTGGATGAAATTTTGGAGGATTAAGCTTAGCGATGGATCTCCGCAAAAATAGTCCGAGATCAAAAGAATGTAGCGGCCTCTTAAATTTAAATAAACAAATACATTTTATCATTTTGAAAACCAACCAAAGTACTCACTAGATTTTCATGAAAACTTGTCAAACTGTTGACATTAGAGGTATTTATACAGCAGAGCATATTTTCAAATGGTTTGCTCTCCAATTTCAAAATGGCAGCTGATTGAAGACACGAAGTTTCAAAGCCTATAGAAGTAATAATTTTCGTTTGATTTGAACGAAATTCGATACTAAGATTAATTTTTTTGAGTTATAGTTTTGTTCAAATATTTTGTTTGTTTTCGAGCAAAGCTCCAAATAGTGAGGACTATTTGGTTCTTTTGTGCCAATTTAGCGGCCATATCTCTCAACAGTTGATTTAAATTTATACGGAAAATATATTCTAAATTGGACTATTAAAACGAATCAAAACACTAAATCTTCTCTTTTTATCTAAGTCTATTAGAGTGCAAATATATTTGTTCATCGAAAACTAACGGTACCTCCGAGGACTTCGCCTTTCCGGCTGGTCGTGCCAACGGAGATTTTTTACTTGAAATGTTGGAAAAAGGGACACGATTACCTTATTAAGTAATTAGGAAACTCCCCGAGAAGGGTGTTTTAGTTATGACCGATTTTATTTCTAAATGTTCAGATTTTAATTCCCGGTTCGTTTTCCTTAAAAGAATTTTTAAAAAAAAGCTGCATTATCGATCAGCAACTCATATTTCTCAAAAGAAACAAAACAATTTACTCTATTGCATCTGGTAACGACAAAAACTTTCCTCAAATCTCTTGCTTATGTTTTCGCATCGCCCCTTACCTTCCTGCCGGCTGATTTTGTGGATTGTTGAGCACATGAGGTGTGCTGTTCGGGTTTTTTTTCGGAGCTATGCAGAAGTGAGGCTACAATCTGAATACACTATGCATTACACCATAACAACGTAACTCAACGCATAACACAGTA
This sequence comes from Odontomyia ornata, assembly GCA_963969285.1. Lineage (NCBI taxonomy): Eukaryota > Metazoa > Arthropoda > Insecta > Diptera > Stratiomyidae > Odontomyia > Odontomyia ornata. The sequence continues at coordinate 190,502,033 of OZ017739.1, forward strand.
GCTCGTATAAAGTTATCGTATAAACGGCAAGATATAAACAGTTGTTGAACGTGTTATACATTTAAGAATGTAAACTTTACCAAGAACACAAAATCACTTCTAACAAAACAAAAACTTTTTTTTATACGTTATGTGGGGGCCCCTGCGGGGCCCCTTCAAGCTGAGGGCCCTCCGCGATCGCGGAACTGCTTACCTGGCCAGTCCGGGCCTGTGACTAGAAAGCATGGAAATTACAGATTCTCGATTCCGCTCATCGGAATGTTAGTCAGTGGTGGAGCGTGATCGGGTGAGGAAGTTTTGGAGGAAGAGAGTCCGTCGCGATGCTAGAAGCGTGAACGGCACAAATTCGTGAGTGTCGGGAGTGGAAGAGGCAGTGAACTTCAATCGAACCGAATGTACTCGGCGCAGCGAAAATAAGCGTTAAATTTTTAAGTGTGTGCCATTACGCGAAGAAAGTGCTAGTTATAACCCAAATTTGCGCGATTTATCTCTCTCCGGGGTTGCCCGTCGTGAATCCCTCTTTGAATTCGGAAGTGTCTGTTCCGCTTCCCATCGCACTTTACCGGTTCTGCCGTGTTATCTTGCACACCTGAAAACAAAACGCCGCTGCCGCGTTTCAATCCAATATATATAGCTGTTTATCACCGTCGTTACATCTTTCCCCGCGAAAACAAACAACTTCAAAGGACTCTCCGCGGACAATCAGCTGGTGGATTAGTGCTTTGAGTTTGAGTGCGGCCAGAGGAGTTGAGCACGTCTTGTGGAGTAGCGCTAGCGCAGGACCCGCCATCGTGCGTGTTCCTCGCAAATATCTCGTGTGCGCCGCACGGACCACGTCGTGGTGGCGCTGCAAAAGCTAAGACAGCGGGAACGGAGGTGGCAAGAAATTTTTCCGCAATTTATGGACTCTACGGGACATGACTATTGAACATTATGTTGTCAAGTTGTTATTGGAGCATGAATCGCTTGAAATATTCTCCGCGCTCAAAAGCCTAACAGTTCAATTTATGTGTTGACTAAATGAGTTCTCGTTTCGGATTTCGATGGTAGATGGGTTGGTTTGGTTCGAAACTGTGAAAATTTCAGTGATCATTTTTCGTTCCTGTTAGCTCATTCAATGAACAGAGAATTATCAGATGCTATTGATACAGTGATTGCATTTCGTGTAAAATACTCCCTTCTCGAAGGTGAACGCGATTCTAGTGTCATTTTCGCGACTTATTCGCGCATGTTTGTTTAGTGAGGGGGTTAATAGACGCGTTTCAGACACCTTCCCCAGCCATGATACTACGAAGAAGATACATCAACGTTGACACATAAAATCAAGAAATGGGACTCGAATATTTTTGAATAGTAACGGTATGCTGTTGCAGTATGAGCCAAGATCCCGAGATACACCTCAGAATGTTATTGATGAATTCCTCCAAAAATATTGCTCCAATTCTAATGCCCTCTCGTGATCCCTCAACATTATTTTTTTGCATCGCTTCATGAAGTCGAGAAATAACTTTTGGCGTATCCATCCATGGTGAATGCTTGAAACGAGTGATTGGTGTGTGGAATGTAATTGAAACTAGTCAATTCGGTGGTGATCAGAAATTGATAGAAAAATAGAGTGAAGAAAATTCGTGGAACGAAATCGGTAAGCAGACATTAACAACATTATTGGAATTATTTATGCGAATCGCTAGAAGTGCTAGTGAAAATGAACTTAAGGCATGTTTGCAAGTTGTCGAAAGATCATCTATTTACGCGATGCTGAAATCCGTATCCAAGGTTGAAAAGGTACAAATTAATTTATTGCGAGCATTAGAAAAGTTCGAAAGTCAATCTACGGCAGTTATTAGATACTGTAGCTGGTTTTTTAAGAAATTTCACACTAGTTTGAGACACATTTGATTTATTTTCAAGTTGAAAACATCAAAATGCCAGGAAAGTGGATAAAATTTCTTTAATATGAGAGCATAACGTTCCTAGTATGAGTAAACCAAATTTAAACTAAATATCAGGTGCAGAGTTTAGCGAAAGATTATTTAATAAATTTTATGACGTTAAGAAGAATAGAAGAATACAAATTAATGCAAATTTTTTACGTTGTTGTTGAGTATCGACAAATTCGATAAGTAAGAAAAACGTTTTTCTTGTCGTCTAAAGTAGCGGTTCCATTATATTTCCCATAATTTAATCTCAGATCAGGTCAGGTCAAATACCGAACAAATTGTACATTTTCTTGTTACTTCAATATTAGCTTCAATGATAGAGAAATAAAAAACCATGTTGCATTAAACGTACAACTTCGGTCTTTTCATTTCTGCTCTTTTGACCGGGTATAGGACCCGGTACGGTGGCAGGCTCACACCACCGAACATGAGCCAGCCGCCGGGTACATATTAACTTCTTTGTTTCAGGTGACGGCGCAGGTTTAGTGGCCCGAGCAAGGTGCCTCTTTATGACATATGATTATGTAATCGAATTGCATGATTCTATGGCATGAATTGGTCAGCGGGGTGCTTCTCTTCTGATGGGAAGGCTTATGCAAGTTAAGTTGTATGAGTTTTCCACTCAGAAGAAGAATACCTGGCCACTGCAACAATTATGGATTTTAATCCGGTTGGGTGGGTGCGCGGGGGCTCCATCACCACCCGGTTGCCCCTCTCTCATTTGTGGGCCATGAGCCTCTCCGGGTAAGGACGAGGTTACCCTGCTTCCACTTCTTTTTACTTGTTTCTATTGTTCCATGAACAAGTCAGTTGCCCCTGGTGCAGTTGCCTACGATTTTTGCGACTTTGCTTGCCTTGCTTTTCTCGACCCCAGAAATTCTTGAATGCGAAATTCTTTGTAGTGGATCCTTGTGCTGGGGGAATGAACCCGCCCCACGACACCGCAATGCTAGCCTGCCAGCGCATTCACGCGTCCCCAGACAAAGGCATTCTCGGCAGATACTGACACCTTCTTCTGCTGAGGCAGCAGACCATCGCTGCAGTCCTTCACGGACTTTGAACTTACTCTTTCACTACAAATGGCTCTCAACGTGGGGCCCCGAAATGCCCGGCTGTATCATCAGTCATGAGCACGAGACAGTCCATCGTCTCTAGCTGACCCTACAAGGTGTCCAAATTATTGGCAGGTAGGTAACTACTGAGGGCTTTTGCACTAATCGTGCCCCAGCAACTTAGTAACTTCCGGACGTGTGTTGTCTTTGGACATCAATATCGTTTGGTCCTGCTTCTGATTTGTACTTTGGTGGTTTACCATCATTGTATGACTAGTAAAGCCAAATGATATTAGAGTCCCTATTTGTATTCGGAAGTTATTATTTCAACATCTATTTTGCGGAGGATTCTGATCTGCTCCCCAAACCAAGTGGTGCCTGAGTGTCTTACACTACATGGATCTTGATTTCATGTGATTGGCTGATTAGCTAATCCATGACTATCCATGACAACACACGCGCTGCTTGTGGGTCAGAATTCAACCCTGGGCTGACAAGTAGTAACTTGTAAAAACTTGCGGATGAGGGAACACTTCTGAACCCTGATTCTCATGGTGCCGCAAGAGAGTAGTCCCTGAAACGCTTCAGGAGGAGTGTGCCATGGGTGTCCGTACTTGGGAAGAAGGACGGAATGAAAAGGCCGATTATTTTTTTGATGACGTAAATTTGATAAACCTTTTCATACCTTACGTTTTCTTTGAGGTTCGTTTATAGTTCGCCACTGACGGCCACTTGAAAATTATATATATTTCATGTCATTTTCCACATTTTTCTTATATACATCTCTATATATTCATTTCGATAGTGTTTACGTTGTATATTTGTAGTCTTAAGTTTTCTTTACTAAAAATAAATTGTTTCAGCAATGTCTACCAAACGCACGCCCGACAAGCGTCGGTTGCGTTCGGATGCAGGGTCCACGACATTATGCGTCATCTGTCAGCAAGCACGAAATGATGGCACGTCCGTACAAACTTTGGGGTGCGGATATGAGTTCCACGAAGCCTGCGTGGCCCAGCATTTACTAGTCAGCCGGACTTGCCCTTTATGCCGACAATCAGCCACGTCAGCGGGTCTACCTTCCAGCCACCTCGAGCTTCCAGCTGCTCAAGGGGTGGTGCCCAAACCAAAGGACCGGCGGGATCAGGTTCCAACAGCGGCTGATGAGCCTGATTTAATGGGCCGAGCCAAAACAGTGCCGCCTGCGGAAGGGCCGAGACCCACCGTGGCTGTGGAGGCGACCGTCCTACAAGATCTGATGGCACTTATGCAAGGCTTGACCACCCAGGTAGCCGCGCTGGAAAGCAAGAAGGAAGATCCAATACCTCCTCGTCCTCCGATGTGGGATTCGGAGTTAAATCCCTGGGATTTTCCGGTACACACGCGGTGCGATCCCGAAAGAATCCAGCCCGGTGTGGCAATGAATCCGTTGGCTCCAGTGTACCGGTCCCGACTGAGTCAAGCACCGCCACTAACTCAGGCTCCAGTGGCTCCTCCGGACCAACGCATCCATCCACACGCGGCGTATCGGCTGAAGTCGACGCAGATTCCCAGCATCATCCAGGGCTGGAATCTGCATTTCAGCGGGGAACCCAACACCATAACTGTGGAGGTTTTCATTGGTCGGGTAGAGTCACTGATTGAGCAAATGTTGGCAGGAGACCACACGGCGCTGGCAGGATACTTGCCAATGCTGCTTAGGGGGGCAGCACTTGAGTCATATTGGCGAATACATTCGGCCCCACCATCGATACGCTGGTCCCGGCTGAAGGAAGTACTCCGCATGGAGTACCCTACGATTGATATGGATGAAAGGGTCCTGGACAAGATCCATGCCAGATGGCAGCGTTCGGACGAGCCCTTTCATCAATATCGAGTCGATACCCTTTGGCTGAATTACCAGTTGTCAGAGCCAGTGTCTTCCACCCAACTGCTGCGGGTGCTAAAGCGCAATCTAAGGCCGGAGCTTCGTCGCCATATCGAGGACTCAGATCCGCAGAGTATGGAGGCACTGCTAAGGACTGTGAGTCGCCTGGAGGGGGTTGAGGAAGACCTCCGGGAACAGCCCTACTTACTAGCTAGGACGGGTCCTCGGCGCGTAATCGCGGAAGTGGCCCCAGATTATACCACCATGAATCTGGAGGAAGATATGGACCGGGACCAACTTGCTGTAGCAGCGGTGGGAAGCCTCACGACCTGCTGGAATTACAATCAAACCGGACACCGGTTTATTTCATGTCGGGCAGAGCATAAGGTTTTCTGCTACGGTTGCGGTAAGCCGGACACCCACTTTCCGGATTGCCTTGAATGTGCCGCGCAAAAAAATGACCGAAAGAGTACCCGACCACCTCAGTGGTACTCGAAGCCCCCGCAGTAGCTCCCCAGCCAGCTGCTCACCCCAACAAACCCGACGATAACCCACCAGCCATGACCACTATGACTGCGGATGTTCACTCTCTTCCGAAGGCCTCGCCAACGACAATATTGAAGCGACCACCGCAGTCACTGCCAGAAGAACCCCAGCAGCCTCAAATACACATTCTAAAACCTTATCATGTTCGACTGCAGGAATATCGGGTGGCTCGAGAGCGAATATTTGCTTCCAAAGAAGCCCGCGCAAGACAAAATGGTCAACACGTCGTTGGCGGAGTTTTCGCAAGAGAGTGCGCACCTGCTGTCAAACCCTAAACCTTTGTAACATCTCGGAGGTTGCTGAGAGTGAGATCAGACCTTTTTTTGTGGTAGGGAAGTGAAGGCATTTACACCCGCCGAGTCTGGCTGTGTGGGACTCCCATGGAGGAAACCCTTGGACTACCCACTAAATACCTCCCCTGTCAATCTGAGAACCTAGCCTGGAACCGTTTGACACATTACTTCGGGCTAAGCCTCGTTTCTCTACGCCTTTAGGCGCCACCGGGCTACAGGAATTCCTTTTCCAATGGAAGGAGGGGAAGGGAGAGGGATTTCTAGAAAAGAGACTCCTCCGCCCTAGACGCCTCCAGGCGCTCATATATTTTCCTTTTTATCTTAAGGACTGCCCGAGCGTAATGTGCCACACAGTTCCATTTGTCAACGGATGTGAGCATCTCTCCAGTGAGTTCATCCGGAGAGAGGTCTCCCATTTCTTCAATGAGGTCACTGCGCTGCCTTTCCCACCTCTTGCATACAAAAAACGTGTGGTAGGCATCATCGACCTCTTCAGCATAGAATATGCAGTCAGGAGACCGTGACTTATCAATCTTGTGCAGGTAAGACCGAAAGTATCCATGTCCACTCAGAAGCTGAGTTAGATAGAAGTCAGTCTCACCATGCCTTCGATTGAGCCACGGCCTCAGGTCACCAGTAAGGCGTGCGGTCCACCTACCTTTTGTATCGCTCACCCAGGACTGTTGCCAATCACTGAGTCAGCGTTCTCGTTCTTCGTGGGCGACAGCATCTCTGTCGCACTTGTTCCTCCGCAGGAAGATTCTGCGGCGCTCCTTGGCAAGGAGGGCAATGGGTATCACTCCTGCGATGACCAGCACTGCTGATTCTGTGACAGTCCCATATGCAGATGCAATCCGCAGCGCTCCTCGTCGCTGCACCTGTGCCAAGCGCTTTCGATACAGCTCCTTGTTGAGAGCCTCACACCATATTTCCGATCCGTACAACAGCACAGATTGTACTGCACTCATCGGAAGTCTCCTTCTTCATGAGGTGGGACCCCCATTGTTGGCCATTAGTCGGCTGAGAGCTGAAACACTCGCTGCAGCCTTGTCAGCTATTGCCCTGATTTGCTCGGAGAAACGCATCTTCGAGTCGATCAAAATGCCCAGGTACTTCACTGCTAGTTTAGTCTCAACGAATGCTTCCCCAATGTTGATCATCCTTACTCTAGGGATTCTCTTTTTTGTCAAGATGACTACTTTGGTTTTCTCCAAAGCTAGGCTGAACCCGCGAGCAGTCATCCAGTCCCTCACTTGGCGCATTAGCATACCCAGTCTGAGTTGTTCAACAGTGCGTCCCACAACTAGCGCCGCGACATCATCTGCATAGCCAATCAAGCGCGACTCATCCGGCAGCTCGATTCTCAGTAGCCCGTCGTACGTGATGTTCCACAGGTCTGGGCCAAGGATGGAGCCTTGTGCAACACCCGATGTAACTTCCACCCTCCGCCGACCCTCCTTCGTCTCATAGAGCAGGCTCCGGTCTGTCAGGTAGTTCTTCAAAATCCGCATCAGATATTCTGGAACTTGAAAAGAGTTTTCCAGTGCTTCCAGAATATCCGCTCATCTAGCGGAATTGAAGGCGTTTCTGACGTCAAGCGTCACGACCAACACAACCCTATTGTTTGACTGGCAATGAGCCTCCGCTCTTTGGACCGCGCTCACTACTTCCACTATCGCGTCAATAGTGGAGAGACCTGTTCTAAAACCATACTGCCGTGGAGATAGGTCCCCGACAGAACGGACCGCGTCAGTGAGTGTTCCCTTGATGAGTTTCTCGAGCACTTTCCCAGCCGTGTCTAGCATACATAACGGGCGGTATACAGACACCAACTCGGAATTTCCCTTCCCTTTGCTGATCAGTACGAGCCTCGCCACTATCCAGCGTTCCGGAAATACACCTTCGTAAAGGCAAGCGTTGAACATACTGAGCAACGAGTCAGGACAAAGCTTGAAGACAAGCTGCAAAACCTCAGCAGGAACGCCATCTGGTCCCGGTGCCTTCCTTGCTTTCATGGATAGAATTGCCTGCTCCAGTTCCATCATTGTGAAAGGTGAGCATTCTAATGGTGTTTGTGCATGAGCTGGATCGACACAGACAGGGTGCGTAGGGAATAGTGCCCGTACGATCTCGTCCATCTTCTCTGCTTCATGTAAGCAGGGCTTCCGTTGGGCATCAAGTTTTCGCATGACCAGCTTGTACTCTAAGCCCCACGGATCCCTATTTACATCGTTCACGAGGTCTTGCCAGCATCGGGCCTTGCTCTTGTTAATAAGCCTGCGAAGATATTTCCTGCCGGACCTGTATGCTGTTAGCCTAGTGTCTGCCTCCTCCCGTGTTCGTGCCCGCTGGGCCTCCCACCGAAGTTTGTGACACTCGCTTCTTTGTTCGGCGATCTCGTTTGACCACCAGTATACTGGAGGCTTACCGTGTCGGGGTCTCCGACGGGGCATGGAAGACTCGCAAGCAGTTATGATGGTACTCATAGTTGAGTTCACCAAGTCCTTGGCTGTAGGCCCTCCACTCCCTGGTGGAGCTCCCAGCAACGGTGCACCTGCCGTAAGCACGTCAGCGAACCTCTCAACGTCCATCCTCCCAGTCCTCCATCCGAGGATTGAAGTTTGGGCATATGTACGCAGAGTGGCACCGTCGTGAATCTCAACCGCTATATACTGGTGATCACTAGCTGATTAGTCCTCTAGTACTCGCCAGTTGTGTACTCTAGGTACCAGGGACTCCGAAGCGAGTGTCACATCGGGTATGGTTCCTACGCAACCCCAGCTGCGGAAAGTAGGGGTGTTACCAGTATTTAGGACAAAAAGCGCTGTTCTGGCCGCCATGTCCCCTTGGGTTGGATTGTGGCATACCCCATTCAATGGCTCTAGCGTTGAAGTCTCCCCCGACCAGCATTTGGCCCTCTGTGTTCGAGACAGCGTCCTCCAGGGCATCGAGTTTGGGTTCGAAAAGATGGCATTGCCTCGTTAGGCGTCAGATAAACACTGGAATATGTTATCCCACCGCACCCACACAAAACCATCCCCGCGTCCATGGCCCTGCACCTGAAGGCGGGCGCTGTCTCGAACCCAGATGGCCGAGGTACTAGATTTGTCAGGGTACCACGCTTGCGAGTCCTTGTTATGATGTTGCTCGCTCAGCAACAGCAGGTTAGCTTTCTTATCCCTCGCAAACTGCTCAAGTAGGTCCTGGGCGTTTGTGCTTCGGTGCAAATTGACCTGCAGGATACGGATCATTTGAGTATCGATTTGGCTTTAGTTAGGGTCTCCTTGAAAACCCAGCATCTCCCTGTCCCCGGCTCATGTTTGAGGTCGCCGGGTGCTAGCTTAGCATCCGTGCAAAGAATGCATTTTGCCTCGTTTGTGCATTCCTTCCTTTTGTGCCCCGTTTCACCACATTTGTAGCACAGAGATCTCCTGTTGGGTACCCTACAGCCATACGCGGTGTGTCCGTATTCGAGGCATCTGAAGCAGCGGATAGGGATCGCTCTTCTCCGTATCCTGCAGATCACCCAACCTATCTTAGTTTTGCCCTTCGCCAGGATTTGCTGGGCATCTTTATCAGCTAGTTCGACAAAATCCATGCCTTGCCCCCTTGTGTTTTCACGTGTCAATCTTGCCTTGACTTCACTTAAGCTGGGGAATTCCCTCCTAATGGCATCCTCTACTTCAGCTTTGTCCGTGACGCAGCCTAGATTCCTGATTTCCAGTGTGGCCATTGGTTCGAGCAAGGCAATGGTGGTCGCATCTCCAAGAACCTTTTGAACCGTGTCACGGAATGCATCTTTCTTTGTGGCCTCTGGCCCAAATTCCACCAGCAGGCCACCGGACCGGGTTGGTCGAACTGCTTTGATGGCAGTTTTGGTGTCGTCTGGCTTGACCGGTCCTTTAATTTCACGGAGGACATCTGCGTAGGTGGGTTTAATAAGCAGTGCCTCTCGCAAGGGTTTGCGCCGCGGTTTGCCTTTTGTTTTCTGCGGTATATCGGGGGGTTCTTTGTTCTTTTCGTGATTGAGCTCTTTGTCTGTTTTTCTAGGAGTAGCTTTTTGGCCGTTTTTTGCTGCCTTGTTTTGCACCACATGAAACTCCTCGCCTGGAGTGACAACTTCGTTTATGGTCTCGTCCTTCCTCCTTTTCTCACGGTCGCCTTCAATTGGGCTACCGACCATTCTTTTGCTGCTGCTAGGACCCACTGATGCCTTGAGGGAGAGCGTGTCTTTTTGGTGCTTTTCAGTTGCAAGTCACCTCCGCTTGTAGTGCGTTATGCGGCCAAAAAGCTCCTCCACCTCAAGAATGCCATTCCTGACACTCTTGCCTATGTTTTTCTGCACTTTGCAGGCAGCCCTTAGTTGTTGACGATAGTCCCCGCTTTCCGAGTAAGCCGCTCCTCTTTGGCGCGGTCAAGGGCGATTGTGTTATTTGGCGCCACCTCTTGGGAGAGGCCCCCGTCTCCTAGCCCTTTTGCTTCTATCGCTTGGGTGACGTTTGAAGTGGCGTCGGCCAACGGCAAAACTTCTCCCTCCCCCAGTCTTACACTGGCCTCTGTTGGTGTCGTAGCTTGATCCGGATTGTGTACGTCTTGCACTAGACGCTCCGGAGTGCGCATAGTCCTTCTACTGCGCCCAAAGGCCGCAATGATGCCAGGTTGCACAACGCACTCTGCCTTCTTTCGTTCGTTAGTCCGTCTTTCGTCTGTTTCCAATGATTTAACCTGTGATGTTGACTTTGACAGTGTTTCTGGGGTTTGCTGCCTCCCCCCGCAATCGGTGACTTGGTTTATCGGTGTTCTTGCCAACAGCGTTCTCCGTGCTAGCGTCCTACTTGCTTGTAGTTATATCTGTTACAGAAGCCAAGTTCACCACTTCTATAACATTGCAGTCGCTGGATGACGACGGCCGGGAGCCTGCTCACTCACTACCCTCTGCCGCTGGTACTGGGGATCCGACACCCTCCACCGTAATTTGGTTCCCCTTGTGGACCTTCATGATTTGGTTTTCTGTCTGGGTTTCCGTTCCCATAGCATTTTACCTACTGCCAGGATATATGGATAATTGATGACGCCATATATTTCGTCATGTCAGAGTGAAGATCATTGATACTCAGGTATTTGTCCTGAGACTCTCCCTTCACTGCCGACCATTGCCCGCGGCTGCTTATTGGTTATTCGCAGCGAATCTTTCGAGAAAGATCTGCCCCTATCCGCAACCCTGGGGACGCGTTTGGTTCCCCGGTCTGAGGGCACTATCGATAAATCGATAACCAAAGAGATCAGACCTTACCACCCAATTAAAGTGTTGCGCGAAACCGTGTTTGCATTGATCGACACGGGCGCCAGTATCAGTTGTCTTGCCTCGAGCTTTGGCTCGAAGGTGCTCCATGAATATTCTACCTTGATAAAGCCCTGGCGCACTAAAATCAGTACAGCTGATGGCACCAAACACCCTATACGAGGTAGACTAACAACACTCGTGACGTTCAGAGGTCAGACGAAGGATATTACTTTCTACATTATCCCGTCCCTGACTCGGAATGTGTACCTTGGCGTCGATTTCGTCCTTCGTTTTGGATTGGCCTCCGATTTATTCACAGATTTGTCTTTAAATACCAGATATGTCAACGAGCTCACTTCTATTCCCGATAGACATGAATTGTCGCCTAATCAACGGCAGCGCCTGGAAGCATCCATCGCTGCTTTTCCATCTTACGCTATCCAAGGCCTTGGCAATAGTAAGCCAATTAAGCAGAGACACTATGCCATCTCATGCTCGAGTTGGGGGTTATAGAGGCGTCCCGAAGTGCCTGGTCCTCACCGGTAACCTTGGTGGTGAAGCCAGGTAAAGTCCGCCTTTATCTAGATGCCCGTAAGGTAATGCGGTCACCATCAAAAACTCGTACTCTCTTCCACTCATCGATGGAATACTAGGGAGACTGCCGAAAACCAATTATATTACCAGTCTCGACGTAAAAGATGCCTTCTGGCAAATTCCACTCGAAGAGGGGCCGAGGGATAAGACCGCCTTCACAGTGCCTGGACGACCATTATATCAGTTCGTCACAATGCCCTTTGGCCTGTGTAACGCGCCGCAAACGATGACCCGGTTGATGGACAAAGTCATCCCACCTCACCTGAAAAACCAAGTGTTCGTGTACCTGGATGATATTTTACTCATCACGGAAACGTTCGACCAACACCTCCTACTCCTGCATGAAGTAGCCCTGCACATCAGTAAGGTGGCACTCACCATCAACGTACAGAAAAGTAAATTTGTCATGAAAGAAGTCCGATACCTATGACATGTCATAGGACATGGCACTATCAAAACGGATCCAGACAAAACTCGTGCGATTGATGAGTTCCCTTTACCAAAAACAGTTAAGCAGCTACAAAGTTTCTTGATGTGTGTGGTTGGTACCGAAGGTTTGTTCGAAATTATGCAACGGTTTCAGTGCCCCTGTCAGACATGCTGCGGAAAGGGAAGTTCATTTGGACCGAGCCCAGCCGAAAGGCATTTGAAGAGCTAAAACAAGTCCTAACTTCAGCTCCAGTCTTGCACAGCCCCGACTTTATGAAGCCCTTCTCCATTCATTGTGACGCAAGTCAACATGGAGTCGGAGCCGTGCTGGTGCAATTGACCAATGAGGGAGAAGAAGCTCCCATCGCCTTCATGTCCAACAAGCTGATCTCGGCCCAAAGGAACTATACTGTGTCCGAGCAGGAATGTTTGGCAGCGGTAATGGCTGTGAAGAAATTCCGAGCCTATATCGAGGGCCACCAACTCGAGAGCATCACGGGCCATGCTTCGCTACAATGGTTGATGAACCAGGCAGATTTACATGGACGCCTAGCCAGATGGGCTCTTAAACTGCAAGGGTTCAAGTTTTCCATCAAACATCCGAAAGGGACCCAGAACATCATACCCGACACTCTCTCACGAAGGTTTTCCCCAGAGGCAGCCGAATTGACAATAAATGACGAGGACCCCATCAAGATAGATTTGGACAGCCCGCATTTCGTATCAGACAGCTACAAAGAGTTGAGGCAAACCATTGCGACCCAACAATCGCAGCTGCGTGATTTGAAAGTGATAGACGGCTACGTGTACAGACGAAATGAATACGCCACTGGTGATCCATGGCAGGAAGAAGAGTCCTGGAAACTCTGGGTACCGGAGGAAATGACACAACATCTGATCCTCCGCGCACATGACCATCCTTTAAGTGCCCACGGATGTTACGGTCGGACGTTGCGGCGACTCAAGAAATACTTCTTTTGGTCCAAAATGGCATCCCAGGTCAAAGACTACGTGAGCGCCTGTGAGACCTGTAAAGGCACTAAAGCGCCCAACCAGCCCCTTCGACCTCCTAAGGGTCAACTCAACGTTCCAGAACGCGTATTCCAACGTCTATACATAGATCTGCTCGGTCCATATCCTCGATCCTCTATGGGACACATCGGAGCTATAGTCGTTCTAGACCAGCTCTCGAAATTCCCACTGGTGGAACCTATTCGTAAGTTCATGACTCCATCCATCGTGAAATCCCTAGAGAATCGGGTATTCCACGTGTTCGGGGTTCCAGAGAGTGTGTACTCGGATAACGGAGTACAGTTCCAGTCTCGGCAGTTTAAGGGCCTACTCGAACAGTATGGCGTCGAACACCAACTGACGCCCATATACTCTCCTCAGTCTAATGCCTCCGAACGGTTGAATCGCCCCCTGTTTGCCGCGATCCGTTCTTACGTCCACCCATCTCAAAAAGATTGGGACCGCAGATTGTCCGCCATCACATGCGCCCTGCGTTCATCGTATCATTCCGTCACCGGTGTCGCACCTTACTTTGCCGCCTTCGGACAGCACATGATTTGCCATGGTAAATCATACCGGCTGTTATGGCAATTAAAGTGTTTGGGAGACCCCGTCGTTGCGCTGAAGCCCCACGAGCGTTTAAGAGACCTCCGCCAACAAATCGGACGGAAGATTAAGGCCGCGGGACGTGCAAATGGGGCGCAGTACAATCTCAGGTCACGATCGGCCAATTTTAAAGAAGGAGATGAGGTTTTCCGGCGCAATTTGCGCCAAAATGACGCCGCTGGGCATAACAACGCCAAGCTGAACCGGCGCTTCTTGAAAAGCCGTATACAGAAGGTAGACGGACCCAATCGCTATATGATAACGAACCCATCGGGAAAAGAAGTTGGGATATACCACGCAAAAGACCTGCGCCGATAGATAATTAGCCACGTCTGCTCGCACACATAAAAAGACTTTCATAATCTCACAAAATTCACAAACCAAACGAACCAGCTTCAAGCTGCATACATAGCACACTTGCAAGTTCATTCAAGTGCACTCAAAGTTCAATTACCTGAATTCACTTCAATTGCCCTTATTTATTTTAAATCAATATTGTTGTATCGACACATTCAAATTGTGCTGCAAGGTTTATTGCCCGGATTACAAATTCCAATTAAAAACGTAATTGCATGAGAAGCACAATATTTGGAATAGTGTATTGTAAGCAAAAAATATATTTATAAAAGCCACAAAGAAGTACCAATAAACTATTCATTGCAAGACAGCAGTAATCATTGTTTAAATTTACAATTCGCTTCATCGAAGTTCATCATCAGAACATTGGTCCATCGAGCCGGATTGCAACTATCGGAATTAGGAACTGGACCAGGGAATGAAGTAGAAACAATCAAATTAGAACGACTCAAAATTCCTGCCTTCGACGGCAAATATTCGTCATGGTGTGCATTTCGTGATTTATATAAATGTATGGTGCACGAGAATGATAAACTAAGTGCCGTACAGAAACTGCAGTATTTGCGTAGTTCGCTTCGCAGTGAAGCGGAACACTTCATTCAGCACCTGACGATCACGGAAGCAAATTACGCGCCAGCATGGAAGCTACTCTGTGAGCGGTATGGCAATGACAGAGCAATCTCCAACGAAATGGTGCAACGGTTTTGGGAGCCGCCCCGGTGCAACAAGGAGGATGTTGGTCAATTGAAACGTTTGGTGACAACACTTTCCACGCTAAAGGTCAACGCATCCGACTTAGTAGCCACATTCATCCTCAACCAGAAATTTGATGATGAGACTAGGAAGGATTGGCAGAAGCAGATCGGTCATTCAAAAGCAGTGCCAACATTGCAAGAAGTGTTTGACTTTCTTAAGAATCGATTCACCATGCTGGAAGCATTATCATCTTCAGTTGCGAAACAACCCACTAAACGAACAGCAATCACAGTCCATTCAGTGCTACTGGCCCACAATGTCCAATGTGCAACGAGAATCATCGACTTTTCAACTGTACGAAGTTTAAACAATCTACTGTTCAGACACGACGAGAGTTAGTCAACTCAAAGCGACTATGCTTCAATTGTTTGAGCAATCACGGGGCAAAGCAGTGTACATCAAAGCACGGTTACAAGGTATGTGGAAAACGACACAATACCTCTTTGCACCTATTTTCAGCTCATCCAGTACCGTCGGCATGGGTGACTGCAAACAGCACTTGCATGTGCACATCCGAAAATAAAACCCAAGTTCTATTGGCGACTGCGCTAGTACAAGCCAGTGCAATTTCTGACGCGGAATCACCAGAGGCTGAGACTACCACACTTCGAGCGTTATTAGATACGGGGGCTCAGCGATTATTGATTAGTGAAGCAGCAATGAGAGCATTAAAGGCGTCAAGGAAGCAGGCGAAAGTGGTAATTGGTGGTGTTGGTGGGGAACATGAGGTAACCACTCGTGGAGAGACGACCATTGCAGCCCATGTCAAAGGACGAAACGGTATGGAGAAATTAATATTCAGCCCACTAATTTTAAACACCATAACAACGCCGTTACCTGCTACGCAGGCGTCCAAACACCTTCCTGAAGGTCTCAAGTCTAAAGATTTAGCAGACCCTAAATACTACGTACCGTCGAAGATTGACTTGCTAATTGGAGCTGATATCTACAGCAAGATTCTACTGCCTGGATTTTTGCCAGGTAATCCATCAGCTCAACAAACAAAACTAGGATGGGTGATTTTTGGTCCTATTGCACAATTGCCTGAGAAAAGGCAGGTACAAGTTTTGATGTTGTACAGCGCTCTCGATGAATCTTTGCGACAATTTTGGGAACAGGAGGAAGCTTTACTGTCCCGATCTCTTACACATGAAGAGAAACAAGCGGAAGAACACTATAGAAATCATACTCGTCGACTATCTAATGGTTCTTATTCGGTACGATTACCTTTTAAGGCTGATATTAATCTAAAGAGAGACATGAACGATACTCAAAGAGTAGCGTTTATTCGATTCCGTCAATTAGAGCAGCGATTCAAACAAAACCGCAAACTACATGACGAATACAACAAATTTATGGGAGAATATCTCAAACTCGGGCACATGGAGCTTGTACCTATTGATGGCATCCATAAAAACCCCTCCTTTTATCCACCCCATCATGCCGTCCTCAAAGAGAGCAGTACCACAACAAAATTAAGAGTTGTGTTTAATGCATCGCAAAAGAGTCAGTCGGGTCAATCTTTGAATGACTTGCTACTAACTGGTCCTACAATTCAGGAAAGCATATTCTACATCCTAATGAAATGGTACCGACAGATATGGCCAGATGAATCGGATCGAGATTTTCTCCGCATTTTGTGGCGGTTCAACAGAGCAGACCCCATTCAAATATATCGATTAACAACAAATACGTATGGAACGACAAGTGCGCCATACTTGGCCATTAAGACCCTTCACAGGTTAGCAGAAGATGAACACATGAGTTATCCTAACGCATCAAAAGTTTTGAATGAAGACTTTTATGTCGACAATTGCTTAACTGGTGCAAACAACTTGGTAGACTTGCGACATGTTCAAAAGGAGCTCCAGGACTTGTTGCACTGTGGTGGTTTTCATCGAAGACAGTGGAGTGCAAATCATTCTGAATTATTGGAAAACGTTCCCTTGGCAGATCGAGTTACGCAAGTTCCGCTTCATATCGAGCTATCGGAAAACGTCAACACTCTCGGCCTTTGGTGGCATTCCGCAACGGATATGTTCTCATTTAGTGTCAGCATCAATGCAATTGACCCAAAAACCAAACGAGATGTGGTCTCAGACGTATCGAAATTATTCGACCCGATAGGATGGTTGCAACCCACAATCATAATTGGAAAAATAGCGATGCAGGGGATTTGGCTAACAAAATGTGATTGGGATGAGCCACTCGATAAGGAAGTGATCAAAGACTGGATTACTGTACGGAAACAATTCCATCAAGTAAGCCAAATCAAAATCCCGCGCTGGAAAGGATACCTTCCATCCACCCTGGTTGAACTTCATGGATTTTGTGACGCCACATTCAGAGCATACGCTGCTGCAGTTTACGTGAGAATCGTTAATGGTTCATCAATCAAAACGAGACTTCTAGCTGCTAAATCCAAGGTGGCACCTATAAAAACGCAGTCCATACCCCGACTGGAACTTTGTGGAGCTGTACTATTGACGAAAATTATGAAACAAGTTAAAGAAGCGCATCGTTGGGGACATGCACGTATCAACTACTGGACTGATTCCACCATTGTGTTGGCCTGGATACAGAAACCAGCAACAAGCTGGACAGTGTATGTTGCTAATAGAGTAAGCAAAATACAACAGGAATCATCACCAGCCGATTGGAATCATGTTGCAACTCACGACAACCCTGCTGACTTAGCAACACGAGGTTTATATCCAGCAGAGTTAAGAGTATCTTCTTTATGGTGGAATGGACCTTCATGGCTACGGGATACAGACATAAAGTTATCTCAACCAACAATTTCAACCTGCGAGGAAGAAGAATTTAACGAGAGTGCTGTCGCACTCCTTTTAATATTGACAAAGGATGAGCCGGAAATTTTTGAAAGATATTCTAATTTCAGCAAACTGAACAGAGTACTGACCTACTGTTTCCGGTTCATTCATAATTGTCGGAATCCAAAAGACAAGCGCATTGGAGGATTAACAGCCAAGGAACTTAAACTGTCACATGACAAATGCATAAAGCTAGCCCAACAACATGTTTATATGGATGAAATTCGGCATCTACAGAATTCAAAACCATTATCGAGTACCAGTAGTCTCCGATTGCTTACTCCCTGGTTAGATTCTGAGGGTATCCTCAGGGTGGGCGGAAGGCTACAATTTGCATTGGTAGGCGAAAAAACTAAGTATCCAGCTATCATACCGAAAGGCAGACTAGCACAACTGCTAACCAAAAGGGCTCATTTAAAAACAATGCATGGCGGTATCCAGTTGACACTTGCAACATTACGACTTGAATACTGGATAATATCTGCGTCTTCACTAGCAAGAAGGGAGATTCGTAGCTGTCTCACATGCTTCAAGCTGACAGCAAGGCCAAATGCACAATTAATGGGATCCCTACCATCGATAAGGGTACGTCCGTCAAATCCCTTTGAGCACACGGGGACAGATTACGTGGGGCCTATAACACTCAAATGGAATGGAGGACATGGTTCAAAAACAACAAAAGCATCTTTGTATGTATGGCAACGAAAGCTTTCCATCTAGAAGTAGCGTCGACGGGGAAGGTGTAGAGCCATTTACAGCGATTGTGGATCGAATTTTCTAGGCGCCAACCGAAAACTTCATGATGAATATTATAAAATATTGCACAAGAGTAATGAAATACTGGTTCGAGATGGCTTAGAATGGAATTTCATACCTCCTGGAAGTCCACATTTTGGTGGACTCTTGGAAGCTGGGGTGAAATCGATGAAGCGGCATCTTTACAAAACAATAGGAAAACAGTTACTAAACATCGAAGAGTTTTACACATTTCTTGCACAGATCGAAGCCTGCATGAATTCTAGACCATTGACCGCGATAAGCGACGATCCTTCAGATGACGCCGCTTTGACACCAGGACATTTTCTGACTGGAGGAAATTTGTTCGAGCTCAAAAGTGATCTAGAGGAGATGAATTTGACATTACTGAAGCGTTGGAGATTGGTGCAGGCAATGAAGCATTCCTTTTGGCACCGATGGACAAAAGAATATCTACAACGTCTTCAACAAAGACCAAAATGGCTTAAACCACAGGAAAATGTAAAAACAGGAGGTCTAGTTCTAGTCAAAAAGGATCATTTTCCATCGTTACAATGGCCATTAGCAAGGATATTGGCAATTCATCCTGGCGAAGATGGTCTTGTTCGGGTTGTCACGATCAAACTACATGGAAATGTGACAAAACGGCCTATTACAAAAATTTGCCCATTACCATTCCAAAGGCAATCAAATGAATCACCGATAGTTGAAACTCAATCAAAATCGCCGAAAACTCAGCCATCATCTAGTACACTGTCATGTACGAGAAAGCGAAAGCCGGTTCCAAATGATCCAGAAGTCATGGTATCAAAGCAGACTAAAGGGGAAAAACGGCAGTCGATGACTACCAAAGGAGTCATTTTGAACTTACTTACGACTTTCTTGATCTTATGTGTCTTCCCAACGCCAACGCAAGCAACTGTGAACATTTCACACTTAAACGGAGGGCTGTTTATCGAGCACGTGGGTATAGGTAATTTATTACGGGGATCGTTGCAACTAAACATCAGGATCCCAATGTCTGACCTCATACAAGATCGAAAGAACATAGAAAATGTGAACGACAGTATGAAGAGTCTATGCAGGTTGGGAGGCAAAGTAACAGACAAAATACGATGCAGAAGTCTTGTCATTCATCTCGGTAAGTTTATAGACGACACCCTCCAGAAAATTGAAAGATTACAGTTCATCACTAGTCGCGCCAAGCGGGGTATACTAGGTCAAATGCTTACGGCAATGTTTGGCGTAAATGATCAAGAAAAAGCCGATGTTAGCATCTTAGCAGAAAACCAAGAAAAGCTACAACGATTGTTTTCTCACCAAGGTGCAATTATCTTTCAAGCAACGAAAATATTAAACAAAACATCAAGCAGGATGAACACACAACTCAGTCATTTTTCGGAACAGCTGGAGGCAGGATTGAGTCGAATTAACCAGTTCCAGATTGGCAACGATCACAATGCTTTGAATATTCAGTTTTTGGGAACATACCAACAAGCGGTGAATTTTATTCAGGAGATACAGGATAAATACAATCGTATTTTAACAGCCCTTTATACGCGAACAGGAATCTGAGAATGCATACAGATGGCAGAACTAGAAGCAGACATACATACAGCTCAAGCATTGCTATCTCCACATTTGGATCTTCTACATATAACCACGACAAAGATATCATTTTTCCACACCAACGCATCAATTGAGATCCAAGGTCATCTTCCTATTATCGATAAGCGGCCATACGATCTAGTCAAGGCAACTGCTATCCTTCAGCTGCATGAGGGGAAAACATTCTTCGAATTCAACATCAACAACAATCTCCTTGGAATTAACTATAAGGATCAAATGTATTTCGAAATATCAGAGGAAGAGTTCTTCAATGCTCAAGAAATTGGTAACAACAAATACTTGCTATCGTCATCGATATTAATTGATTTACGAACTAGATCGAACTGTATTGTCAAAGAGATATACAAAGCTTATACAATGGAAAACTGTTCAATTCATTCATTTGCCATTGAAAGCCTCGTTGTGAAACAATTGCTGACAAATAACATCTTGTTATTCGTAACGCCAGAGCCAACCCATGCACAGACGACCTGTCACGACACAAGAACAAATATTATACTAAATGGAACGGGTTTGCTGCAGTTATCAGAAGACTGCATCGTTCACACCAAGGAGTTTATCCTTTCACCAAATAGAATGGTCCAGAGTCACCAATTTTCATCTTACATTACTTCAACGGTTCCAGTTTTCAACTTAACGTACCCAGCTACGGCGACAAAACATAATGCGAAATCAACTATCATACAGTCATCTGAATCTTTAAAATCAGTCGCAACTGAGCAAGAAAACTTGAAAGCTGAAGTAAAGGAAACCGTTTGGAAGAAAATCCACGACCATGTATGACGGCAGCAGCATCAACACTAACATCCTGTTTTGTGGTTATCGTAGTAGTCATGCTAATTTGTTACCGGAAAACATGCAACCAAGACCACAGGAAACCAGCAACTACATGGTATGAAGAGCATCAACTATAAGAGCCGGACCGGCTCTTGGTGGACGGCAATGTTTGCACACATAAAAAAACTTTCATAATCTCACAAAATTCACAAACCAAACGAACCAGCTTCAAGCTGCATACATAGCACACTTGCAAGTTCGACGCTAAAGACGCTTAAGACAACCCATGCCATAACGAAAGATCCTTCGGCTCCTTTTTCGCAATCCTCGTCACCTTGGGATTGCGAGAAAATTAGCTGCCATGTAGTAATCGAGCAGTTAGTTAAATTTATTATTTTATTACTTTAAATTATTTGATAATTTCATGTAGAATTTAAATTTTATTTTTTTATGTCAATTTATAGATTTTTTTTTTTTTGTATATTCAGCATAACTAAAACTGCTCGATTAGAATTCGGCGCAGGCAAAGGGTTAAAAGAAATTCATGCATCATATATTCCAGATCAACTAATTCACTACCCAACCAGCAAATCATTTCCATATAGAAAATCCGGTTATGACAAGAAAGCATGGAAATAACAGATTCTCGACTCCGCTCATCGGAATGTTAGTCAGTGGTGGAGCGTGATCGGGTGAGGAAGATTTGGAGGAAGAGAGTCCGTCGCGATGCTAGAAGCGTGAACGGCACAAATTCGTGAGTGTCGGGAGTGGAAGAGCCAGTGAACTTCAATCGAACCGAATGTACTCGGCGCAACGAAAATAAGCGTTAAATTTTTAAGTGTGTGCCATTACGCGAAGAAAGTGCTAGTTAAAACCCCAATTTGCGCGATTTATCTCTTTCCGGGGTTGCCCATCGTGAATCCCTCTTTGAATTCGGAAGTGTCTGTTCCGCTTCCCATCGCACTTTACCGGCTCTGCCATATTATCTTGCACATCTGGAAACAAAACGCCGCTGCCGCGTTTCAATCTAATATTTATAGCTGTTTATCACCGTCGTTACATCTTTCCCCGCGAAAACAAACAACTTCAAAGGACTCTCCGCGGACAATCAGCTGGTGGATTAGTGCTTTGAGTTTGAGTGCGTCCAGAGGAGTTGGGCACGTCTTGTGGAGTAGCGCTAGCGCAGGACCCACCATCGTGCGTGTTCCTCGCAAATATCTCGTGTGCGCCGTACGGACCATGTCGTGGCGGCGCTGCAAAAGCTAAGACAGCGGGAACGGAGGCGGCAAGAAATTGTTCCGCAATTTATGGACTCTACGTGACATGACAATTGAACATTATGTTGTAAAGTTGTTATTGGAGCATGAATCGCTTGAAATATTCTCCGCGCTCAAAAGCCTAATAGTTCAACTTATGTGATGACTAAATGAGTTCTCGTTTCGGATTTCGATGGAAGACGGGTTGGTTTGGTTCAAAACTGTGAAAATTTCAGTGCTCATTTTTCGTTCCTGTTAGCTAATTCAATGAACAGAGAATTATCAGATGCTGTTGATACAGTGATTGCATTTCGTGTAAAATATTCACTTCTCGAAGGTGAACGCGATTCTAGTGTCATTTTCGTGACTTATTCGCGCATGTTGCTTTAGTATGGGGGTTAATAGACGCGTTTCAGACACCTTTCCCAGCCATGATACTACGCAAGAAGATACATCAACGTTGACAAATAAAATCAAGAAATGGGACTCGAATATTTTTGAATAGTAACGAGATGCTGTTCCAATATGAACCAAGATCCCGAGATACTTATCAGAATGTTATTGATGAATTCCTCTAAAAATATTGCTCCAATTCTAATTCCCTCTCGTGATCCCTCAACATTATTTTTTGCATCGCTTCATGAAGTCGAGGAATAATTTTTGGCGTATCCATCCATGGTGAATGCTTGAAACGAGTGATTGGTGTGTGGAATTTAATTGAAACTAGTCAACTCGGTGGTGATCAGAAATTGATAGAAAAATAGAGTGAAGAAGGTTCGTGAAACGAAATCGGTAAGCAGACATTAACAACATTATTGGAATTATTTATGCGAATCGCTAGAAGTGCTAGTGAAAATGAACTTAAGGTATGTTTGCAAGTTGTCGAAAGATCATCTATTGACGCGATGCTGAAATCCATATCCAAGGTTGAAAAGGTACAAATTAATTTATTGCGAGCATTAGAAAAGTTCGAAAGTCAATCTACGGCTGTTATTAGGTACTGTAGCTGGTTTTTTAAGAAATTTCACACTAAGTTGAGACACATTTGACTTATTTTCAAGTTGAAAACATCAAAATGCCAGGAAAGTGGATAAAAATTTCTTTAATATGAGAGCATAACGTTCCTAGTATGAGTAAACCAAATTTAAACTAAATATCAGGTGCAGAGTTTAGCGAAAGATTATTTAATAAATTTTATGACGTTAAGAAGAATAGAAGAATAAAAATTAATGCAAATTTTTTTACGTTGTTGTTGAGTATCGACAAATTCGATAAGTAAGAAAAACGTTTTTCTTATCGTTTAAAGTAGCGGTTACATTATATTTCACATAATTTAATCTCAGATCAGGTCAGGTCAAATACCGAAAAAATTGTACGTTTTCTTGTTACTTCAATATTAGCTTCAATGATAGAGAAATAAAAAACCATGTTGCATTAAACGTACAACTTCGGTCTTTTCATTTCTGCTCTTTTGACCGGGTATAGGACCCGGTACGGTGGCAGGCTCACACCACCAAATATGAGCCAGCCGCCGGGTACATATTAACTTCTTTGTTTCAGGTGATGGCGCGGGTTGAGTGGCCCGAGCAAGATGTCTCTTTATGACTAACGATTATGTAATCGAATCGCATGTTTCGATGGCATAAATTGGTCAGCGGGGTACTTCTCTTCTGATGGGAAGGCTTATGCAAGTTAAGATGTATGAGTTTTCCACTCAGAAGAAGAATACCTGGCCACTGCAACAATTACGGATTTTAATCCGGTTGGGTAGGTGCGCGGGGGCTCCATCACCACCCGGTTGCCCCTCTCTCATTTGTAGGCCATGAGCCTCTCCGGGTAAGGACGAGGTTACCCTGCTTCCACTACTTTTTACTTGTTTCACTTGTTCCATGAACAAGTCAGTTGCTCCTGGTGCAGTTGCCTACGATTTTTGCGACTTTGGTTGCCTTGCTTTTCTCGACCCCAAAAATTCGTGAATGCGAAATTCTTTGTAGTGGATCCTTGTGCTGAGGGAATGAACCCGCCCCACGACACCGCAATGCTAGCCTGCCAGCGCATTCACGCGTCCCCAGACAAAGGCATTCTCGGCAGATACTGACACCTTCTTCTGCCGAGGCAGCAGACCATCGCTGCAGTCCTTCACGGACTTTGAAGTTACTCTTTCACTACAAATGGCGCCCAACGTGGGGCCCCGAAATGCCCGGCTGTATCATCAGTCGTGAGCACGAGACAGTCCATCGTCTCTAGCTGACCCTACAAGCTGTCCAAATTATTGGCAGGTAGGTAACTACTGAAGGCTTTTGCACTAATCGTGCCCCAGCAACTTAGTAACTTCCGGACGTGTGTTGTCTTTGGACATCAATATCGTTTGGTCCTGCTTCTGATTTGTACTTTGGTGGTTTACCATCATTGTATGACTAGTAAGGCCAAATGGTATTAGAGTCCCTATTTGTATTCGGAAGTTATTATTTCAACATCTATTTTGCGGAGGATTCTGATCTGCTCCCCAAACCAAGTGGTGCCTGAGTGTCTTACACTACATGGATCTTGATTTCATGTGATTGGCTGATTAGCTAATCCATGACTATCCATGACAACACACGCGCTGCTTGTGGGTCAGAATTCAACCCTGGGCTGACAAGTAGTAACTTGTAAAAACTTGCGGATGAGGGAACACTTCTGAACCCTGATTCTCATGGTGCCGCAAGAGAGTAGTCCCAGAGACGCTTCAGGAGGAGTGTGCCATGGGTGTCCGTACTTGGGAAGAAGGACGGAATGAAAAGGCCGATTATTTTTTTGATGACGTAAATTTGATAAACCTTTTCATACCTTACGTTTTCTTTGAGGTTCGTTTATAGTTCGCCACTGACGGCCACTTGAAAATTATAAATATTTCACGTCATTTTCCACATTTTTCTTATATACATCTCTATATATTCATTTCGATAGTGTTTACGTGTTATATTTGTAGTCTTAAGTTTTCTCTACTAAAAATAAATTGTTTCAGCAATGTCTACCAAACGCATGCCCGACAAGCGTCGGTTGCGTTCGGACGCAGGGTCCACGGCATTATGCGTCATCTGTCAGCAAGCACGAAATGATGGGACGTCCATACAAACTTTGGGATGCGGACATGAGTTCCACGAAGCCTGCGTGACCCAGCATTTACTAGTCAGCCGGACTTGCCCTTTATGCCGACAACCAGCCACGTCAGCGGGTCTACCTTCCAGCCACCTCGAGCTTCCAGCTGCTCATGGGGCGGTGCCCCAACCAAAGGACCAGCGGGATCAGGTTCCAACAGCGGCTGATGAGCCTGATTTAATAGGCCGCGCCGAAGCAGTGCCGCCTGCGGAAGGGCCGAGACCCACCGTGGCTGTAGAGGCGACCGTCCTACAAGATCTGATGGCACTTATGCAAGGCTTGACCACCCGGGTAGCCGCGCTGGAAAGCAAGAAGGAAGATCCAATACTTCCTCGTCCAAGAACGCCTCCGATGTGGGATTCGGAGTTAAATCCCTGGGATTTTCCGGTACACACGCGGCGCGATCCCGAAAGAATCCAGCCCGGTGTGGCAATGAATCCGTTGGCTTCAGTGTACCGGCCCCGACTGAGCCAAGCACCGCCACCAACTCAGGCTCCAGTGGCTCCTCCGGACCAACGCATCCATCCACACGCTGCATATCGGCTGAAGCCGACGCAGATTCCCCGCATCATCCAGGGCTGGAATCTGCATTTCAGCGGGGGACCCAACACCATAACTGTGGAGGTTTTCATTGGTCGGGTGGAGTTGCTGATTGAGCAAATGTTGGCAGGAGATCACACGGCGCTGGCAGGATACTTGCCAATGCTGCTTAAGGGGCAGCACTTGAGTCATATTGGCGAATACATTCGGCCCCACCGTCAATACGCTGGTCCCGGCTGAAGGAAGTACTCCGCATGAAGTACCCTACGATTGATATGGATGAAAGGGTCCTGGAAAAGATCCATGCCAGATGGCAGCGACCGGACGAGCCCTTTCATCAATATCAAGTCGATATCCTTCGGCTGAATGACCAGTTGTCAGTGCCAGTGTCTTCCACCCAACTGCTGCGGGTGCTAAAGCGCAATCTAAGGCCGGAGCTTCGTCGCCATCTCGTGGACTCAGATCCGCAGAGTATGGAGGCACTGCTGAGGACTGTGAGTCGCCTGGAGGGGGTTGAGGAAGACCTCCGGGAACGGCCCTACTTACTAGCTAGAACGGGTCCTCAGCGCGGAATCGCGGAAGTGGCCCCAGATTATACCACCATGAATATGGAGGAAGATATGGACCGGGACCAGCTTGCTGTAGCAGCGGTGGGAAGCCTCACGACCTGCTGGAATCGCAATCAAACCGGACACCGGTTTATTTCATGCCGGGCAGAGCGTAAGGTTTTCTGCTACGGTTGCGGTAAGCCGGACCCTCCTCTCCGGATTGCTTTGAATGTGCCGCGCAAAAAAATGGCCGAAAGAGTACTCGACCACCTTAGCGGTACTTGAAGCCCCCGCAGTAGCTCCCCAGCCAGCTGCTTACCCCAACAAACCCGACGATAACCCACCAGCCATGACCACTATGACTGCGGATGTTCACTCTCTTCCGGAGGCCTCGCCAACGACAATATTGAAGCGACCGCCGCAGTCACTGCCAAAAGAACCCCGGCAGCCTCAAATACGCATTCTAAAACCTTATCATGTTCGACTGCAGGAATATCGGGTGGCTCAAGAGCGAATATTTGCTTCCGAAGAAGTCGCTTCCCGCCCGCGCAAGACAAAATGGTCCACCCGTCGTTGGCGGAATTTCCGCAAGAGAGTGGACACCTGCCGTCAAACCCTAAACCTTTGTAACATCTCGGAGGTTGCTGAGAATGAGATCAGACCTTACCACCCAATTAAAGTGTTGGGCGAAACCGTGTTTGCATTGATCGACATGGGCGCCAGTATCAGTTGTCTTGCCTCGAGCTTTGGCTCGAAGGTGCTCCATGAATATCCTACCTTGATAAAGCCCTGGCGCACTAAAATCAGTACAGCTGATGGCACCAAACACCCTATACGAGGTAGACTAACAACACTTGTGACATTCAGAGGTCAGACGAAGGATATTACTTTCTACATTATCCCGTCCCTGACTCAGAATGTGTACCTTGGCGTCGATTTCGTCCTTCGTTTTGGATTGGCCTCCGATTAATTCACAGATTTGTCTTTAAATACCAGATATGTCAACGAGCTCACTTCTATTCCCGATAGGCATGAACTGACGCCTAACCAACGGCAACGCCTGGAAGCATCCATCGCTGCTTTTCCATCTTACGCTACCCAAGGTCTTGGCTGCCCCACCCTAGTCTCACACGTCATCGACGTTGGCAATGGTAAGCCAATTAAGCAGAGACACTATGGCATCTCACCGGCCATGGTGAAGTTGGTGTATGCGGAGCTGGATAGGATGCTCGAGTTGGAGGTTATAGAGGAGTCCCAAAGTGCCTGGTCCTCATCGGTAACCTTGGTGGTGAAGCCAGGAAAAGTCAGCCTTTGTCTAGATGCCCGTAAGGTAAATGCGGTCACCATCAAGGACGCGTACCCTCTTCCACTCACCCTTTGGCCTGTGTAACGCGCCGCAAACGATGACCCGGCTGATGGACAAAGTCATCCCACCTCACCTGAAACACCAAGTGTTCGTGTACGTGGATGATATTTTACTCATCATGGAAACGTTCGACCAACACCTCCTACTCCTGCAAGAAGTAGCCCTGCACATCAGTAAGGCGGGACTCACCATCAACGTACAGAAAAGTAAGTTTGTCATGAAAGAAGTCCGATACCTAGGACATGTCATAGGACATGGCACTATCAAAACGGATCCAGACAAAACTCGTGCGATTGATGAGTTCCCTTTACCAAAAACAGTTAAGCAGGTACTAAGTTTCTTGGTGTGTGCGGTCGGTACCGAAGGTTTGTCCGAAATTATGCAACGGTCTCAGTGCCCCTGTCAGACATGCTGCGGAAAGGGAAGTTCATTTGGACCGGGCCCAGCCAAAAGGCATTTGAAGAGCTAAAACAAGCCCTAACTTCAGCTGCAGTCTTGCACAGCCCCGACTTTACGAAGCCCTTCTCCATTCATTGTGACGCAAGTCAACATGGAGTCGGAGCCGTGCTGGTGCAATTGACCAATGAGGGAGAAGAAGCTCCCATCGCCCTCATGTCCAATAAGCTGAGCTCGGCCCAAAGGAACTATACTGTGCGATTTGCATTTCGGCAGTAATAGCACCTGTAATGATACTGAAAAAATAAAAAAATTATAAAATTTCCTCTAAAAGCGCTATATATTTTTAATCTTTTTAACCAGATACCGGTATTTCGAGGAGTAGTTATCCTCGTCATCAGTGGTGGTATCTATACCGCCACTGATGAAGAGGATAACTTGTCCTCAAAATACCGGCATCTGGTTAAAAAGATTAAAAATAAATAGCGCTTTTAAAGGAAATTTTATTATCTTTTCAGTATAACTATACTGTGTCCGAGCAGGAATGTTTGGCAGCGATAATGGCTGTATAGAAATTCCGAGCCTATATCGAGGGCCACCAATTCGAGAGCATCACGGACCACGCTTCACTACAATGGTTGATGAACCAGGCAGATTTACATGGACGCCTAGCCAGATGGGCTCTTAAACTGCAAGTGTTCAAGTTTTCCATCAAACATCCGAAAGGGACCCAGAACATCGTACCCGACACTCTCTCACGAAGGTTTTCCCCAGAGGCAGCCGAATTGACAATAAATGACGAGGACCCCATCGAGATAGATTTGGACAGCCCGCATTTCATATCAGACAGCTACAAAGAGTTGAGGCAAACCATCGCGACCCAACAATCGCAGCTGCGTGATTTGAAAGTGATAGACGGCTACGTGTACAGATGAAATGAATACGCCACTGGTGATCCATGGCAGGAAGAAGAGTCCTGGAAACTCTGGGTACCGGAGGATATGATACAACATCTGATCCTCCGCGCACATGACCATCCTTTAAGTGTCCACGGATGTTACGGTCGGACGTTGCGGCGACTCAAGAAATACTTCTTTTGGCCTAAAATGGCATCCCAGGTCAAAGACTACGTGAGCGCCTGTGAGACCTGTAAAGGCACTAAAGCGCCCAACCAGCCCCTTCGACCTCCTAAGGGTCAACTCAACGTTCCAGAACGCGTATTCCAACGTCTATACATAGATCTACTCGGTCCATATCCTCGATCCTCTATGGGACACATCGGAGCTATGGTCGTTCTAGACCAGCTCTCCAAATTCCCACTGGTGGAACCTATTCGTAAGTTCACGACTCCATCCATCGTGAAATTCCTAGAGAATCGGGTATTCCACGTGTTCGGGGTTCCAGAGAGTGTGTACTCGGACAACGGAGTACAGTTCCGGTCTCGGCAGTTTAAGGGCCTACTCGAACAGTATGGCATTGAACACCAACTGACGCCCATATACTCTCCTCAGTCTAACGCCTCCGAACGGTTGAATCGCCCCCTGTTTGCCGCGATCCGTTCTTACGTCCACCCATCACAAAAAGATTGGGGCCGCAGATTGTCTGCCATCACATGCGCCCTGCGGTCATCGTATCATTCCGTCACCGGTGTCGCACCTTACTTTGCCGCCTTCGGACAGCACATGATTTGCCATGGTAAATCATACCGGCTGTTACGGCAATTAAAGTGTTTGGGAGACCCCGTCGTTGCGCTGGAGCCCCACGAGCGTTTAAGAGACCTCCGCCAACAAATCGGACGGAAGATTAAGGCCGCGGGACGTGCAAATGAGGCGCAGTACAATCTCAGGTCACGATCGGCCAATTTTAAAGAAGGAGATGAGGTTTTCCGGCGCAATTTCCGCCAAAATGACGCCGCTGGGCATAACAACGCCAAGCTGAACCGGCGCTTCTTGAAAAGCCGTATACAGAAGGTAGACGGACCCAATCGCTATATGATAACGGACCCATCGGGAAAAGAAGTTGGGATATACCACGCAAAAGACCTGCGCCGATAGATAATTAGCCACGTCTGTTCTGTCCGTTTGCACAAAGTTTCAAACACGCGCAAGGTTTGTATACTTCAGGCGAAACACAAACATACGTATCAGTCCGTCCGTCTGCCAATTTCGTTTTCTTTTATTGTTCGTCACTCCATATTCCGACGCTTAAGACAACCCATGCCATAATGAAAGATCCTTCGGCTCCTTTTTCGCAATCCTCGTCGCCTTGGGATTGCGAGAAAATTAGCTGCCATGTAGTAATCGAGCAGTTAGTTAAATTTATTATTTTATTACTTTAAATTATTTGATAATTTCATGTAGAATTTAAATTTTATTTTTTTATGTCAATTTATAGATTTTATATATTTTTTTGTATATTCAGCAGAACTAAAACTGCTCGATTAGAATTTGGCGCAGACAAAGGGTTAAAAGAAATTCATGCATAATATATTCCAGATCAACTAATTCACTACCCAACCAGCAAATCATTTCCATATAGAAAATCCGGTTATGACAAGAAAGCATGGAAATTACAGATTCTCGATTTCGCTCATCGGAATGTTAGTCAGTGGTGGAGCGTGATCGGGTGAGGAAGTTTTGGAGGAAGAGAGTCCGTCGCGATTCTAGAAGGGTGAATGGCACAAATTCGTGAATGTCGGGAGTGGAAGAGGCAGTGAGCTTCAATCGAACTGAATGTACTCGGCGCAACGAAAATAAGCGTTAAATTTTTAAGTGTGTGCCATTACGCGAAGAAAGTGCTAGTTACAACCCAAATTTGCGTGATTTATCTCTCTCTGGGGTAGCCCGTCGTGAATCCCTCTTTGAATTCGAAAGTGTCTGTTCCGCTTCCCATTGCACTTTACCGGTTCTGCAGTGTTATCTTGCACACCTGAAAACAAAACACCGCTGCCGCGTTTCAATCCAATATATATAGCTGTTTATCACCGTCGTTACATCTTTCCCCGCGAAAACAAACAACTTCAAAGGACTCTCCGCGGACAATCAGCTGTTGGATTAGTGCTTTGAGTTTGAGTGCGGCCAGAGGAGTTGAGCACGTCTTGTGGAGTAGCGCTAGCGCAGGACCCGCCATCGTGCGTGTTCCTCGCAAATATCTCGTGTGCTCCGCACGGACCTTTCTTGCGTCGCGCTGTCCGAAAAAGTGGATTTTTTTGAAAGAGCGCACTCTTGCCGTCGCGGAGTGCTGTTGTTGCCAGAATACTGTTAGAACAGTAGTTTATCTACGAGCGAGCGCAGGGACGTGGAAATTTTGCACCGTGCCTTGTAGCATGTAGGGTGCGAGATAAGGAATTGTACGCAGTGCGCCGAATGACAACAGAGCGGGAACAGCGGGAACGGAGGCGGCAAGAAATTGTTCCACAATTTATGGACTCTACGGGACATGACTATTGAACATTATGTTGTCAAGTTGTTATTGGAGCATGAATCGCTTGAAATATTCTCCGCGCTCAAAAGCCTAACAGTTCAACTTATGTGATGACTAAATGAGTTCTCGTTTCGGATTTCGATGGAAGACGGGTTGGTTTGGTTCAAAACTGTGAAAATTTCAGTGATCATTTTTCGTTCCTGTTAGCTAATTCAATGAACAGAGAATTATCAGATGCTGTTGATACAGTGATTGCATTTCGTGTAAAATATTCACTTCTCGAAGGTGAACGCGATTCTAGTGTCATTTTCGTGACTTATTCGCGCATGTTTGTTTAGTATGGGGGTTAATAGACGCGTTTCAGACACCTTCCCCAGCCATGATACTACGCAAGAAGATACATCAACGTTGACAAATAAAATCAAGAAATGGGACTCGAATACTTTTGAATAGTAACGAGATGCTGTTGCAGTATGAACCAAGATCCCGAGATACTTATCAGAATGTTATTGATGAATTCCTCCAAAAATATTGCTCCAATTCTAATTCCCTCTCGTGATCCCTCAACATTATTTTTTTGCATCGCTTCATGAAGTCGAGGAATAATTTTTGGCGTATCCATCTATGGTGAATGCTTGAAACGAGTGATTGGTGTGTGGAATTTAATTGAAACTAGTCAACTCGGTGGTGATCAGAAATTGATAGAAAAATAGAGTGAAGAAGGTTCGTGAAACGAAATCGGTAAGCAGACATTAACAACATTATTGGAATTATTTATGCGAATCGCTAGAAGTGCTAGTGAAAATGAACTTAAGGTATGTTTGCAAGTTGTCGAAAGATCATCTATTGACGCGATGCTGAAATCCATATCCAAGGTTGAAAAGGTACAAATTAATTTATTGCGAGCATTAGAAAAGTTCGAAAGTCAATCTACGGCTGTTATTAGGTACTGTAGCTGGTTTTTTAAGAAATTTCACACTAGGTTGAGACACATTTGATTTATTTTCAAGTGGAAAACATCGAAATGCCAGGAAAGTGGATAAAATTTCTTTAATATGAGAGCATAACGTTCCTAGTATGAGTAAACCAAATTTAAACTAAATATCAGGTGCAGAGTTTAGCGAAAGATTATTTAATAAATTTTATGACGTTAAGAAGAATAGAAGAATAAAAATTAATGCAAATTTTTTTACGTTGTTGTTGAGTATCGACAAATTCGATAAGTAAGAAAAACGTTTTTCTTGTCGTTTAAAGTAGCGGTTGCATTATATTTCCCATAATTTAATCTCAGATCAGGTCAGGTCAAATACCGAAAAAATTGTACGTTTTCTTGTTACTTCAATATTAGCTTCAATTATAGAGAAATAAAAAACCATGTTGCATTAAACGTACAACTTCGGTCTTTTCATTTCTGCTCTTTTGACCGGGTATAGGACCCGGTACGGTGGCAGGCTCACACCACCAAACATGAGCCAGCCACCGGGTACATATTAACTTCTTTGTTTCAGGTGACAGCGCGGGTTGAGTGGCCCGAGCAAGATGCCTCTTTATGACTAACGATTATGTAATCGAATTGCATGTTATCGAATTGCATGTTTCGATGGCATAAATTGGTCAGCGGGGTACTTCTCTTCTGATGGGAAGGCTTATGCAAGTTAAGATGTATGAGTTTTCCAATCAGAATAAGAATACCTGGCCACTGCAACAATTATGGATTTAAATCCGGTTGGGTGGGTGCGCGGGGGCTCCATCACCACCCGGTTGCCCCTCTCTCATTTGTGGGCCATGAGCCTCTCCGGGTAATGACGAGGTTACCCTAATTCCGTCCCTTTTTACTTGTTTCACTTGTTCCATGAACAAGTCAGTTGCCCCTGGTGCAGTTGCCTACGATTTTTGCAACTCTGGTTGTCGCGAATGCGAAATTCTTTGTAGTGGGTCCTTGTGCTGGGGGAATGAACCCGCCCCACGACACCGCAATGCTAGCCTGCCAGCGCATTCACGCGTCCCCAGACAAAGGCATTCTCGGCAGATACTGACACCTTCTTCTGCCGAGGCAGCAGACCATCGCTGCAGTCCTTCATGGACTTTGAACTTACTCTTTCACTACAAATGGCGCCCAACGTGGGGCCCCGAAATGCCCGGCTGTATCATCAGTCGTGAGCACGAGACAGTCCATCGTCTCTAGCTGACCCTACAAGGTGTCCAAATTATTGGCAGGTAGGTAACTACTGAGGGCTTTTGCACTAATCGTGCCCCAGCAACTTAGTAACTTCCGGACGTGTGTTGTCTTTGGACATCAATATCGTTTGGTCCTGCTTCTGTTTTATACTTTGGTGGTTTACCATCATTGTATGACTAGTAAGGCCAAATGATATTAGAGTCCCTATTTGTATTCGGAAGTTATTATTTCAACATCTATTTTGCGGAGGATTCTGATCTGCTCCCCAAACCAAGTGGTGCCTGAGTGTCTTACACTACATGGATCTTGATTTCATGTGATTGGCTGATTAGCTAATCCATGACAAGACACGCGCTGCTTGTGGGTCAGAATTCAACCCTGGGCTGACAAGTAGTAACTTGTAAAAACTTGCGGATGAGGGAACACTTCTGAACCCTGATTCTCATGGTGCCGCAAGAGAGTAGTCCCAGAGACGCTTCAGGAGGAGTGTGCCATGGGTGTCCGTACTTGGGAAGAAGGACGGAATGAAAAGACCGATTTTTTTTTTGATGACGTAAATTTGATAAACATTTTCATACCTTACGTTTTTTTTTGAGGTTCGTTTATAGTTCGCCACTGACGGCCACTTGAAAATTATATATATTTCACGTCATTTGCCACATTTTTCTTATATACATCTCTATATATTCATTTCGATAGTGTTTACGTTGTATATTTGTAGTCTTAAGTTTTCTTTACTAAAAATAAATTGTTTCAGCAATGTCTACCAAACGCATGCCCGACAAGCATCGGTTGCGTTCGGACGCAGGGTCCACGACATTATGCGTCATCTGTCAGCAAGCAGAAAATGATGGGACGTCCGTACAAACTTTGGGGTGCGGATATGAGTTCCCCAAAGCCTGCGTGGCCCAGCATTTACTAGTCAGCCGGACTTGCCCTTTATGCCGACAACCAGCCACGTCAGCGGGTCTACCTTCCAGCCACCTAGAGCTTCCAGCTGCTCATGGGGCGGTGCCCAAACCAAAGGACCAGCGGGATCAGGTTCCAACAGCGGCTGATGAGCCTGATTTAATGGGCCGAGCCGAAACAGTGCGGCCTGCGGAAGGGCCGAGACCCACCGTGGCTGTAGGGGCGACCGTCCTACAA
This sequence comes from Odontomyia ornata, assembly GCA_963969285.1. Taxonomy (NCBI): domain Eukaryota; kingdom Metazoa; phylum Arthropoda; class Insecta; order Diptera; family Stratiomyidae; genus Odontomyia; species Odontomyia ornata. The sequence goes on from OZ017739.1 coordinate 190,536,759, forward strand.
GATCTGATGGCACTTATGCAAGGCTTGACCACCCGGGTAGCCGCGCTGGAAAGCAAGAAGGAAGATCCAATACTCCCTCGTCCTCCGATGTGGGATTCGGAGTTAAATCTCTGGGATTTTTCGGTAGACACGCGGCGCGATCCCGAAAGAATCCGGCCCGGTGCGGCAATGAATCCGTTGGCTCCAGTGTACCGGCCCCGACTGAGCCAAGCACCGCCACCAATTCAGGCTCCAGTGGCTCCTCCGGACCAACACATCCATCCACACGCTGCGTATCGGCTGAAGCCGACGCAGATTCCCAGCATCATCCAGGGCTGGAATCTGCATTTCAGCGGGGAACCCAACACCATAACTGTGGAGGTTTTCATTGGTCGGGTGGAGTCACTGATTGAGCAAATGTTACGGTTGGACGTTGCGGCGACTCAAGAAATACTTCTTTTGGCCTAAAATGGCATCCCAGGTCAAAGACAACGTGAGCGCCTGTGAGACCTGTAAAGGCACTAAAGCGCCTAACCAGCCCCTTTGACCTCCTATGGGTCAACTCAACGTTCCAGAACGCGTATACCAACGTCTATACATAGATCTACTCGGTCCATATCCCCGATCCTCTATGGGACACATCGGAGCTATAGTCGTTCTAGACCAGCTCTCCAAATTCCCACTGGTGGAACTTATTCGTAAGTTAACGACTCCATCCATCGTGAAATTCCTAGAGAATCGGGTATTCCACGTGTTCGGGGTTCCAGAGAGTGTGTACTTGGACAACGGAGTACAGTTCCGGTCTCGGCAGTTTAAGGGCCTACTCGAACAGTATGGCGTTGAACACCAACTGACGCCCATATACTCTCCTCAGTCTAATGCCTCCGAACGGTTGAATCGCACACTGTTTGCCGCGGTGCGTTCCTACGTCCACCCATTTCAAAAAGATTGGGACCACAGATTGTCCGCCATCACATGCGCCCTGCGGTCATCGTATCATTCCGTCACCGGTGTCGCACCTTACTTTGCCGCCTTCGGACAGCACATGATTTGCCATGGTAAATCATACCGGCTGTTACGGCAATTAAAGTATTTGGGAGACCCCGTCGTTGCGCTGGAGCTCCACGAGCGTTTAGGAGACCTCCGCCAACAAATCGGACGGAAGATTAAGGCCGCGGGACGTGCAAATGAGGCGCAGTACAATCTCAGGTCACGATCGGCCAATTTTAAAGAAGGAGATGAGGTTTTCCGGCGCAATTTGCGCCAAAATGACGCCGCTGGGCATAACAACGCCAAGCTGAACCGGCGCTTCTTGAAAAGCCGTATATAGAAGGTAGACGGACCCAATCGCTATATGATAACGGACCCATCGGGAAAAGAAGTTGGGATATACCACGCAAAAGACCTGCGCCGATAGATAATTAGCCACGTCTGTTCTGTCCGTTTGCACAAAGTTTCAAACACGCGCAAGGTTTGTATACTTCAGGCGAAACACAAACATACGTATCAGTCCGTCCGTCTGCCAATTTTGTTTTCTTTTATTGTTCGTCACTCCATATTCCGACGCTTAAGACAACCCATGCCATAATGAAAGATCCTTCGGCTCCTTTTTCGCAATCCTCGTCGCCTTGGGATTGCGAGAAAATTAGCTGCCATGTAGTAATCGAGCAGTTAGTTAAATTTATTATTTTATTACTTTAAATTATTTGATAATTTCATGTAGAATTTAAATTTTATTTTTTTATGTCAATTTATAGATTTTATATATTTTTTTGTATATTCAGCAGAACTAAAACTGCTCGATTAGAATTTGGCGCAGGCAAAGGGTTAAAAGAAATTCATGCATAATATATTCCAGATCAACTAATTCACTACCCAACCAGCAAATCATTTCCATATAGAAAATCCGGTTATGACAAGAAAGCATGGAAATTACAGATTCTCGATTCCGCTCATCGGAATGTTAGTCAGTGGTGGAGCGTGATCGGGTGAGGAAGTTTTGGAGGAAGAGAGTCCGTCGCGATGCTAGAAGCGTGAACGGCACAAATTCGTGAGTGTCGGGAGTGGAAGAGGCAGTGAACTTCAATCGAATCGAATGTACTCGGCGCAACGAAAATAAGCGTTAAATTTTTCAGTGTGTGCCATTACGCGAAGAAAGTGCTAGTTATAACCCAAATTTGCGCGATTTATCTCTCTCTGGGGTTGCCCGTCGTGAATCCCTCTTTGAATTCGGAAGTGTCTGTTCCGCTTCCATCGCACTTTACCGGTTCTGCCGTGTTATCTTGCACACCTGAAAACAAAACGCCGCTGCCGCGTTTCAATCCAATATATATAGCTGTTTATCACCGTCGTTACACCTTTCACTTTGAGTGCGTCCAGAGGAGTTGGGCACGTCTTGTGGAGTAGCGCTGGCGCAGGACCCACCATCGTGCGTGTTCCTCGCAAATATCTTGTGTGCGCCGCACGGACCGCGTCGTGGCGGCGCTGCAAAAGCTAAGACAGCGGGAACGGAGGCGGGAAGAAATTGTTCCGCAATTTATGGACTCTACGGGACATGACTATTGAACATTATGTTGTCAAGTTGTTATTGGAGCATGAATCGCTTGAAATATTCTCCGCGCTCAAAAGCCTAACAGTTCAACTTATGTGATGACTAAATGAGTTCTCGTTTCGGATTTCGATGGTAGACGGGTTGGTTTGGTTCGAAACTGTGAAAATTTCACTGATCATTTTTCGTTCGTGTTAGCTAATTCAGTGAACAGAGAATTATCCGATGCTATTGATACAGTGATTGTATTTCGTGTAAAATACTCCCTTCTTGAAGGTGAACGCGATTCTAGTGTCATTTTCGCGACTTATTCGCGCATGTTTGTTTAGTGAGGGGGTTAATAGACGCGTTTCAGACACCTTCCCCAGCCATGATACTACGCAAGAAGATACATCAACGTTGACAAATAAAATCAAGAAATGGGACTCGAATACTTTTGAATAGTAACGAGATGCTGTTGCAGTATGAACCAAGATCCCGAGATACTTATCAGAATGTTATTGATGAATTCCTCCAAAAATATTGCTCCAATTCTAATTCCCTCTCGTGATCCCTCAACATTATTTTTTTGCATCGCTTCATGAAGTCGAGGAATATTTTTTGGCGTATCCATCCATGGTGAATGCTTGAAACGAGTGATTGGTGTGTGGAATTTAATTGAAACTAGTCAACTCGGTGGTGATCAGAAATTGATAGAAAAATAGAGTGAAGAAGATTCGTGAGCGAAATCGGTAAGCAGACATTAACAACATTATTGGAATTATTTATGCGAATCGCTAGAAGTGCTAGTGAAAATGAACTTAAGGCATGTTTGCAAGTTGTCGAAAGATCATCTATTGACGCGATGCTGAAATCCATATCCAAGGTTGAAAAGGTACAAATTAATTTATTGCGAGCATTAGAAAAGTTCGAAAGTCAATCTACGGCTGTTATTAGGTACTGTAGCTGGTTTTTTAAGAAATTTCACACTAGGTTGAGACACATTTGATTTATTTTCAAGTGGAAAACATCGAAATGCCAGGAAAGTGGATAAAATTTCTTTAATATGAGAGCATAACGTTCCTAGTATGAGTAAACCAAATTTAAACTAAATATCAGGTGCAGAGTTTAGCGAAAGATTATTTAATAAATTTTATGACGTTGAGAAGAATAGAAGAATAAAAACTAATGTAAATTTTTTTTACGTTGTTGTTGAGTATCGACAAGTTCGATAAGTAAGAAAAACGTTTTTCTTGTCGTTTAAAGTAGCGGTTGCATTATATTTCCCATAATTTAATCTCAGATCAGGTCAGGTCAAACACCGAAAAAATTGTACGTTTTCTTGTTACTTCAATATTAGCTTCAATGATAGAGAAATAAAAAACCATGTTGCATTAAACGCACAACTTCGGTCTTTTAATTTCTGCTCTTTTGACCGGGTATAGGACCCGGTACGGTGGCAGGCTCATACCACCAGACATGAGCCAGCCACCGGGTACATATTATCTTCTTTGTTTCAGGTGACGGCGCGGGTTGAGTGGCCCGAGCAAGGTGCCTCTTTATGACATATGATTATGTAATTGAATTACGCTCTATCACCACCCGGTTGCCCCTCTCTCATTTGTGGGCCATGAGCCTCTCCGGGTAAGGACGAGGTTACCCTGCTTCCACTTCTTTTTACATGTTTCTGTTGTTCCATGAACAAGTCAGTTGCCCCTGGTACAGTTGCCTACGATTTTTGCGAATTCGGTCGCCTTGCTTTTTTCGACCCCAAAAATTCGTGAATGCGAAATTCTTTGCAGTGGGTCCTTGTGCAGGGGGAATGAACCCGCCCCACGACATCGCAATGCTAGCCTGCCAGCGCATTCGCGCGTCCCCAGACAAGGGCATTCTCGGCAGATACTGACATCTTCTTCTGCCGAGGCAGCAGACCATCGCTGCAGTCCTACACGGACTTTGAACTTACTCTTTCACTACATACTTCGTTGTCACAATGTATTCATAATTTTATATGTATATAAATATATTTATGATAAGGTTTGGTTTTCAATCTCAGAGAGAAGGCATAAAGTTGAATTCTATACTAAAAATTTTATTGTGAGTCAAAAGAACAATCTGAGAGATTTCATCTTTAAAGATTATCTTGTTTAAATACTGGCCACAACTACGCTATATGCCCATCCTGATGGTTCAATTTTAGACGATGCCTTCCAACATAGTGAAATGTATCTTGCAAATGACGCGAGTCAATATGGCCTTCAAAGCCTCAATTGAAGCTGGCTTATCCCTGAAGATCAGAGACGACCCGACCGGATGGAAGAAGAGGACGAAAAAACAAAGTAATGGTTCTACAACCACCTAAAACGACTAGTCAACTCATTGCCTACAAACGACACAAAAATAATCCTGGGTGATTTTATCGCAAAAGTTGCCTATGATCTATCTAATCGGCGAACGGCTGGAGGATATTGCCTCCACGATGAAACGAGTGGCAACAGCCAGCGCCTAATTAACTTTGCATGTAGCAGAAAACTTGTCATACATTTGAATTGCTTCCCACATTGACGCAAACATAAAATAACCTGGGTATAACCGGATGGCAACACACAAAACCAGATCGATGATTTTCCCATCCAACTCCGTTGGGCCTCGAGCATACTTAACGTCCATACTACCAAGGAGCCAGTTGTAACTCAGATCATTGCTTGATCAAATTGACTTATCTTTGTTATATGTCAAAGGCGTGGCTGGCGAAATCTAGCCTTCGGCACAAATTTAACGTCGAAAGGCTCAAAATGGTGCTTGTGTCGAAAAATTTCACGGAGAGTCTCGAAAACCAGCTGGCTCCAATCTTATCAGATACATAGCTGAAAACAAGCAACATGCTATGGGTGGGAGCGAAAGCGGTAATTAAAGCCGCTCAATGATGAGTGCCGAAATACTAATAGTAATCAATCGCACAACAATCAAAATCCGAACCTTGGCGTAGAGATTCATTGTTATGGTATCACATTTCAAGAGATAATATGGTCAATATCACGCTCAACCATGTGATTATTTCCTAAGTTTTCAATCAGTGCCTATCACAGCTGATCTCAACGATTGTAAAAGTGTGCAAGCTGTAATGGGCATAGGAACACACAACAGATGCCTACTTGTTGGGAGAACTGAAGGGCGGAGATCAGTGGGGAAACCGAGGAAACACTGATTCGACTTGGTGAACGTATACAGTTCATCGCTGCTCGGATTTCAAAATTGGAGGACTTTGTCAACAGGTGGAGGTGGGATTTGTAGTAAGCGCAGGCTAGAGAGGAGCTGTAGCGCTACGGAAAAGAATATATATACACATATATATATATATATATATATATATATATATATATATATATATATATATATATATATATATATATATATATACATATATTTATATATACATATATATATATATATATATACATATATATATATATATATATATATATATATATATATATATATATATATATATATACATACATTATATACATGTGTGTGTGGATGTATAATTATAAATATTATATATATATATATATATATATATATATATATATATATATATATATATGTGGGTGTGTGTGTGTACGTGTATATATAAATGTATATATATATATATATATATATATATATATATATATATATATATATATATATATATATATATATATGTATACATATATATGTTCGGCCAACGTCTCGAGCATTACTAACGCCTCGCACATTGGTTCTCGTAGGGATACTGCATGATGCGGAAAACTTGAGAAGTAAGTGTATGCGTGAGTATGCCGTATACTTCGTGCTCGTCCACTTAGCTTAGCATTGACCCACCAACAAAGCTGGGGTGAATTGAAATCATACATATATAAAATTGCTTCTCGAAAAGCTTAAGCATTGTTGCTAGTCACCGATAGATGGCCACTTGAAAATTATCCAAACAATCCACTGACCCGATGTATTATTAATATTGATCGGTACTTTAGTTGACTAAGCAAAGAAATAAATGCACCCAATAAGAAATCAAATAATTGACAACAATGGCAAACTTGAGGTGAGCATTATTTTTATATAAATATCCATGGCCATGAACAAACCAATCACCCTTGATACTACGCTTGTCCTACTCAAAGCCTTTGCCCGAGTAGAAACGTCTCAGGGCATTTAACCTGAGACTGACATATTTCAAGAGGGTTCCAGTCCGGATCCAAGTAGCCGTACGGATAACCTTACGCACATCAGAAAGCTAGTTAGCCAGCCCGTACGCACATCAGCCAGCTAGTCAACCAGCTCGGGTCCAAGCAGACGTATGGGTAACGTTACACACTTTAGCCAGCTAGTTAGCCAGCCCGTACGCACATCAGCCAGCTAGTCAACTAGCCTGGATCCAAACAGCGTTACTTGCGCTGCTCAAGGCTCTTACTCGAGCATTAATTTTTCTAAGGCATTTTGCTCAGGAAAGAGCAAGTTAACGCGATTTTAATTCAATAATCGTGTCGACATTACGGTTTTGGGCCGAATCGCCACCGGCAACCAAACGACCTACTTGCATCGCCAGCAACCACCACGGCCGACATACCTGGCTGGCGACTGGACTGCCACTATCTAGCCACCAGTGGCCTGTGATGACATCTCAACCCCATCCGTCGCTCGAGGAAGCAATCGATGCGACGCCCAGAGAGAATCCGAGACTAATCACTATAGAGGAGTACCGGTCACGGTTGGCCAAGCCACTTGATACGTCGGTGGTCGAGCTGGAAGAGGATCGTCAAAAAGATGGGCGCATTGTTGAATATCGCCGTAAGGGCAGTAACCTGCGCCGATTGGCACGTCTCTTGGTAACCAAAGTGGAGCGGCAGTCATTCAAAAGACAAATCAAAACACCATTAACAACCAAGATAGAAAATGTAGTTTGAAGAATTAGTAAATGTATTTGATTGGGAATATGTGTGTTTCATTGGGGAAGCTCTAGAGTGGAGCTGAGTGGAGTTTTCAGGTATTCAAGTTAAGCGAGTGGATTCACGTACGCACCGAAAATATACAAGTGGGTATATTGGTGCTACGTTCAACGAAACTCGCCCCAGGTGGTTAGGCATTTGAAAAAGGCTTACCGAAATTGGCGCAGCCAGTAGGATATCGGCTTTGCGTACACCACAATGTAGCCCATTGTGTAGCAAAATTAAATGGGATATAAATTTTTACTCCCAGCCGATATCCATAACCACTCAATCCCTGTGTGATACCACTGCTACGTACACTATCAATGAAACTAGATCAGAATTCTCAAATTTAAAAATGTCAATAACATTGATCATCTAAATAACAAAAATATAATATTCATATCCAATAATTTATGAGGGAGTATGTTGCAGATTTGCTCCTTCAATCGCCGCCATCATTGGAAACCTACAAAAGGCAAACACAAAGAATCACGACAATTTGGCCAAAATTTTTAAATTTATCTGACTGTGGCTAATTTCCGGTTGTTACTTTCAAAGGAGTTAATTACGCAGGAGCGAAGTTTTTGTCTTTTAGTATTCAAAGGCACCAACTTAACATTATTCTGACTTTTGAGCCATTTTGGTTTACGTGTCTAGAAATCTTTGGAAATCTTTTGCGTCATCTGCCATTTATCGAAGTAGTTGATGTTAACGTCTTCAAAGTTTACCTCTGGTGGAGCCAATATTGTGTGCCTGATAAGGAAATATGCTGGCTTTGGTACAGTAGGATCAGTCAGATTATCGTTAGAGGGGTAAAGGGGATGGAAGTTGATGCAACCTTCTATCTTGCTTAAGATAGTGGATAACTCCCCGTAGGTTAACTGAACACTGCTTGTCACTCGACGTAGATATAGTTTGATTTGTTACTAACGCGGTGCGCTCCTTTAGTTGATATGAAAGTAATCCACAAGTAGAACTTACAGAATTTTCAACCATTGATATGCATTGTCCATTCCGAAATCAGTAGATTCTTTCATGTCCACATCTTTCGGTGGAAATTCCGTCAATTTTTTTTTTTTTCATCGGCTAGCCATTTACTCAATTGAAAACCAACAGATTTCTATAGCTTGATCAGCTCGTATTTTTCAACAATGCTTTCTTGCATGCTATGTCATCCAAATAAAAAGTCAAACTCCGCTAAGATTGAGACGCTAGCATTGGGATATTTTTCCATCTCGTCAGCTGTTGATTGATATAGAGTTCTAATTGCTAGAAATTGTGCTGGGGTTGGTCCAAATGTCACCATGCTGTGAATCTAAACAATTTTTTGGAAATTCGTATATTGAAGATGTATAGTCACTTGCCGATACATTTAGATTAGATCGGCTCCCATTGCAAACTGCTTCGTCCTCCATCTAGTTATAAGTAACGTTATGCTGATCCAAAGGGTCGGTTCAGCTTATAATATATCGTTCAGAGACACGCCAAAACTTGTTTTCCTGCAAGCTTCAACTTTGTCGATGCGCTCTCATTATGCACGCCACGGTGTGGAAGGAAGTTGCGCACAGCGATCTTACATCCAGCATCAAATGTCCCTTCTTTGCAATAAGGTACTTCGTTCACGCGCCCAGCTTTCATATTCTTGTATGTTTGTGAATACTCTTCTTGAAGACCTTAAACCCAGCAAAACATTTCTCCAAGTGAAGTAAACTTGCAACAACCGTTGCCCTAGAAAGACCTAGTGAGTGTTGGCACTCCGAGTCCTTAAATTGCAATTGAACTTGAAACATACCACTTGGCTCTCGTTATACGTGTGTTATGTAATAATGCTCGCATTTTTATTCTTTCTGAACCCTACCCTGGCCAATATTGACCTCCTCAATCTCCCAAAACCGTTCTAATTGTTTGCTGATTTCAAAATTCTCTTTTGTTTGAACTTTGAATGAGTGATTTGTTTCCGCATTGTGAAGTCTAATAAGCTGTAATGTTGAATCTGAAGTCAATTTCTAAACCTCTCCGAATATTATCTGCGCAGAGACATCAGCTCCCAACAAAATAATGGTTTTTTTCAGTAGGTCAAAGTTAGGATCAGCGAGATCTTAATTACCAAAATGTCTCCGTATTGACGTGGAAACTACTTGCGATGGAACGAAACTGGTCAACTTATTCAAAACGAGAGCATTCGCTATCATGTATTCTTTTGTCCTGTAAGGAGTCTCATTTTCTAATTTCCATTTGTATGAATTCCTTTTGTTTTTCTAATGCCAGGTACAGCGATATTCGTAGATTTCTTTCTAATTCCCATCCTTTGAGCTGCACTTTCCATAGTAATTGAGGCTTTTTTTTTGTTATAGGGAGATGAATGCTATTTATGCACAGAGTTTGGGACTCCCATGCTCACAAGTAAACAACTGGACTACCCACTAAACGCCTCCCCTGTCAACCTGAGAACCCAGCCTGGAACCGTTTGACACATTACTTCGGGCCAGGTCTCGTTTTGTTACGCCGTGGGGCGCCTTCAAGCTGGGGTGTCCTCTCCTAGCCGGAGGGGAGAGGGGAAGAAGAAATGCCAGAAGAGCGATCCCCCAGCGCCCCCGACTGCTGTGAGTCCCTTTTATATTTTAGCACTGCCCGAGCATAATGTGCCACCTGGTTCCATTTGTCAACTGATTCGAGCATCACCGCAACTATATTATCCGGGGTGAGCTCTTCCGTTCCCCTGTAGAGTTCCCTTCGCAGCCTGGCGCATTTTTTACCCGCGAAAAATGTGTGACAGGCATTGTCCTCCTCTACTGGGCAAAACCGACAATCGGGGAACCGTGACTTACCGATCTTGTGCAGGTAAGACTGAAAATACCTTTGCCCGCTCAAAACCTGGGTCAGATAGAAGTCAGTCTCACCATGCCTTCGATTCAGCCACGGTCTCACATCCGGGATGAGGCGTGCGATTCCCCCAAGACTGCTGCCAATCGTTGAGCGAGTGCTGTCTCTCCTCGCGCATAACCATCTCCCTCGCATCCTCGTCTCGGTGCAGGTAAATAGCGCGGCGCTCTCTAGCAAGGAGGGCGACAGGTACCACGCCTGCAATAACTCTCACGGCCGAGTCAGAGACTGTTGGATACGAAGATGCAATTCTCAGTGCTCCTCTTCTCTGTACCTGTGCCAAACGTTTTCGGTATACCTCCTTGCTGAGAGCGTCGCCCCATACCTCTGCTCTATACAGTAGCACGACCCTACAGTACTCATCAAAAGGCATCTTCTTGATGGGCTGGGTCCCCCTACGTTGGCCATAAGTCGACTCAGGGCCAATATTCCCGAAGCAGCCTTCGCAGCCGTTGCCCTGATTTGCTCAGAGAAACTCATCTTCGAGTCGATCAGTAGCCCCAGGTACTTCATCGCTGGCTTCGATTCGATTTGTATGTCTCCAATACTGATCATCCTTACTCTAGAGATTCCCTTTTTTGTCAAGATGACCACTTCGGTTTTCTCCAGTGCTAAACTGAGCCCGCGAGCAGTCATCCAGTCCCTCACTCGGCGCATTGGCATACCTAGTCTAAGTTGCGCTTGTTCAACGGTGCGTCCAGCGACCAGAGCCACAACATCATCCGCATAGCCGACCAAGCGTGACACATCTGGCATCTCAAGTCTCAGTAACCCGTCGTAAGACACGTTCCACAGGTCCGGAACAAGGAAAGATCCCATGGCAACACCCGATGTGATTTCCATCCTTTGTTGGCCCTGTGTTGTGCCGTAGAGCAGGCTTCGGCCCTTTAGGTAGTTCCTCAAAAGCCGCATTAGATATTCTGGAACTCGAAAAGAGTTTTCCAGTGTATCCACAATATCCACCCATCTAGCGGAGTTGAAGGCGTTCCTGACGTCGAGTGTCACCAACAGGACGATCCGTCGCTTGGTGCGACTATATGCCTCGGCCTTTTGGACCGCGTTCACCACCTCTGCAATTGCATCAATGGTAGAACGTCCTGCTCTAAAGCTGTACTGCCGAGAAGATAGGTCCCCAGCAGCACGAATCGCGTGTCTTGATGAGTTTCTCCAACACTCTCCCAGCCGTGTCCAGCATGCATAACGGGTGGTATGCAGACAGCGATTCGGGATTTCCCTTCCCTTGCCGATCAGCACGAGCCTCGCCACTTTCCATCATACCGGAGAAACCCCGTCCCGTAGACAAGCGTTGAATGTGCTGAGCAGCAAGTCAGGACAATGGTGATAGACGAGCCGCAATACCTCAGCTGGAACACCATCTGGACCTAGAGCCTTCCTCGCTTTCAATGAGAGGACTGCCTCCTCCAGTTCCGGCTGTGTGAGTGGGCACTCGACTGCTGTTTCACCATGGACAGCGTCAACATGGACGGGATGGGCGGGGAAGAGTCCCCGCACTATCGCGTCCATTTTTTCCCCGCGTCATGTGTACAAGGCTTCCGTAGGGCACCAAGCTTCCGCATGACCAGCTTGTAGCCAAGGCCCCACGGATCCTTGTTCACATTGTCCACTAGGTTTTGCCAGCAACGAGCCTTGCTACTGTTGATCAGTTTGCGAAGGCATTTTCTGGCCGACTTATATACTGGCACCCAGTTGCATGCTTCGTCACCGTTCCGCGCCCGTTGAGCCTCACGTAGGAGTGGTGAGTGGTGAGATGGAATGTTGAATATTTTGTATGGAGGAACTCAACGGCTAGGTCCTACGTGAAGACGAAGACTGCGATTGATGAATAATATTCTCAACGATGAAGAAGCGTATGATGTGTTTTCTTACACTGAAATGACCTTGAATTGCTGGAAATTTTTGCCACAAAATTCCACTTATTTAAATAATTGAGACGCAATGCATTTCTTTTTACTATTTCAAACTTCTTATTGCAATCAGAAAAGAAAAGTAGAACATTGTCTAAGATAACGTGGTTCTTTGCGCAAAATACACATAAATTTTTGCTTGGCTTTTGGTGAAAACACATTGCGCGAGGATCTAACATATTTATGCTTATCTACAACAGCAGCTTCCATCGCCTTAAAAGGACAATTGTTGAAACAATATGCTTCGAAATTTATGGTTTGCCGCTGCTCCCAAAACTGAAGCGTTTCATTTGGCTTCCTCTGTGTCGTTAAATAATCCAAAATTGCATCTCATTTATTTTCAACCTTCAAATTATCAATTGCCTGAATACAATCAAAAATTTTGTAAAACAGCATTTTCACTGATGAAGCAAATTCAATTGCATTACTGATCCCTAATAATTTTTTAAACTTTCCCCAATAATTTTTTTAACTTTGTTTTCAATGAGAAATGTTTTTTGTCGTAACGATCCATAAGTAATTTTCATGCTGAATCAAAATTGGATTCAGTGATCAAGTAAAGCTTCAATAATTGCTCAGCCTTACCTTTACCTTAACTAATCAATGATTAAAGAGTGAACATTTTGTGAAAAGTCGATATAGCTTGATGTCTTGATGCCAAAATTTCAATTTTAGGGTTTTGTACTAAAATACAAAACCCTATTGCAATCACGACCTGTGTCCGTCCGTCCGTCCGTCTGTATGTCATAGCACTTTTTCTCCGGAACTATAGGAAAATTTGTAGAAAGGTCAAAAGTGGAGGCTTCTTGAAATTTCAAGGGTGGAAAAATTTTTCAAAGGGGTTTAAGGGAGGTCTCCGCATATAGGGAGGTGACCCCAAAAAAAAAATTTCACCATTGGTAGCCGAGTAGGGTGTCATTGAAAAGGCCTTGATGCGATCTTTTTAAAACAAGTCTTAAATTGCCTTATCGGTACCAAGGGGGGCAGGGGAAGGGGAAACGTACGAATTTTTCGCGTACACCCCCCCCCCCCTCGCGATTGGACACCTTTCAACCGAAAAATCTGAAAAAAATCATGAATGTGGACCTTTATGTGTACAACAACAATAAATACATGTTAGTAATAGAATGATTTATCGATTTTGCATTTTCTTGACTAAAATCTTAACGGTACCCGTAAATTCAGCACACTATTATAAGATAAGTCATTTCTGAAATTTTCATAAAGATCGAATTGTATTTGACGAAGTTATAGCGATTTGAATTTTCCTGTATTACTATGGAACAATATGCATTGTTTTACATGTATATACTATGGAAACATATGGCTATGGAACATATGCGCTTTTTACCGACTTAGACACTACAGCTTTGCTAAGATTTGCATAAAAATTTGAGGAATGATAGGTATTATGAATATCTTTGAAAATCGGTTCAGTTAGTGATATCAGTAAGCAGGAGAGAGCTCCTAGTAAAAGGGCTTTGTAACCATTCTAGGATTCGAAAAAATAGGCCATGAATCGATGATTACAGTACAGGGAAATGGCCCCTGAAAAAAAATTTCATCAAAAGTAGCCAATATGAGAATCAAATGAAAGTTCTTTATGGAAGCTTTCCAAAACAGTTCTTAAACTGAAAGTTTTTGCTTCAGTTGGGGCCAGGGGGGGAAATACATGAAAAATGTGTTTCCTCCCTCGCAAATGGATATCTGCGATCTAAAAAATCTGAAAAATTATCAAGGAAGATATTTATGGGTATAGCAATAACAAATACTTCAGAAATCAAAATCCTTCAACTTTGGTAATAATAGTATGATCCTCGAATTTCACATTTTCTCCAATAAAATCGTCTTTGAAATGTTTCTTGATTTTATTCGTTGCTGGTTACTGCATTTTGTAAGTTGAGTACAAAACCCTTCTGACATGAGCGTAAGTCTGTCTAGCCAACTTGTTTTTTTTAAATTTTGGGGTCCATTCACATTTGCAAATTATTTTTGAATTTTTAAGTGCAACTTTTCTCATTGAATGTAAGTGTAAACCTTGTCGCTTGACTTATTTTGTTTGCGGAAAAGTTATGAATTTTGTTTTGCTTGTATTCAAATTTAGGTTTTTTGACATCTTGTACTTCCTGCTCAGCGTTTTCGAATGTCCTTTTCCAATTGTCCGAAGACTTTACTGTGTGTTAATAGTACTGTATCATCGCCAAATGCAACAGTTTCTCCATTTAGCACCTTCTTACTGTACAAACAGTTTACATATGTTAAATAGAGAAGAGGTGAAATAACTGTACGTTGTGAATTTTCCTAAGGCTTATTCTCTTTCCATTTGCTTTGTATTTTTCCAGTTTTCGCGCGTTGCTTTTGGTTTGCTAAATAGCTTTCAGAGAGTCTTAAAGAATGTTCGCATACTCCTATTTTAGACAATTGCCTCAATCAGATTTTATGAGAGATCGTGTTGAAGGCTTTGGCTAGATCCATAAATATAGCAATTGGTTTATTGCATCAAATGAGCTCATCGTGATGATAATTACACACTTTTATGATAGCCGATTCCGTGTTAGAGCCTACTTTGAACCCAAACTGCTGAAGGGATAGCAAGTTATTTTCAATTTTGATGCCATTCAGCTGATCCTTTCGGCAGTGCTCCAAGATTTTTAAGATAGTTGGTAACATCGAAATCGGTATCCAGCTCAATCGATTTGAGGTACATCCGCTTTTGCGAGTATATATTGGCACGAATATTTTTAACGTTGTTGTAAAATTTCTTTCTTGAAGAATATTGTGAAAAACGTACAAAAGTGGTTGAATGATTTCATCAAGTATTTGTCTAAAAATGTAAGCTTCAATTTTTTGTGACCAGGGGCCGTGCTTTTTAGTTTCATCACTGCTCTTTTAATTTAATTTTCAGTTATATATCTCAACTGGAAACAATTCCATGGTACATTTCTTACACTTATTATATATATATATATATATATATATATATATATATATATATATATATATATATATATATATGTATGTATGTATGTGTATATATATGTGTATATATATATATGTAAATAGTGTCGAAAGATTCAATGGAATATTTTACAGACGATATGTGCACGATGGTTTCATCGTTATTGCCTTAGGCAAAAATAAACGAGACGAACTACTTACCTATATGAATGAAATCACACGAATAAAAGTTATACTAAAGATAACGAAACAAACGGACAAATCAACTATATGGACCTAATTGTGACACGAGGGGAAACACCATTAGACTACAATGCATACAGAAAACCGATTAGAACTGATCATGCCATACACGTAACATCTAACCATCTCACAAAACCTAGGGTAGCAGCATACAGATCAGACTATTACTTGATCCTACTGAATGCTCCAATCAACTAAACAACATTCACAGAATAGCTGGTAATAACGGGCTCAAACAACGTAGCATTGACAAATTTACTACACAGTACAAACAGAAACCCACAAAAATGACCAACAGTATATTTCGTTAACATATGTACATAGGTAAAGAGACATACAAACTAGTAAACTTCCTTAGGAAAAACGAACTGCATTCAAAACTAACAATATTGGAAACAAACTAAAACCACATCACATCAATATACGAGAGCCATGGCACATACAAACTGATATTTGTTTATTTATTTATGCATTTATTGTCAAACCATACCTTACAGGCATATAGTCGCACCAAGCGACCGATCGTCCTGTTGGTGACACTCGACGTCAGGAATGCCTTCAACTCCGCTAGATGGGTGGATATTCTGGATATGCTGGAGAACTCTTTTCAAGTTCCAGAATATCTTATGCGGCTTTTGAGGAACTACCTTAAGGACCGAAGCCTGCTCTACGACACGACACAGGGCCAACAAAGAATGGAAATTACATCGGGTGTTGCCCAGGGATCTATGCTTGGTCCGGACCTGTGGAACGTGTCTTACGATGGGCTACTGAGACTTGAGATGCCAGATGAGTCGCGCTTGGTCGGCTATGTGGATGATGTTGCGGCTCTGGTCGCTGGACGCACCGTTGAACAAGCGCAACTTAGGCAAGGTATGCTAATGCGGAGAGTGAGGGACTGGATGGCTGCTCGTGGGCTCAGTTTAGCACTGGAGAAAACCGAAGTGGTCATCTTGACAAAAAAGAGAATCCCTAGAGTAAGAATGATCAGTATTGGAGACATACAAATCGAATCGAAGCCAGCGGTGAAGTACTTGGGGCTACTGATCGACTCGAAGATGAGTTTCTTTGAGCAAATCAGGGCAACGGCTGAGAAAGCTGCTTCGGGAATATCGGATATGAGTCGACCTATGGCCAACGTAGGGGGACCCAGCCCATCAAGAAGATGCCTTTTGATGAGTACTGTAGGGTCGTGCTACTGTATAGAGCAGAGGTATGGGGCGACGCTCTCAGCAAGGAGGTATACCGAAAACGTTTGGCACAGGTACAGAGAAGAGGAGCACTGAGAATTGCATCTTCGTATCCAACAGTCTCCGACTCGGCCGTGAGGGTTATTGCAGGCATGATACATATCGTCCTGCTTGCTAGGGGGCGCCGCGCTATTTACCTGCGTCGTAACGAGGATACGAGGGAGATAGTTGTCCGCGAAGAGAGACAGCGCTCGCTCAACGATTGTCAGCATTCTTGGGTGAATTGCACGAAGGTAAGGTGGACTGCGCGCCTCATCCCGGATGTGAGACTGGGGCTAAATCGAAGGCATGGTGAGACTGACTTCTATCTGACCCAGCTTTTGAGCGGGCACGGGTGTTTTCAGTCTTACCTGCACAAGATCGGTAAGTCACGGTCTCCCGATTGTCGGTTTTGCCTTGTAGAGGAGGACAATGCCTGTCACAAATTTTTTGCGTCTACAAAATGGGTCAGGAACTTTACAGGGAAATGAGGGAGCTCACCCCGGATAATATAGTTGCGGTGATGCTCGAATCAGTTGACAAATGGAACCAGGTAGCACATTATGCTCGGGCAGTCCTAAAATATAAATAGGACTCACAGCAACCGGGGGCGCTGAGGCTGGGGGATCGCTCTTCTGGCATTTCCTCTTCCCCTCTCCCTTCCTGCTAGATAAGGGACTCCCCAGCTTGAAGGCGCCCCACGGCGTAACAAAATGAGACCTGGCCCGAAGTAATGTGTCAAACGGTTCCAGGCTGGGTTCTCAGGTTGACAGGGGAGGTGTTTAGTGGGTAGTCCGGTCGCGTGGGAGTCCCACGTAATGAATGCATAAATAGCATTCACCTCCCTACCACAAAAAAAAACCTTACAGGCTACTGCCCAGTTAAAAGTGTATATAAAACAATTAGAACAATAAACAGTAATATTAGTATGTTTGTATGTGTATGTGTATAATAATTTAGATTCAAGCACATTTTTGGATTTCTAAACGGATTACGGAATATGACCAAACTCCAAGGAATTGTGCGTTCTTGGTAAGCAAACCATGGCTGAGTTGAATCCTACATCAGTACATGCAAATGGTACTCTAAAAATTCCCGACAAACGAGTTTGTCTAACTGCACTCCAAACCTGTATGCAATTAACCAGTTGCTGATCTATATGATGTTGGTAGAGTTCAAAAAGCAGACGCTTATCTAGATATATATGGTGAGAGTTCAACGTTGGTAATTGGAGCAAGGAGAGACGATCTTTATTGGAAGGGTATGGTAAATCAAAATTATGCAACAAAATTCTGGTAAACCCCCTTTGGGCAGATTCAATAGTGGCTACATGGTAGCCTTGATGTGGTGACCATACCTGTGAGCAATATTCGAGTATGGACCAGTGGGACAAATAAGCGAACAGCTACTTGAATATTATGAAAGGCTTTTACGTGGCGCAATACGAAACCAGACATTTTGAAAGCTTTGTTTGCCATTTGTTGGATATGGACATCAAATCTAACGCTAGAGTCAAAGAAAACTCCAAGATCTTTTATTTGAGTAGCACGAGCTAGCACCTCAGAATCAATTGAATATGTGAAAAAGATGTGACATATTTTAATTGTGAATGATCGCTTATAATATTAAGGTTGTTTGATAAATCTAGCCAGTCTTGTGAGGCAATAACTCTTATATATAGTTTCAGATTGTCTGCATAAAGTAATGATGGTGAACTTAAACATGAAGGCAGCTATTAAATAATAAAAGGCCAAGTATAGATCCTTGTCGTACTCTTGATGGTGGTGAGAAGTTATTGGATCTGCTGTCATTTATATGAACACAACATAAACGGGAAGTGTAATAGGTATAAAACGATGTAAGCATGCCTTCGAGAATCCATAATGTTTCAGATTTGTTTGCAAGATTTTATGTGGTACGGAGTCAAATGCTTTTCGAAAATTCGTATATATGGCATTAACCTGGAAGTTGGCATCTTAAGCTTGCGAAACATAATCCAAAAATTCAAGCCGATTGGTCAAAGTCGACTTATGTGTAATGAAGCCATGTTGTTGATTAGGTAACATAGGGACTATCACAAGAAATGGCTTGGATTGCATTACCCGTTCAAAAATTTTAGGAAATGTTGGGAGAAATATCAGACGGATTGCCAGCTTTGAAAATGGGAGTTATGTATGCCATTTTCCAAATATCAAGAAATATACCATTAAAAATGCTAAAGTTAAACAAATAAGACAATGGGGAAGAAAGAGCTGACGAAAGCCATTTTACAAAAAAGCAAGGGATTCCATCTGGACTAGGACCAACCGAGTCATTCAAATTGAAAAGTAAATTTTCAATATCAGAGGGTAATATGTTCAAATCAGCCAAAATTGTCTGATACAAAAAGTTAGGACTGAAACTATGGTTAGCAGGAGGATTACTAAAGATAGAAGAGAAAAAACGTGCAAATAGACTGGGGATCGAGTCAGGATTATCTGCACTGCAGGAATGTATATTATTTGGTATACCCGGCAATTTCTTAAGTGTACGGATATAAGTCCAAAATGGTTTCGGTTTCACATTTTGTCAATGATTTTGTTAATAAGCGTAACCTTGAAAATTCATCTGATGCCTCCGAGGACTTTAGGAGCTTATGTTTCTGTCTAGCCTTCTCTTTATTTTTGAGCGCCTGACATACTTCTCTATTAAACCTTGGAGCATCAGTACCATTTTCTCGGTGATAGATTGGAGTGTATTCAACAATGAGTTTGTACAACAGGGCGTAAAATTATGTCATGGCATCCTGATATAAGATATAGCACCAGCGAAAAAGTTATCCCAGTTTATGTTAGAAGGTGCATTGGATATCGCAGGGAAATTTTTCTTTCTGAAATTATATATAGCTGGTTGAAAAGCACGGTCAAAACTTAACACCGGTATGGCCAGATCAATACATAATTAAGGGTGATATGGATCAGCTCTAACATAAGGATCGCCAGAAGTGAGTACTGCATTATCTGAGAGTGGCATGCAAGGACTGCGATATGGTATACATAGGAAAGACAACAAGGAA
Organism: Odontomyia ornata; assembly: GCA_963969285.1. NCBI lineage: Eukaryota > Metazoa > Arthropoda > Insecta > Diptera > Stratiomyidae > Odontomyia > Odontomyia ornata. Next base: position 190,556,531 of record OZ017739.1, read on the forward strand.
TCTAACGACAAGATATAAAAACTTTTACGATCTTTCTTATATAATAAGGCAAACTTCAATTATACGCGAGCCTGATCCTTTGACAAACTCTATGACATTGCTTCACAAAAAAAGTAAGCAACCGCGACTTGACATCCTAAAAGGCTTGAAATATATGTCTAAAGATAAAAATTGGCGGTAAAATTATCAACGAACGGATTATTACAAATTCCGATGTGATTTTCTCAGTACTAGACCACACTCTCCGACGGAAATGGAAGCGAGACAAACCAGAACAAACGGACGTAACAAAAACCCAAAAACCAAAAATGCAATGTCCCTCAACCTGGTTTATTAAATTTCCTACCTCCTTAACCCATCTTACACATACATAAAGTTATTTCCTTCTACTTATCCTTCAAAATCAAAAGTGCTTTATTTAATAGTAATCGTTATAAATTTTCGAGAGCATAAAACAAATTCTTAACAATAATAAATTCGAAAACCTTATGGCTCTCCAAATTTATACGTTACCAAAAAAAAGCAGTTAATCAAAAAACAATAGTAAATTCAAATTAATTAAAATTAGTACATATTTTATGATTCATTTGGAAAACGGAGAAAACCCCATCCAACACTATTCAAAAATTATTTTTAGTTTCAACACAACAGTGAACTTTTATCGTACACCTAATATGTTATAACCTAATTCTAATAAAATTCAATCGAAAAACTTTATCTTATGCTAATGCAATGCTAACACAATATTCCTAACCTAGGCGTTAAACATAATCTCTAAACCTAATTTAATAAACATAACATACACCTGTCCTAATTATTGACACCTATCCCTAATTTTTAACATAAACAAACAACGCTAATGTAGCAATAATGAGCTAAGACTCAAAAACAAGATAACGAAAAACACAAGAAAAGCAAATAAAGACGAATAATTTAGACACTGTCAATCAGCCACCAACAACTAGATTGCTCCGCCTCAGCTCGACTAGCCTCAACGAATCTAGCAAATGAGCATCTCCATTGGAGTTGCTGGTTTATTTATTTTTATCTCCTTATCGTTGGCCCGTCTATATATGTAATACATAATTGGAACGCCATCAGAACCAAAAAACATATCGACTCACGTCCTGATACATGAATGCTTCTGGGGGAATGAAGCCAGTAGCGAGACAAGTCTAAATATATCCGTCTGTTGGGTGAAAGGGCTCTGAAATCAAGGGATTTTTGCTCACAGTTACTGATCTTTCGATATGACTCCGAAGAAGTTTCAGTATGAAGATATCAATTCTCATCACTTTAGCAGTTTGTAAATTCTTTTATTCAATATATAGTGTTTCCAATCCATCTCAGGCTTTCTGAACAAACCACTTCATGCACGAAGACATTTCTTTTCAGAAACTCTTAATCATTCTATAGTACTAGCACTCTGGTTGTACATAATCTGATATCCGTATGTCGAAACTAGTCTAACCTGGGTCTTGTAACAGATAACTTTGACCTTTTGGGTAATGTATCTGGAATGAAAGATTCGTCGAGGGGCTACAAATGCTTTTTAAGCTTTACTGAGCATGAAATTTTCACTATAGTACAGATACTACTCGTAATCGAGAGGACCACCGAGGGGTCGAGCACAGGATGTATTTGCAACCTGTTCTGAACTACCCTCATAATGTGAAAATTTTTCTAATTTCGCTTCAGGTCTTGACTGGCCCCCTGCAGCATTGATCGAAACAAAATAATTTCACATTTCTGCACATTGATTTTTAATTGCCAATTGTTGGTATAGAGCTGTACATAGTTAAACATTTTTTGAAGATTGCTCTAAACTATTTAAGATTTTCAGTCTGCCGTCTACATGATCATATTATCAGCAAACACTAACAATGATCGATTCAATTGCTTGTAAATAAATATTCACAAAAGCAGAGGCACAGTAACTGGTCCTTGCTGTAGACTATTCAAGACCTTGAGGTCGTCAGATTTCCATCAGCTACAACAAATGATTTTCCGCACAACATTTTGCACACCATGGGGACAATCTGTCTGGGGAACTTGTCCTGAAGGAATTTAAAAATTAGTACATCTTACCACACCGCATCGAAGGCTTTCTTCATATCAATGAGAAACGCTCCAACATGTTCTCTGTTGTTTAGTTTTCAACAGATGTCTGAGGTTACTTTCGTTACCGCATGTATAGCCGAAGGCCTGGCACGAAAATCAAATCAGCAGTTTGGCATCAACTCATATTGCTCAATATGGGCGTTTAATGCCTTATTTAGAACCACTTCAAACATCTTGCTGATGTTAGGCAGTAAGCTGTTTGGGCGATTGCTTTTAGGGCTCGAAGATTCTTATCCCTTCTTCAAGATCAGAAATACCTTGGCCTTTTTCCATTCACTTGGGAAATGTGAATTGCTCAACATGTTGTTGAACAATATGCAATAATTCATAATAGCAACCTCAGGTAAATATCAGAGAACTATATTTGAAATAACGTCGATACTACATGATTTCTTGTTGTTTATCCTGCCAAATATGAAACACAAGTCTTCATAGCTGATAAAATAATCAAGGAGATTTAAGCTCGGTATGAGGTCAGATGTCAATGTTTAATTGAAATAAAGAATTGACCCACCGTTCAGGCTTGATTTAAAGTCAAAAATTTTTGCTTCATCGACTTCTGGAAATAATTGATTCCCTCTTTCAGGGTTCGGTATACAAACCTATTCGAAATATGTTTGAACCAAGGTAATTTTTTGCAAACCATCACATATAATCCTGTTTCTATCTCTATTCGTAGTCGTACTATCATCTTCGATACCAGCCCTATCGAGAAGATTTAGCTCTTCACTAGCGACTTCAAGATTCGATACCTTCACTGCAGACTTCTTACGGAATAAACTATTCACTTTCATGAAAACGCTATCTGGGTCCTGTGGGCTAATACCCCTCTATTTCCCACCCATCGATTGCTCACTTCACTTTTGAAGTATAAACAGATCAAGTTCCGGACATTCTTAGGTGTAATCGCTGTTGTTGGTTGTTTGTTGCCTTCCATATTGTTTCGATGTTTAATCTGGGCAATTACTTTTTCAACCGTTTCCAACGTCAGCTTCTCTAACTTCTATTTCATCGTCAGTTAGATTCCTGTTATTAGGAACCATTGGGTAAGCCATGCCATCATCAGAAGGAAGACATTGCTTCTGGTACTCTCGATAAAGCTTCTTTTGAAACTTTTCCCAATCCGATTTTTTTTTGGAATTCAACCGATGATTTTCATTTTGAACTGGAATGATCATCGCTTTGATGATTAATTTTTCCATTACGATTGCGTTATGGTCGCTATCGTAAAGAAGCACCTGCATTTTCCGTTGAAGACTATTAAAGATGAATTCAAGTCTTGTATCAGCATTCCTGTGGTCCAAATATGAATTTGTCTTAGGCTATGTTGGGAACTCCAACCCATATAGATTGCACTTGCATTCAGTTTGGTTCTATATTATCCACGATTTCAGGAATACACTTCTGGGATTATTATTGGCGTTCAGCCATGATATATGCTTGGCATTCAGGTCACCGGCTAGAATATAATGACTATGAAGGCTGTTCAATGCGAGTATTTCAAGCAAAGAATCGAGCTCCTCCTTGAATTTGAGAACATTTCGACTAGTTGCATAGGCAGGGATAACTAAGAGATTATCCCCACCTGGCAGTGGAATTTTGGTAACGGACACTCCAAGAGATTCAAAGTTTTTGAATTCGACTTTTGCAATATTTTAGAAGCAATAGGGTCTTCTGACCAAGACCGTTTACCCTATCATTTCTTACGAATGCAAAATTCTTGTATGTCATGGAGTTCCATGAATTGAGCTGCGTTTCAGTAAGAAGCATGATATCAGGCTTTTGCTTGACAAGGAATTCCAAGAGATTGTTTTGGAGTAAATTTTTAAATTGTTTTGGAGTAAATTTAACTAGCACTGGTTGGCCTTACTCTTCTGGACGCATTCCCACTTCACCACTTGGGAGTTCAAGTACCTTATTTGGCAGTTGAACTGAATTTTTTCAAAATTCGGAGTAAGTAAATAGGCAAATTTTTACATTCGACAACTGATTGCCTTGTTGCAATTTCTTTAACTGCAATTGTTTTCAATTTCTGGTCCAACTTCTTTAAGCACCTGAAGGAGATCGACTGTGTCCTCTCCGCAGTCTAGATCCTTCAACAAAAAAGTCTACTATTTCTCACATTTGGAGGTGTACGTAAAGTGCAGAACGTCTCCAGAATTTAACGCACTTTTTGCTGTCTGAAAGTCAACCTGTGACTTAATTTTAATTGTCAGTCTGTGGACATTCACTCTTTTGATCTCAAAATCATTGAATATCGACAGACGGACCAGCAGACAAAATTTTTGGCTTTTTCTCCCTCTTTTTAGGTTTCAATTATTCGGTGAACTTATTCTAGGGTTTAGTAAAACAATGTTCAGAATTTTTGCTACCATTATCCTCTGTAATGTTTGTGGAATTGTCTAGCCCAGCTAGCGCTGCATAGTAGCTTGTACTGACGTTTGCTCTGCCTGCACTGAAGACATCTTCGTGATTAGGTTCCTGTTTCAGTTTCTTCGACTTGTTGTTTTCGGTTGCTTTTAACTTTACTCCTTTTTCTTTTTGGTGGCTTCTTTTTCTTTGTTGAAAGTTAATTTGCCCTTCCTTTAATACTCGTTGAATGTTTATTAATTTTTACAAACACCGCGGGTTTCGGAATAAACATCTATTCCATCCTCAGTGCAAACTAACAATTCTTATTTCCTAACCTACCTATTTATACACATTTATTTAATTCATATTTTACCAAACAATAATGAACTACTTAATCCTAGATAATTACCTACGCACACCTTTTCCCACCATAAAAGTTAATCCTCCGATTCGCCGTTGATTGCCTCGTTCAGCGAAGTTCGTTGAAACGTGACTAGGATTATTCATTGAGATGGCAACCAAGCTTAAGTCAAATTTTTACGAGTTTTTAGATCTGAAGATAATGATGACACGAGTTAGTGAAAATATTAAGTTCCTGAAAAAATGCTTACTTGAAGGAGTTACGCCGGTCTCACATAAAGTTTTTATAAAATCACATTTACCTGGAGTAGCCACCCAAAAGGCACATGTTGAACGAAACCTTATGAAGTTAAGTATCAAGGAGTGGTACAAAAAGCTAGCATCCATAACACTGAAAACTTACCATACACATCTAAAGCTAGCGAAATATGAAAATAAAGGTGATTTAAATAGCTTAATTCAAAAAATTGCTAGGGCAGCGGAATGCGAGCAGATGAGGAAGAGACTCATACACAATTGGAAGCTAGACAAATTGATTGCAGAAAAGCAGAGTAATGTTTTGGTAACGCAAGGTAACAACAAATATATACCAAGAGTGGAAATAATCCCAGAGTTCGTGATCAATAAGTCAAGTGTAAATTTTACAGACGCCGAAATGGAAGTTTTAAACAAGGGTCTAAATTTTGCTATCAGAACTATGCCACCAACGGATGACATTGTAGTAGACTTGGAAGCAACAATAAAAAATTTTAGCCAAGGGGACAACCAGAATATACGATCAAGAGTAAGCAGAGAATTATTAAAACAGCAGCCACACAATAATCGAAATGACAATATAGGAATAATAATAAAACAGCTCAAAGCAAAAGAAGTTTATTACTTAAAAGCAGATAAGGGTAACAAAATTGTTATCATGGATAAAGATGAGTATGACAAATTAACGTACGAAAAGCTGACAACAAGAAATTATGTTGAAATAAAACGAGACCCACTACCAGAATCAATTAAAAGAGTGGACAAAGCATTGAAAGAAGCGAGCACGATGTTTGAAAACATAGGATGCTTAAAAATGCCGAACCCGTCCCTACCACGAATAAGGTGCCAGCCGAAAATTCATAAGCCAGGTAACGAGGAACGAGAAATTATAGCTGACACGAATTCACCTACATACAACATCGCGAAATGGCTAATCAAGGAAATCGATAGCATAGGTTTGAATATAGGTGGTAGACCAGTACGAAACAGTGTGGAACTTATAGAAAAACTTCAAGGGATCAACATTGAACCGGATGAAAAGTTAGTCTCATTCGACGTAAAA
>OZ017739.1:190575181-190602681 GCA_963969285.1 Odontomyia ornata
CGAATATCTGTATCTGAGCCGAACAGTAAGCAACTCAAGGTCGCTACTACCCGAAGTAAACAGAAGAACTAAACTAGTGTGGAGTGTGATCCATGATCTTCAAATCAAAAATCAAATCCCACCTGAAAAAGAAAGCCTTTGATGAATGCATTCTGCCAGTTATGATCTATGGTTGTGGAATATGGACTCTTATAAAAGCAGATATCATAAGAAAACTTCAGGTTACCCAAAGAGCAATGGAAAGGTGCACGTTGGGCATCACTAGAACAGAGAGAAAAAGACTAACCTGGATAAGAGCAAAAACACAGGTAACGGATGTGATCAGTAGACTCAAATGGCAATGAGTTGGGCATTTAGCAAAAATATTGAAAAATTAGTGGACCACAAGAGCCATGAATTTGTACCAAAGGGGAGTCAAAAAGCCAAGAACACGCCCAAAACATAGATGAACCATGGCATAAGAAAGCTAGCCAGCATAGCCTGGACACGTATAGCAAAAGATAGACATAAATGGAGAGCAATGAGAAGCCAATACTAAGGGGAAGCTACAGCATGATCCATACACATGTCTGATAAGCTGATAATGATGATGATGATGATGACACATATAAACAATGAATGACTGAAAAATACAGCCGATTTTCATTTAAAATGTGATTTTTATTTCCTTTAGTCCTTTGCAACTTATTTAGACTTGGGTTTTGAGTACAATATTAATCAATTGGTCGCCTCTTTTGGCCAAAGGCAAATATGCTCCGCTTGCTGTATGTCCTATTACCCCCTCAACCATCTCGGGTGGTATAGCGATGATTTCTGCACGATTGTTTGTCACAAATAGAAATCCAACAAGTTCAAATATGGAGATATGTGTGCGCAGTCAATGTCAACTCCATAGAGACCAGACGTCCAAGGGATTATCATCACAGCACCTGAATTGTTTGATTTGAAATGTGGCATGGTGCATCGTCCTGTTGGAACCATTAACCAACAAAACTTTTTTCACACAATTGTGGGCTAACATAATGAGCTAACACCCACCAACGTCGGTTTCAATCGACTGATCCATTTTCTTTCGAAAAATATGGCCTAATGATGGTTTTGGAGCAAACGCCAGTCCAAAATATCATTTTTGTTCGTACAATGGCCTTTGTTAGATCTTTTATAGAGTTTCTCTTCCACAAATGAGGCAACTTTGCTCGTTAACGCCGCCAAAAGTGTGAAATCAAAAATTGTTTCCAAAAATCAGGCTGACCGTATTGCAAGCAACGTGAATGGTCAGTAATATTCCATATGTTCATTGCATATTATACAGAAACAAATACAAACCATTCTTCAAAATATACTGCAATGTGATTCCGTTGACGGCAAAATGCTAAGCGTGGCGATGATATGACACTTTTGGGCTCTGAGCAACGTTCTCCCTGTTCAGTTAAACCAGTTCATTGGAATGTTTTGGTCGTCGATGAATGGCATGACGCCGGTTTTTCACTGTCCCGCGCTTAACATAATTGGGCATTAAAAGACAAAAAGTGTTGTCACAAGGTACCTATTGGCCACGATATGTTTGATGACATGTACGTTGAGTAAACACAACCGAACGACTATCTACAACGTAACTTATCACTATTTTGATATGTGTTTTGGTGTGAATTGGTTCATAGTTAAAATTATACTGAATTGCCTTTCAGGAATAAGTGCAATCAAGTCAATTGGTTGACAAACGGTAAAGTTAGTCAATGTCTACATAGTGACATAAAATATGGCGCAACATATACTACTGTGACCAAAAAATAAGGTGACATTTGAATTTAAACTGCGCGCGTCGAAGGATTTGGAGAATTTTTTTTTTAGGTCGGTAGTACTGTCAGTGACATCTATGTTAAATTTACATGTCAAAATATTCATTAATGTTTGTGATACGCGTCGTTTCCGGGATGGCCTTCAGTTCCATCTTCGCTGCGGCTTGAATCTCCTCTATCGTATCAAAACGTTGTTCCCGGAGCGGTCTTCTGAGCTTGCTGAACGTCCAGAAGTCGCACGGTGCCAGGTCAGGTGTATACGGTGGTTGCGGAACGATATGGGTTGAATTTTTGGCAAAACGATCACGAATTACGAGTGCAGTACGGGATGGTGCATTATCGTGGGGTAAAAACCAAGAATTGTCTTTCCACAATTCTGGCCTTTTTAGGCGGATAGCGTTACGCAAACGATGCATAGCATTCAAATAATATTTCTTGTTGATTGTTTGGCCCAGCGGAAGGAATTCATAATGCACAACACCACGATAGTTGAAGAAGAGAAGAGGTTGATGGTCGCCCAGGACGCTCTTCGTCTTCGACACGTTCATGGCCAGCTTGGAACTCACGATATCACTTGTAAACATTTTTTTTAGACATAGACTCATCACCAAAGGCTTTCTGCACCATCCTCAACGTATCTGCAGCAGAAAATTGATTTCGCAAACAAAATTTAATGCAAATTCAACATAATTCGGCATCGCGAAAAACGAAAAACTCACTTTTAGCAGCTCACAAAACGACGCGTACCTTAAACACTAATGAATATTTTGACATGTAAATTTGACATAGATGTCATTGACAGTACTACCAACCTAAAAAAACATAATTCTCCGAATCCTTCGACGCGCGCAGTTTAAATTTAAATGTCACCTTATTTTTTGGACACAGTAGTATGTATATATATATATATATATATATATACTCGTATATATATATATATATATATATATATATATATATATGTATGTATATATATAAAAAAAATATATACATATATATATATATATATATATATATATATATATATATATGTATAAAAATATATATATATATATATATATATATATATATATATATATATATATATATATATATATATATATATATATATATATAACTATATATATATATAAAAAAAAAAAATATATATATATATGTATATAAATATATATATATTTATATATATATATATATATATATATATATATATATATATATATATATATATATATATATATAGATATATACTATATGTGCTGCTAAGGCCCATAAATTTTCAATATGTAGCGATACTGGACGATGAACATGACTCTTTCAAGAGGATCATCTATTAATTCTTTGTGTATAAAGTTTAATAACATTTTTTCTATTCGTTAACAAGCTACACTCGTTAGAGTGACGCTACTTAAGATCTCATAAAAAAAATGTAAAATACGAATATCCCATCTTGAGCAAACTTTATTTTTTTATGGGAAAAACTACTGAACAATCATTTCAATGGATAGAAGAATGTAAGTCTACATCTGTTCCTTTGAGAACAATAGTTATTTGGTGGTTAAGTGAATTTAAATGGTTAATACAAGCACCAAAGGTGAAGGTCACCCTGTACGGGCCAAAAGAGGCTACGAATGCAGAAATTGTTAAGCAAATGCATCAAACCGTTTTGAGTGATCGTAAAGTGAAGTAATGCGAGTAAACTGAGGCCATGGATAACTTAAAGAAATGAGCGGGGTCCAATATGCACAATATTTTGAAAATACTGTAGCTTTGGATGTTGTGTGTACTGCGTTTACTTACCGTCAATCAAAATCAGCAGCGCGTTGATAATTCAACGGCCGCAGTACAATCTAACAGACATTTTGGACGCTTTGTGAATGAATCAATTGAGGTTTAAAGTCAAAACCGCTTTATTGAATACTAATCATTATAAATTTTCAAAGAATATAAAACCAATTCCAAACAATGGAATTACGGAAACTTAATGGCCCAAATGACTCTCTAAATTTATCAGTTATCAATTAAAAACATTAAATCAAAAAACAATATCCAATTAATCAAAATAATTACATAGCTTATGGTCGGAACTCGAATGCAGAGGATATTTTATCTTCTTATCGCTGGCCCATCTATATATGTAATACATGATTGGAACACCGTCAGAATCAAAAACATATCGATTCATGTCCAAATACACAAATTTGCATTCACCGGGAGCATATATATCTTTATATTTAACGCAGTGATAGTGTATGGCACAATTGGCATTGTTCTAAGTTTTTGAAGACGCCCCCACCTCACAACTCTAAAGTTCAAGTACCTTACCTTTTGGAGGGTACTTGGACTGTTATCTTTCGAAATTTGTACAAGATAAAATGGTAATATTTTGCCGTCAACAGCTGGCGCTGCTTTCTGCATTATTTCACAGAGATCAACTGTATTCTCCCCACAGTCCAAGCCCTTAATTAGGAAGATCTGATTTTTTCCATCTTTGGCGTGTATAAGAAGTTGGGAGCTTTAACACTATTTAGAGCATATTTCGCTAGCTTGAAATCAGCCAGTGTTTTTGTTTTAATTGTGAGTTTATCAGCGGTCTTTCTCTTAACTCCGTTATTATCGATCTTATGTTCGGCTGCCAATAGCCAAACCATATCCCCTCCGCGCTGCCTAAAGAAATTAATCGGAGGGGCTTTCTCAGTTATCATATTATTTTTAATAGCCAGTAGTGAGACAAATCTTAATAAACCGATCTGTAGGGTGGAACGGCCAGAGGTTTGCGGTCACAGTTACAGATCTTGCGATATAATTTCTTAGAAGTCCTAATATGAAGATATCGACTCTTGTCACTTTCGCAGTTTGATAAATTCTTCTATTCGATATATAGTGCTTCCAATCTGCCTTAGGCTTTCTGTATAAACCAGTAGATGCACAAAGACATTTCCTTTTGAAGATTCTTAGTCTTCATGCATTACCAACACTCTGGTTGTACCAGATCTGATATCCATATGTCAAAACTGGTCTTATCAGGGTCTTGTAACAGATAAATTTGACCTTTGATCAATGTACGAGGTGTGCTCAAAAAATATCGCGAATTTTGTTTTTTTTCAAAAATTATTTATTTATTCATGAATATCTATTTTGTCCCCTTCAAAGTAATCCCCATGAGATATTATACACTTGTGCCAACGGTTTTTCCAATCTTCGAAGCACTTCAAAAAATCATTATTTTTAATCTTGTTCAGCTCCTCCTTCGATGCCGTCTTTATCTCGTCAAGCGTAGCGTAACGTCGTCCTTTCATGGGCCTCTTCAGTTTAGGAAACAAGAAAAAGTCACAGGGGGCCAGATCTGGGAGATACGGTGGCTGCGGCATCATTAGTGTGTTGTTTTTCGCCAAAAAGTCGCGCACAAGCAACGATGTGTGAGCAGGGGCGTTATCGTGGTGCAAAAGCCAATTTTTGTTCTCCCACAAATCCGGGCGTTTCTGGCGGATTGCTTCGTGCAAATTGCGCATAACTTGCAGGTAATATTCCTTATTGACCGTTCTTCCCTGTGGCAAGAACTCATGATGCACCACGCCCCTGCAATCGAAGAAAACTGTCAGCAAAACTTTCACATTCGACCGAACTTGGCGCGCTTTTTTCGGTCTTGGTTCATGCGGCAGCTTCCATTGAGATGATTGAGCTTTGGTTTCGTCACCAGTTATGACCCTCTGGAGTAAATTTGGTTCGTCGCGGACAGAGTTTAACATCTCATTAGCAATGTTCATGCGTTGCTGTTTTTGGTCGCAATTGAGCAATTTTGGTACGAATTTCGCGGCGACCCGTCTCATGCCCAAATCGTTGATAAAAATCGAATGGCACGAGCCAATCGATATGTTTAGGTCCTCAGCAACTTCTCTAACGGTGATTTGACGATTGGCCAATACCATTTTCTCCACTTCATTAATTTTTTCGTCTGTTGTTGAAGTGCTCGGGCGTCCGGCACGCTCTTCGTCGTTCACATCTTCTCGGCCTTCTAAAAACATTTTGTACCACCGATAAACGTTGCTTCGGTCCAAGGTAGCTTCTCCGTATGCCACAGTCAACATTCGGAATGCATCCGCGCACTTAATTTCGTTTTTCACACAAAATTTGATACACGTTCTTTGATCCATTTTTTTGAATAAGTAAAAATCTAAGACGATTGAAAACACGTGCAAGTAAAGCAGCTATCACCAATCAAGTGAACATTCAAAATGGCCAAGCTTGTCGGCATAAGTGACAGACATGAGTACCAACATAACGCCACAAATTCGAATATACGTAACCCGCGAAAATTCAAAATTCGTGATACTTTTTAAACACTTCTCGTATCTGGAATGAAACAGCCTTCAAAGGGCCATGACTGCATTTTGTGCTGTACTGAACATGATTTTGACATGTTCAGTGTAGTACATATATTGATCGAGATCCAAATGTTGGAGAACTATGTTCGGAACCACATGATTTCTTGTTGTTTATCCTGCCAAATATGAAACACAAGTCTTCATAGCTGACAAAATAATCTATAAGATTCAAGCTCAGTATGAGGTCGGAGGTTAATGTTTCATTGAAATGAAGAAGAGATTCGCCGTCCAGGCTTGATTTAAAGTCAAAAAATTTTGCTTCAACAACTCTGAGAGTATTTGATTCCCTTTCTCAGGGTGTGGTAGATGAACCAACTCAAAATGAGTTCCAATCAGGGCATGTTTATGCAAACCATCACATATAATCCTGTTCCATTTCTATCCGGAGTCGTACTATCAATTTCGATACCAGCTCTCTCCAGAAGATTTATTTCATCGCTAACGACTCCAAGATTCGATATCTTCACTCGAGACTTCTTACGAAAGAAGCTATCCGCTTTTATAAAAAGCCCCATCTGGGTTCTGTAGGCTAATACCCCTCAGTTTTTCTGCTCATCGATTGCTGGCTTCACTTTTGATGTATGAACATTCTTCATGTATGATTTCATCAAGGCCAACGACGGATGGTTGTAGTCCAAAAACCGCCGATAAATATTGTTGAACGCACGTGAGAAGAAGGTTTTTCAATCTTTTTAACCTTGCGATGGTTGATGTTTCATATTCTTTCATATTGTTTCGATGTTTAATCTTGGGAACTGCTTTCTCAATCATTTCCAATGCCAGTTTCTCTAACTTCGACAAGTAGAGATCTATTTTATCGTTAGTTAGATTCTTGTCATTAAGAACCATTGAGCAAGCTTTGTCGTCATCTGAAGAAAGACATTGCATATTGTAATCCCGATTAAACTTCTTTAGAAACTTTCCCCAATTCGTATTCCTGCGTGAAAAAAGCAATGAAACACAATTATTAATTGATTGACAAGCAATGGTTTATTGTTGCTGCTCTGTCTTAATTTATACCTACATTTCGCTTTAACCTTCATAAATTCTTAGCTGGCGCATGGAAAGAATTATTGCCATTTCAAGCGGGTTCAATATTTTCAATTGGACTTTGATTGACTCCATATTTGCTTGAAGTGGCAGTAATTTCACATTTTAATATTAATTGAACATTATGCTTACTTGATACAATTGCAAATTACAGGTGTATGAACTTAAGGTAATTGTACTACTTTATGTTAGCAAATCTTTACATAATTAATTGGATACAAAAGTTTAAATGACTTTTATTTTCCTTACTACTAGTTACTCGTACATAGCCGCCCACCAAGAGCCGTCAGGGTCTTAAAGTTGGTGTTGATTATACCAAGTGGTGAATGAAGAAAGTTCTCTTCTCATCTTAACTCGTATGCAAATATAGAGGCTAGTACTGATTGCTGCAACAAGGAGTAACCTAGAGATGGTAATGGATATTGTAGACAACGTTGCGTGAGGCTTAATAGTTTTCCATTGGATCCTGTCTATTGCGGTATTTAGTGTTTCTTGTTGAGTGATTAAGTTTGTTTACGATTCTCCTGTTATGATTTTTCTTGTCGAGTTCAATTGCTTGAGTTCCGTAGGTTGTTGTGTGAAGTTTAATTGCGGGATAATTGGTGATATGAAGATTGAAAAAGGCTGACCTGTGTGTCGTTGCTCTGCTACAAGAATGTGTTCTTCAGCCAGTAATTGACAATCTTGCGTGAGTTTAATAATGCCTGTACCGTTGAGTAGAATGTCCTTCCTTAACCCTTGAAGTAGAGTTTATGCATGGACTGGTTGCGGGGTGAAGAACAGCCAAGTTTTGATTGACATCATTTGCTGTAGATCTAGTGACTGTGACTGGAAGGATGTTTGAGGACATGTATGTTGGTTGTGAAGATTGTATAGTTCCCGTATAATGCAGCTGGTCTTGGCTCTCATATCAATTAACGTTGTGCTGGGCAGAAGGTAAGTCCCACTCGTGAGTTCTGACGCGGCTGCGAAGTTGGCGCTTGTTGTTTCGAAGAATAGTTCATTGTTATAGTTTATTCCTATAATTGAATTCGAAATGCTGAATGCTGTGAAAAATGTGGATTTATGCTGAATAGGGATGGGAGTTGCTTTGATTAGATCAAAGTTCCGGTTGTCAATAATTGGCAAGTGTCCATAGATTTTGACTCTGCCTTCATTAGTGTCAGTTGTAAGCTTAGAAGTAGAAGTGTGCAGAATTTTGAGGTGAGCTGGTAATAGAGTTTGTGTTCCTTAGATAATGCGTTGTAACTCTGCGAGTTTGAGACATTCTAATATTCCTTGTTTGGTGTTGATGGCTGTTAGGATGTGACTGTATTTTAAACTCATTTCCTCAACAAAATTGATGTCTCGTTGATAGGTTGCTAGAAATTGGATGTTTATCTGGTTCGTGTCTATTGTAGAGAACCATCCCTTTGCCATATTGATCAGTTCAAGCCCCTTGTTTAATTCGTTCGAGTTGTCGGTTGATCCTGCTAGATGTTGTTTTTAGCGTTTTTGTGGCTTGCAACATGATTCTTCCTTGATGGTTGATAAGATTTTTTAATTTTTCTTGATTTGTAGATAAATCTTCACATTCATGATGATCTCGTCATTAACGCCAAAATTGCTGTTAACATTTGCTCAAATACTCCACGCTTCTTTTGGTCATGCACGAAACGTACCAGGCTGATTTTATGGTTGGTATCTTCAATTGAGTCTGATATGTGATGAACAAGATTCCAACAGTGGACCTTTTCGGTAATTTGTCTACCCATTGAACACATATAATTTAGACTGGTGTTTATGCGTTGCAAATTCCTCTCATCTGTTGTTAGGTCAGCGAAAGGTAGCTCGATGTTGATTCGCAAAGCTCCTCGATTTAAATTGGCTATCCTAATTTCTTCTATGTAAAGACCGCCATCCAAGGTTGTGACATTAGCCTCTGATAATGTAGGAGGAGGTAAGACTCCAAGGACTAACAACGTTGTCAGTAGCACTGTTGACATATTCGAAAGTCGTATATTTTTCCTCTTTTTCCTCTTCGTTTGTGTATCAAGGGTTTGCGTTATGGATCGCTTGACTACTTGATTTTGTGATAGGCTTTCTGTGTTGGTTGGTTTCCTGTTTAATTCTGATGGTTGTTGTTCTTCCATGGTATACGGGAGTTTACAAATTTTGGCTATGGGGCGTAATTTGATAGTTCCGTTTACTTTCACTGACACTGTTCAAACCAATCCATCTCGCCCTGGATGAGTTGCTGTTATTCTTGCAAGTGGCCATTGCATAGAAAGGATGTTGTCTATTTTCACTAGCACCAAGTCGCCTACTTTTGGATTGTCTTGTTTTTCAAGCCATTTGGAACGTTGCTGCAAGCGTTGCATATACCCTTGTGTCCATCTTCTCCAGGAAGAGTGCTTCATCTGCTGAACCAAGTGCCATCTTCTTAATAAAGTGTAGCTAGTTTCGCTGAGATCGTCCTTGACTTCAAATAAATTGTCTCCCGTTAGAAAATGGCCTGGGGTTAGCGCAGCTATATCGTTGGGATCATCGCTTACTTGGGTTGGTGGACGCGAATTCATACATGCTTCGATTTGGGCTAAAAGTGTGTTCATCTCTTCAATGTTTAATACCTGATGTCCGATTGTTTTGTACATATGTGCCTTCATCGTTTTCACGCCGGCTTCCCAGAGTCCACCAAAATGTAAACTACTAGGAGGAATGAATTTCCACTGGATTCCATGATTTGCAACTTCAGAGCTACATGCTTGAAGAGATGTTTTGTATGTGGCTTTTAACTGTTTGTTCGCTCCCAAGAAATTAGAACCGCAATCGCTGCAGAGTACTCTGCATTTCCCACGTCTTGCGATGAATCGTTTAATAGCTGCTATGCACGCGTTTGTAGTCAGATCCGAGACTAGCTCTAGGTGAAAAGCCTTTGTTGCCATGCACACAAAGATTGCAATATATGCCTTAGTTGTTTTAGCACCTCTGCCCCCATTACATTTGATCTTGATTGGCCCAGCATAGTCAATACCTGCTTCTAGGAACGGTTTTTCGAGTCTTACTCTACAGGCTGGCAAGTTTCCCATTAGTTGCGTCATGGGCTTAGCCCTCATCTTAAAACACGTCATGCACTCTCGCAATATCTTTTTCACGGCCGTCTGTCCTGATATTATCTAGTACTTTAGACGCAGAGTTGATGATGTCAGTTGGCTACCTCCATGTAATGTTTGCTGGTGGCCTTGTCGTTTCAATAACATTGCTAATGGGCCTTTTGGAATGATGGCAGGGTGCTTAGCTCCATTTTCGATGAGTGCCTGGTGTATGCGACCGCCCACCCTGAGGGTTCCATCAGCATCAATCCATGGTGATAAGGATCGAATCCGACTGCTTTTCGGAACACTACCACATGTAGATATGTGTTGTATGTCCTCCTTACATGTATGGTTCTATGTTATCCTGACGCAAGTGTTCTTAGCTGCTCTAAGGTCAGCTTCTGACAAATTCCCTGTTCGTTTCATGTTGGGATGTTTGGTGTTAAAGGCGAAACGTTGGCACATCGCAACAATTCTCTGTAACTTATGGAAAGACGAATACCTGTTTAATATAGTTGGCAGTTCTTCGGTTGTGGCGATTGAAGATGTGAATTTTGCCTCTTCATCTCCACTACTTGTTGACTGTATCATAGGAGGTATCCTGATAACTCGTGTGTTGAGCCACGTTGGTCCATTCCACCACAGAGATGATGTGATAAGATCATTCGGTTGCATCCCCCTCGATGCAATATCAGCTGGATTATTATGAGTGCTAACATGATTCCATCGTTCGACTGTACTGTGCTGCTGAATTACACTAACTCGGTTAGCAACGCGGACCTTTCACTTGGCAGCGGGACCCCATATCCACGAAAGAACTACAGTCGAGTCTGTCCAGTAAAAATCTATGAACACAGTCCCAATTATGCGCCTTAATAACCTCCGCCATCAATTTGACCAGTAAAACTGCTCCATTAAGCTTCAACCTTGGTATTGATTGTACTTTCACTGGAGCTACTTTTGATTTCGCTGCTAAGAGTGCCACCTTGACTGAGGTTTCAGTTACAATTCGAATGTAAACAGCAGCAGCATACGCCGATGACGAAGCATCGCAAAAGCCATGAAGCTTGAATGGTTTAGATGGGCTTAACTCTATCCACCGTTTTATTTTGAGATTTTCTAAAACTGGAAGCTGTTGCCGCAGTAATGTCCGCTCCTTAGTTAAATTTGTGTCTAGTGGGTCATCCCAACCCTTTCCTGCAAGCCACAGCTTCTGCATTGTTGTTTTGCCGATGATGATATAGGGCTGCAACCATCCTATAGGATCGAATAGCTTTGCCACTTCTGACAGTAGGTTGCGTTTTGTAAGGTTTTCCTCTTTGCTTGGTCTTGCAATGCAAAATGAGAACTCATCGGTGGCTGGGTGCCATTGAATGCCGAGTATTTTAACCTGTTTGGTTGCCGCTATGTTAAGAGGCAGCTGTGTCTCCCTTTCGGATACTGGAATACATTCCAATAATTGTGCGTGGTTTCAAGACCATTTTCTTAAATGCAATCCTCCTTTCCTTAAAAAATTTCGAAGATCGGTTTGTAACTGTAGGAGATCTTCTAGCTTATCTGATGCCATTAGTACGTCATCAACGTAAAAGTGCCTTGTTAACGTTTGTGCGGCTTGAGGAAATGTATCACGCTCATCTGCAGCTAGTTAGTTTAATGTTCGAATCGCGATATATGGGGCACATGCAGTCCCATATGTAACTGTCCTTAACTGAAAATGTTCAATTGGACCATTTTGGTTGAACCACCACAGGATTCGTTGAAAATGCTGATCTTTCTCGTGAACATAAATTTGCCGATACATCTTTTCAACCTTGGCTGCAATCACATCCTTATGTTGCCTCCCCCACACGAGAAGATGCAATAAGCTTCCCTGGATCGTGTGGCCGGAATGGAGGAGGTCATTTAAGGATTTTCCCTAGGAACTCTTTTGCGATGCATTGAACACTACCCTTAATTTTGTTGTGCTACTGCTTTCCTTTACTACAGCATGATGTGGTAGATAATATGCTGTAGTCATCTGTGTTTGATCTGCCGGTACTCTAGACATGTGACCCAAATCGATGTACTCCTGCATAAAGCTGCGATATTGTTCATACAGAGCTGGATTTTCTGCCAGCCGACGTTCCAGTTGTCTGAACCTTATGTACGCAATTTTTCGCGTATCGCCAACGTCCGAGAAGGGATACTGAAGGCTTTTGAAAGGAAGGCTAACAGAAGATCTTCCTGTTGGCTGCCAATAAACGGTCTGCGTGTAATGGGATTCATTCTCTTTCTCTTCATTGGTAAGATGATTAAAAGCTGGAAGTTCTTCTGTTTCCCAAAACTGCCATAGAGTTTCCTACAGACCTTGATTAGCAACATACACGCGTACTGATGTAGCTAATTTAGTAGGTACAGTTCTAAATAAGACCCATCCAAGTTTGGTCCTTTGTGCGTATGGTTTCCTGGGTAGAAGTCCTGGCAGCAAAAGCTGGTCGTAAATATCTGCTCCAATAAGAACATCTTTAGTTGACGGTACGTTAAATCATGGATCAGCTAAGTCATCAACTGTCAATTCCTATGGAATGGTTAGAGGGATTTCAGTGCACGGTAATGCTGCAGTTATTGTTGTGCGGATGAGTGGCGAGAAAATAATTTCCTCGTTGCGCCCTGATTCAGATCAAACTATGTCACGCAGATTAGCCTCTCCTCTTGATGTCACGTTTTCAATTGCACCAATGCCACTTATCCTGAATTTTGCGCCTCTACGGGAAGCCTGTAAAAATTGAATTGCTGCTTCACTTATGAATGATCGTTAGGCTCCAGAATCCAACAATGCCCTAAAAGTTGTAGAGTTTCCATCCGGACGGCGTGTTGTAATGTATGCCGTCGCAAGCAACACGTAATTTTGTCCTGTGCAAGCTCCGTGACCCTGTACAACTGACGTAATTGATGGCCTTGCTGGCATTTTGTTGTTCACTATAGTCTCTGTGTATAATAGTTTCTTTCCGCAGACCTTACATCCATGCACCGATGTGCATTTATTTGCTTTGTGTAGACCAAAGCAATTGAAACAAAGGTTAGATGCCTTGATCACTTCTCGTCTCTTTTGAGTATTTGCTTGTTTGAATAAATTGCACTCAAACAGCTTATGTGACGCTTTGCACATTGGACAGGAAGCCTTCATGTTGACTTGGGTGGTGTTGGCTTTAACGGTTTTCAATTTCGCCTTTCCAGTTGTCAGGGCCTCCAACATCAAAAACCTTTGCTTCAGGAACTCCAAAAATTGTTTTAATGTCGGAGTTTCATTCGATTCTGAAATTGATCGCTGCCATTCCTTCCTCGAGTCTTCGTCAAGTTTTTGATTGAGCATGAAAAGAGTTGCAAGTGAAAACGAATCTGCTTTCAAATTATTAATGCCTGCAAGAAGCTGGTTCATAGTGTCCAGCATTTGCCTAAGACCCGAAAGTTCGTTACTTGTACAATGCTCTATGCTGAAAAGGCGCTGCATCATTTCTTGGGCTGTGATGCGGTGGTTGTTGTACCGCTCGCTAAGCAAAGTCCATGCAGGATCGTAATTGCCTTCAGTGACGCTCAGATGATTTATAAGCTGCTCGGCTTCTCCACGAAGAGCGCTCCTAAGATACTGGAACTTTTGCACCTTCTTCAGCTGAGCGTTTTTGTGCACCATTCTTTAAAACAAGTCATGGAATGCAAACCAATCTGTGTACCTACCACTAAATGATGGTATCCTAACCCTCTCCAACTTTACGGAATCGGGGGGGGCTGATGTTGGGACTACACCTGAATATCCGTTGATTTTGGACTGGAAAACGGTGAGGTAATCCAAAACCAGTTCCTCTAGCTGCTCGAACTCTCTAATATACTGCGTTAGTTAATCCGTTTTATCTTTAAGGCGGATACATTCAGCCTCACGCTGTTCCTCACACTTTTCCCATAGCGTCTTCAATTTCTCAATCCTGGTTTGAAAATATGCCAGGCTGTGCCGCGACTCGCAGTCTTTTTTAAAATTGCTAATAAATCTTTGGATTTGCTTCACAATTGCCTCTTGACCACTCATGATGACTTCCCAACCTCACACTGCTATTTGAAACTGATGTGATGACCAAACCTACGTTTCCGCTTGTCACCTTCCTTCGGGTTAGCCTGTTCTGACTCGGTTAAGCCAAAATGTCTCGGTGATGCTTCTCCCAAACGCCTACGTCCTTTCTCTCTACTGCTTGGGTGCTCCAATACAGTCTTTCCTACTTTGCGCTCGTTATGCAATCCTTAAATTGCACAAACCTTGTTGCTGTTGTAATTGTCGTACGGATTCCAACGCCACTTTGTTGCCTTGAATTCCCTTGTTATGACCAGATGATTGCAAAAATCTCCGCGATTGTATCCCGGTATTGCTGAGGAGGTCTTCTAGAAGCTCCGTTGGCTGCTTACTCCAAGAATCCTGATTCCCATGAGATTTGACTCCTTCTGGCTTCCTATCCGGCTCGACGGACCAAATGCTCCTGCGTGAAAAAAGCAATGAAACACAATTATTAATTGATTGACAAGCAATGGTTTATTGTTGCCGCTCTGTCTTAATTTATACCCACATTTCGCTTTAACTGCATAAATTCTTAGCTGGCGCATGGAAAGAATTATTGCCATTTTAAGCGGGTTCAATATTTTCAATTGGACTTTGATTGACTCAATATTTGCTTGAAGCGGCAGTAATTTCACATTTTAATACTAATTGAACATTATGCTTACTTGATACAATTGCAAATTACAGGTGTATGAACTTACGGTAATTGTACTACGTCATGTTAGCAACTCTTTACATAATTAATTGGATACAAAAGGTAAATGACTTTTATTTTCCTTACTTTGAAATCTAACCGATGATTTTCATGTTGAACTGGAGTGAGGAAGACATCATTCCTTTGATGATTGATTTCCATTACGATTGCGTTCTGGTCGCTATCATAAGTAAGCATCTGCAATTGCCATTGAGAACTACTAAAGCTGAATTCAAGTCTTGCATCTGCATTGCAGAGGTCCAAATGTGAATTCATCCCTGTGTATGTTGGTAACTCCGACCCATATAAGTTGGACTTGTGTCCAATTTGGCTTTTTGTTATCCATGATTTCAGGAATACACCTCTGGGATTATTGTTGGCGTTCAGCCAGGACGTATGATTGGCATTTAGTGCAATGGCAAGAATATAATAACTATGCAGTCTGTTCAATTCGAGTGTTTCAAACAAGGAATTAAGCTCCTCCTTGAACTTGAGAACATTTCGACCAGTTGCATTGGCAAAGATAACGAAGAGGTTTTCCCAACCTGGCATTGAAATTTTGATAACAGACACTTCAAGAGATTCAAAGATTTTGAATCTGATTTGTTCAATACATTGGGAACTGTAGAGTCTTCTAACCAATACCCCGGTACCACCTCCCTCATCACCGTTTACGCTATCGTTTCTTACGAATTCAAAATCCTTGGATGTCATGGAGTGCTATGGATTGAGGTGGATTTTAGTGAGAAACATGATAGTCACGTCGATGTAAAGTAACAATGGAGTTGACGTTAATCAATCGAGATAAGATAAAGCTCATCCATGGAAATGTGGCTGGATGTCAAACTCTTCTGAAGCATTTTGGCCGAAATGTCGAAAAACGAAATTGATTTTTTGTTCTTGCTTATTTATTCTGGCTTGACGAAGTTGGACTTTAACACATTGCGATGTACTTGGGTTTATTTTGGGGAACATTTAACTTTTCCGTCTTGATACAGAGGACATCTCAATATGATGCTGGATGACCAAATATACCGCAGCTAACTTAGTATAATTTTTCTTTTGGCTCCATCTGAGATAATTTGCATTCACCGGGGGCATATATATCTTTATATTTAACGCAGTGATAGTGTATGGCACAATTGGCACTGTTCTTAGTTTTTTGAAGACGCTCTCACCTAACAACTCCAAAGTTCAAGTACCTTACCTTTTGGAGGGTACTTGGACTGTTATCTTTCGAAATTTGTACAAGATAAAATGGTAATATTTTGCCGTCAACAGCTGGCGCTGCTTTCTGCATTATTTCACAGAGATCAACTGTATTCTCCCCACAGTCCAAGCCCTTAATTAGGAAGATCTGATTTTTTCCATCTTTGGCGTGTATAAGAAGTTGGGAGCTTTAACACTATTTAGAGCATATTTCGCTTGCTTGAAATCAGCCAGTGTTTTTGTTTTAATTGTGAGTTTATCAGCGGTCTTTCTCTTAACTCCGTTATTATTGATCTTATGTTCTGCTGCCAATAGCCAAACCATATCCCCTCCGCGCTGCCTAAAGAAATTAATCGGAGGGGCTTTCTCAGTTATCTTATTACTTTTAATAGGAGAACCAAAAGATACACCAGTTGACTTCTTCCTCCTCTCCTTACTTTTTGATTTTAAGTATTCGATAAAGTTATCACTAGAATCATAAATATTACGTATGTTTTCTTGGCACTCCATCTCGGCTACCCATATCATCATTCATCACAGTAAGTACCGCATAGTAATTTGCGCTGTCGTTTGCTTCTGCCGCGCTCAGCATGATCTCACCATCATGGATTTTTCGGATCTATTAATGTTGGTTTGTTTGTTTGTTGATTCTTTTGCTTGACTTTTTTTCTATTCGTATTGTTTATTTACAGTCGTCTTATTTGATGGCGTTTCTTCTTTTACGCACGTATTTTGTGGCTTAATTACTTTAGTTTTGTTGACGTTTGCTAGTTTACGGATCATTTCTTCAAAATTTTGAATAGGGAGTTTCATCTCTTCATTTTTTCTAGTGACTCTTGCGTTTTTTCTGGTTACTCTTTCCGATTCTTCGCTTGAAAGTGTAATACACTTGCCATGCTCAAAATTTTCTTGGTGGTTTTTTCGTTTCATGATTTTTCCGTTAGTAGCATTTAAAATGCCTGGCCCTGTTTCCCCCGGTGGTGGGAAGCCGCCGAGCTCCCCCATCCCCCGGCGAAATAATATTTCTTCTTTTTTTTGAACTTTTTGAGACTTCTTTGCAAGTAAAATAGTGATACTCTATAAATTGTTCGAATAATTTGATGATGTAATAAGTTTTTTAATAAATTTATATCAAAATGACGTTTTAAAAATTATTTTCATTTATCAAAATTCTTCACAGGAGCTTTTAAAAACGCGTCTGTGCGCAACGAATGCAAGACGTAGAACTCTGAAAAAGGGTCCATTACGATATTTCTGAGTTCAATAGACGGTCTATAGAGTCGCTGAAAAGCTGGCCAAAGCTGCCAAAAATCAAACGCTAGGCCAGGAACTTGATGGGCTCTGTTTTTCTTGGAACGTGCATGGAATTATCTTCACCAATTACTTGTGGAAAAGAAGAGCAGTCACAGAAAACAATCACGCAGCATTATTGGATAAACCGAATGATGATTTGAAGCAAAAATGGCCCCATATGATGAACAAATAAGTTCTGTCCTTGAAAACGATGGCCAAATTGGACCAATTACGATTGGTATTGGTGGCTCGCCAAACGTATTCTTCAGGCTTGGGCCCAGCGACCACTATCTACTCACAAAACTCAAACAGGAATGAGATTCAGATTAAATGAGGAAGTCATTGCGAATAACTTGGCTTATTACGAAGGTTTCTACTTTCGTACTACAGAAAGCGCATGCTAGAAAATCACTAAACAAAGGGTAACACCCTCAAAAGAAGCTTTGTTTAGGAAAAGCGCTTACTTTCATTATAAATCCCCGGGCTTATCAGCCCATTTAGTATTTATGTATATAGGGCAGTCCAACCAAAACGCACGATGTTAGTAAATAAAACAAAAGTTTTCAGAGAATTATGTTACTATGCTTTATTATAATACGATCGATGGCAATTATGCGTGAAATAAAATATAACCAAAATGCATACTTCTATCCGATGTTCCATATTTTCAATGACTCTGAGACATTATTGACGTTCAATGTCGTTAATGTGCTGAATTATCTCATCCTTTAGCTCTTGAATTGTTCTTGGCTTATTGATGTACACTTTTTCTTTTAAATATTTCCAGTCAAAGAAGTCCAACGGTGTCAAATCACGTGATCATGGCGGCCAATTATCATCGCAACAACGTGAGATAACATGGGCATTGAATTTCTTGCGCAAAAGAGTCATTTTTTCGTTGGCTGTATGGCAAGTGGCACCATCCTGCTGGAACCACATATCGTCTATGTCAATAATCCCAATTGCTGGCTACAAGAATCCCGTTATCATCTCACTATACCGAACACCATTCACGGTAGCTCCTTGGCCGTTTTCAGTTTCGAAGAGGTACGGCACGATGACGCTGCCAGCTCATAAACCGCACCAAACAGTCACTCTTTGTGAATGCATCGGCTTTTCGACAATCACTCGTAGACTCTCATTTGTCCAAATGCGGCAATTCTGCTTGTTAACGAATGCACTGAGGTGAAAGTGTGCCTCATCACCAAAGATGATTTTCTTTGTAAAGTCACCATTCCCTTTTGTCTATTCAACCAACCATTCGCTGTATTACCGACGCTTGAAATGGTCAGTAGGCTTCAGGTCTTGAGTCAATTGAACCTTTTAAGCGGGTAAATTCAAATCCTTATTCAAAATTCGCATCAATGATGTTCGTTGGATGTTCAATTGTTGGGTACGACGATGAGTCGAGGTTGACGGCTCTTTTGCCACACTATCGCGAACGACGAAATGTTTTCCGCAGAACAAACTGGGTGAGCATGCACAGGTGATTTCACATTTCCTACAGACCGGTTTTGCTGAAAATTGGGCACAATTCTTCCGATTGCGGACACATTTCGTCGATTATGCTGACCAAAAAAATCACGAAGTGCAGGAAATGCATTTTGATCTGAACGCCCATCCTAATAAGCTTCAACGACAAACGTCAAACACTAAAACAAAGAAATGTCAAATTAAATTGGGCAAAAAACTTGACGTTAAGGTATGACTCACAATAAAATAACATCGTGCATTATGGTTGGTCTACCCTTTGTATATATATATATATATATATATATATATATATATATATATATATATATATATATATATATATATATATATATATGTGTGTGTGTGTGTGTGTGTGTATATATATACATATATATGCACGCAAACATATATCTGCATATTAATATATATATATATATATATATATATATATATATATATATATATATATATATATATATATATATATATTCATTTATTTACGTATAATAGGGATACCGGTTTATTCGTGCGGTTTTCTAACAGACGGAGTAACTTGAATTTTATTCCAGTGACTTACCTTTCAAAATATGTGTTGGAATGCTACTGTCATATAGTTTCACAATCAGTATGTGTCATTTATCTGAAGCGTAAACAACAATAATTTTTTTTTTTACTTTGACAATGTAGAATTTTGTGCCGAATAAAGTACTTTTGCGGGGAGTGATTCTTCATTGAAGAAAAAGGTTGCCGAAAGTCATCGTATTTTGGTGGAAGTGTATGGTATGCATGCTCTAGTTGAGCGTACGTGCCAGAAGTGGTTTGCACGGTTTAAAATTGGCAATTTTGACTTGGAGGACGATGAACGGCCCGGACAGCCAAAAAAGTTTGATGATCACGAATTGGAGACAATGCTCGACAAAGATCCATCCCAAACTTGCAAGATCACTTGGCGTCGCTCAGCAAACAATTTCCGATCGTCTAAAATCAATTTTCCTCAATAAAGCTTCATTTTCGAGAAAAAAACCGCAACCGGTACCCCTATTATATATATATATATATATATATATATATATAGATATATATATATATATATATATATATATATATATATATATATATATATATACATATATATATATATATATATATATATATATATATATATATATATATATATATATATATATATTTGTTTTTTTATCTTTAAAAGCCGTCGAGCCTTGCTTAGTTGTGTGAGCGGACGCGCTTCGACTACTTTGCGTCATCTTCAGTGTCTAGAGGATGTGTTGAAGGGAACGACTTTATATAGTACTAGGATGGGTAATTAGCGAATGGGTAATTAGTGGATGGATAATCAGGTCAGCAAGTAAATTACTCAAGTGCTAAATTATAACAGGTAGAGGGATATTATGTTTTTGTTTTTTTGCTTGTTGGCTGTCCGTTTGTTCTGTTTCATCTCGTTTCCGTTTTCGTCTAAGAGTGTTGTCTAGGACTGGGAAAATTGCGTCAGAATTAGTAACAAGTTGTTCGTTGATAATGTCACCGTCTGTCTTTCTATGTTTATAGATTTCAAGCCTTTCTAGGATGTCAAGTCTCTGTCCTTTGCTTTGTTTGTGTGGCAATTTCATAGAGTTTGTCATAGCGTCAGGCTCAAGTGTTGTATAAGAAAGATTGTTGTATAAGAAAGATCGTAGGTGCTCTTTGTATCTTGCTGTTAGTTTTTGTGTTGTCCTTCCTATATATACCATGTCGCAGTCCTTGCATGTCAGTTTGTAAATGCCGCTGTTTTCGTATATCGTTTTTGTTTTCAGTTTGCTTCCAATGTTGTTGTTTGTTTTGAATGCAGTTTGCAATTTGTATTTCCTAAGGAAGTTTGATAGTTTGTATGTCTGTTTGCCTACGTATGTTAACGGTACCCACTGTTGTTCGTTCTTATGGGTTGCAGTCAGTTGGCGTTCCTGTTTTTGTTTGTACTGTGTGACAAGTTTGTCAATGTCGCATTGTTTGTATCCGTTATTATTAGCTATTCTGTAAATGTTGTTTAGTTCGTTGGAGTAGTTAGTATGAGTCAAAGGGATGGAGTGAAGCCTGTGCACCATTGCACTAGCTTATGTTGTGCGGTGTGGTTAGATGTTATATGTATGGTATGATCAGTTGTGGTTGGTTTTCTGTATATTTTGTAGTCCAATCGTCTAATGATAAAAGTCGACATTTTTCAGTCAATTTTAAAGAAGTGGTAGAATTCGCTAGCTCGGGGCTGTTCTTTAATGCGTATTTGTCGTCAAAGTGTATGAAATCAGGCATTATCGTTGCCAAGTACCGTGCTAATTGGTATGCAGGAGCTGGGCGGTAGTTGACGACAGGACGGATAGGAATATTGGGTTTATGGAGCCTAGGTTGTGCTTTAAGGGGTGGTGTGCATACATTTGGGTTTATGTAATGTTGCTTAGTATTAGGAAGAATAGTTAGTGGGGATTGTATAATGGGCAGTACATAAGTCCGCTTGGAACCTATTGGTGGGGTATTTGGTTACCAGTTTGTACCCGTTGGCGTTTATGAAGTCTATTATGTTTTGTACGTAGTCCGTTGTCTCTAGGATCACCGGTGTATGTCCTTGGTCAGCCTTTGCCACTGTTAGTATGTTATCCGTAAGCTTTGTCTGAATGTGTCTTAATATCTTATTGTCTTCGTGGAAATCCGTTTTGTTTATGCTAGTGCGTATTTTTTGTAGTATGTCCACTGCAGTATGTCTTGCATGTGTCTGTTGTTCCTGCGGCAGTTTGTTAATGGCTAGTTCATTGTCGATTACTAGTTGTTCGAGGTCTTTGTTGCGGTTTATATATATATATATATATATATATATATATATATATATATATATATATATATATATACAAGTATATATATATATATATATATATATATATATATATATATATATATATATATATATATATACATATATATATATATATATATATATATATATATATATATATAAATATATATATATATATATATATATATATATATATATATATATATATATATATAACTATAGATGTATATACATATAGATATATATATATATATATATATATATATATATATATATATATATATATATATATATATATATATATATATATATATATATATATGTATATACATACATATATATACATGTATATATATACACAAGGAGGTTTCCAAAATAAACGAGACTTTTGTCCTAAAGACTTCTTTGGTGGTGAAAGCTAGACCCCTCTCTCACTTCCCGTGAAAGTTTGGTGAAATTCGGTTCAGTGGGAGCGAAGTTATTGCGTCTAAAGTGACAGTATGTTTGTGTCATCGTTACAAAAATGAGTTTCGAACAAAGAGCTAATGTCAAATTTTGTTTTAAAATCGGTAAAACTTTTACCGAAACATTTGAATTGATGAAAAAAGTTTATGACGATGATTGTCTATCTCGTGCCAGAGTTGATGAGTGGTTGACACGTTTCAGAGATGGTCATGAGGACATAAATGACGATGAACATACGGGTGGCCCAAAATCAATCAAACCACGCACAATTATTGGAATGTATTCCAGTATCCGAAAGGGAGACACAGCTGCCTCTTAACATAGCGGCAACCAAACAGGTTAAAATACTCGGCATTCAATGGCACCCAGCCACCGATGAGTTCTCATTTTGCATTGCAAGACCAAGCAAAGAGGAAAACCTTACAAAACGCAACCTACTGTCAGAAGTGGCAAAGCTATTCGATCCTATAGGATGGTTGCAGCCCTATATCATCATCGGCAAAACAACAATGCAGAAGCTGTGGCTTGCAGGAAAGGGTTGGGATGACCCACTAGACACAAATTTAACTAAGGAGCGGACATTACTGCGGCAACAGCTTCCAGTTTTAGAAAATCTCAAAATAAAACGGTGGATAGAGTTAAGCCCATCTAAACCATTCAAGCTTCATGGCTTTTGCGATGCTTCGTCATCGGCGTATGCTGCTGCTGTTTACATTCGAATTGTAACTGAAACCTCAGTCAAGGTGGCACTCTTAGCAGCGAAATCAAAAGTAGCTCCAGTGAAAGTACAATCAATACCAAGGTTGAAGCTTAATGGAGCAGTTTTACTGGTCAAATTGATGGCGGAGGTTATTAAGGCGCATAATTGGGACTGTGTTCATAGATTTTTACTGGACAGACTCGACTGTAGTTCTTTCGTGGATATGGGGTCCCGCTGCCAAGTGAAAGGTCCGCGTTGCTAACCGAGTTAGTGTAATTCAGCAGCACAGTACAGTCGAACGATGGAATCATGTTAGCACTCATAATAATCCAGCTGATATTGCATCGAGGGGGATGCAACCGAATGATCTTATCACATCATCTCTGTGGTGGAATGGACCAACGTGGCTCAACACACGAGTTATCAGGATACCTCCTATGATACAGTCAACAAGTAGTGGAGATGAAGAGGCAAAATTCACATCTTCAATCGCCACAACCGAAGAACTGCCAACTATATTAAACAGGTATTCGTCTTTCCATAAGTTACAGAGAATTGTTGCGATGTGCCAACGTTTCGCCTTTAACACCAAACATCCCAACATGAAACGAACAGGGAATTTGTCAGAAGCTGACCTTAGAGCAGCTAAGAACACTTGCGTCAGGATAACATAGAACCATACATGTAAGGAGGACATACAACACATATCTACACGTGGTAGTGTTCCGAAAAGCAGTCGGATTCGATCCTTATCACCATGGATTGATGCTGATGGAACCCTCAGGGTGGGCGGTCGCATACACCAGGCACTCATCGAAAATGGAGCTAAGCACCCTGCCATCATTCCAAAAGGCCCATTAGCAATGTTATTGAAACGACAAGGCCACCAGCAAACATTACATGGAGGTAGCCAACTGACATCATCAACTCTGCGTCTAAAGTACTAGATAATATCAGGACAGACGGCCGTGAAAAAGATATTGCGAGAGTGCATGACGTGTTTTAAGATGAGGGCTAAGCCCATGACGCAACTAATGGGAAACTTGCCAGCCTGTAGAGTAAGACTCGAAAAACCGTTCCTAGAAGCAGGTATTGACTATGCTGGGCCAATCAAGATCAAATGTAATGGGGGCAGAGGTGCTAAAACAACTAAGGCATATATTGCAATCTTTGTGTGCATGGCAACAAAGGCTTTTCACCTAGAGCTAGTCTCGGATCTGACTACAAACGCGTGCATAGCAGCTATTAAACGATTCATCGCAAGACGTGGGAAATGCAGAGTACTCTGCAGCGATTGCGGTTCTAATTTCTTGGGAGCGAACAAACAGTTAAAAGCCACATACAAAACATCTCTTCAAGCATGTAGCTCTGAAGTTGCAAATCATGGAATCCAGTGGAAATTCATTCCTCCTAGTAGTTTACATTTTGGTGGACTCTGGGAAGCCGGCGTGAAAACGATGAAGGCACATATGTACAAAACAATCGGACATCAGGTATTAAACATTGAAGAGATGAACACACTTTTAGCCCAAATCGAAGCATGTATGAATTCGCGTCCACCAACCCAAGTAAGCGATGATCCCAACGATATAGCTGCGCTAACCCCAGGCCATTTTCTAACGGGAGACAATTTATTTGAAGTCAAGGACGATCTCAGCGAAACTAGCTACACTTTATTAAGAAGATGGCACTTGGTTCAGCAGATGAAGCACTCTTCCTGGAGAAGATGGACACAAGGGTATATGCAACGCTTGCAGCAACGTTCCAAATGGCTTGAAAAACAAGACAATCCAAAAGTAGGCGACTTGGTGCTAGTGAAAATAGACAACATCCTTTCTATGCAATGGCCACTTGCAAGAATAACAGCAACTCATCCAGGGCGAGATGGATTGGTTTGAACAGTGTCAGTGAAAGTAAACGGAACTATCAAATTACGCCCCATAGCCAAAATTTGTAAACTCCCGTATACCATGGAAGAACAACAACCATCAGAATTAAACAGGAAACCAACCAACACAGAAAGCCTATCACAAAATCAAGTAGTCAAGCGATCCATAACGCAAACCCTTGATACACAAACGAAGAGGAAAAAGAGGAAAAATATACGACTTTCGAATATGTCAACAGTGCTACTGACAACGTTGTTAGTCCTTGGAGTCTTACCTCCTCCTACATTATCAGAGGCTAATGTCACAACCTTGGATGGCGGTCTTTACATAGAAGAAATTAGGATAGCCAATTTAAATCGAGGAGCTTTGCGAATCAACATCGAGCTACCGTTCGCTGACCTAACAACAGATGAGAGGAATTTGCAACGCATAAACACCAGTCTAAATTATATGTGTTCAATGGGTAGACAAATTACCGAAAAGGTCCACTGTTGGAATCTTGTTCATCACATATCAGACTCAATTGAAGATACCAACCATAAAATCAGCCTGGTACGTTTCGTGCATGACCAAAAGAAGCGTGGAGTATTTGAGCAAATGTTAACAGCAATTTTGGCGTTAATGACGAGATCATCATGAATGTGAAGATTTATCTACAAATCAAGAAAAATTAAAAAATCTTATCAACCATCAAGGAAGAATTATGTTGCAAGCCACAAAAACGCTAAAAACAACATCTAGCAGGATCAACCGACAACTCGAACGAATTAAACAAGGGGCTTGA
The DNA here is from genome assembly GCA_963969285.1 of Odontomyia ornata. Taxonomy (NCBI): domain Eukaryota; kingdom Metazoa; phylum Arthropoda; class Insecta; order Diptera; family Stratiomyidae; genus Odontomyia; species Odontomyia ornata. The sequence continues at coordinate 190,600,914 of OZ017739.1, forward strand.
ACTGATCAATATGGCAAAGGGATGGTTCTCTACAATAGACACGAACCAGATAAACATCCAATTTCTAGCAACCTATCAACGAGCCATCAAATTTGTTGAGGGAATGAGTTTAAAATACAGTCACATCCTAACAGCCATCAACACCAAACAAGGAATATTAGAATGTCTCAAACTCGCAGAGTTACAACGCATTATCTAAGGAACACAAACTCTATTACCAGCTCACCTCAAAATTCTGCACACTTCTACTTCTAAGCTTACAACTGACACTAATGAAGGCAGAGTCAAAATCTATGGACACTTGCCAATTATTGACAACCGGAACTTTGATCTAATCAAAGCAACTCCCATCCCTATTCAGCATAAATCCACATTTTTCACAGCATTCAGCATTTCGAATTCAATTATAGGAATAAACTATAACAATGAATAGGAATAAACTATAACAATGAATCGAAACAACAAGCGCCAACTTCGCAGCCGCGTCAGAACTCACGAGTGGGACTTACCTTCTGCCCAGCACAACGTTAATTGATATGAGAGCCAAGACCAGCTGCATTATACGGGAACTATACAATCTTCACAACCAACATACATGTCCTCAAACATCCTTCCAGTCACAGTCACTAGATCTACAGCAAATGATGTCAATCAAAACTTGGCTGTTCTTCACCCCGCAACCAGTCCATGCATAAACTCTACTTCAAGGGTTAAGGAAGGACATTCTACTCAACGGTACAGGCATTATTAAACTCACGCAAGATTGTCAATTACTGGCTGAAGAACACATTCTTGTAGCAGAGCAACGACACACAGGTCAGCCTTTTTCAATCTTCATATCACCAATTATCCCGCAATTAAACTTCACACAACAACCTACGGAACTCAAGCAATTGAACTCGACAAGAAAAATCATAACAGGAGAATCGTAAACAAACTTAATCACTCAACAAGAAACACTAAATACCGCAATAGACAGGATCCAATGGAAAACTATTAAGCCTCACGCAACGTTGTTTACAATATCCATTACCATCTCTAGGTTACTCCTTGTTGCAGCAATCAGTACTAGCTTCTATATTTGCATACGAGTTAAGATGAGAAGAGAACTTTCTTCATTCACCACTTGGTATAATCAACACCAACTTTAAGACCCTGACGGCTCTTGGTGGGCGGCTATGTACGAGTAACTAGTAGTAAGGAAAATAAAAGTCATTTAAACTTTTGTATCCAATTAATTATGTAAAGATTTGCTTACATAAAGTAGTACAATTACCTTAAGTTCATACACCTGTAATTTGCAATTGTATCAAGTAAGCATAATGTTCAATTAATATTAAAATGTGAAATTACTGCCACTTCAAGCAAATATGGAGTCAATCAAAGTCCAATTGAAAATATTGAACCCGCTTGAAATGGCAATAATTCTTTCCATGCGCCAGCTAAGAATTTATGAAGGTTAAAGCGAAATGTAGGTATAAATTAAGACTGAGCAGCAACAATAAACCATTGCTTGTCAATCAATTAATAATTGTGTTTCATTGCTTTTTTCACGCAGGAATACGAATTGGGGAAAGTTTCAAAAGAAGTTTAATCGGGATTACAATATGCAATGTCTTTCTTCAGATGACGACAAAGCTTGCTCAATGGTTCTTAATGACAAGAATCTAACTAACGATAAAATAGATCTCTACTTGTCGAAGTTAGAGAAACTGGCATTGGAAATGATTGAGAAAGCAGTTCCCAAGATTAAACATCGAAACAATAT
>OZ017739.1:190607681-190787681 GCA_963969285.1 Odontomyia ornata
TCGTTATAGATTACTTTACAAGGTTTTCTAGTATTTATCATTACCGCAGGCTTGTCATTAACAGAAACTTGTTTCTCGTTAGATTTATCAGCATTACAGTATACAATTACTTCATTGTTTGTACGGACAATTTCAAACTGACGATTATTGCGCAGCATAAATTTTAATCTCGTGACATTTCTTATGTCCGATATTGACGTGCAATCCCAAACGTAAAGTTGATCAGGCTTTACAATTACCTTGGGTTCGTCCCTTTTTTTTCTAAGTCCGTCTTCTGTTTAACAGACATTCCCTGTGTTACGCTAATATCTTTTTCACCTTCTCATCTCGTTCTAGCGGTATCATCGTTTTCAGTATATCGGAATCAATTTTTATTCTCGACAGTGCATCCGCGTTACAGTTCATTTTTCCTTGCTTGAATATGATTTCAAAATCATAATCAGACAAGTCGAGTCGTTTTCTTGTTAGTTTGGACGATGGATTTTTATGAGAGAAAAGAGAGACTAGAGGTCTATGGTTAGTTACCACCATAAATTTTCTACCGTACAGGTATGGTCGAAAGAAATTTATTCCCCAATGTATTGCGAGTAGCTCCTTCTCAATAATTGGCTTATATAAATCACGTTTGCCGAGGGATTTACTAGCATACGATATTGGTAAGTCTGATCCAACTTCACCTTGTTAGAGCACTGCTCCTAAAGCACTACTTGATGCGTCTGTAGTCAAAACGAATGGTTTGCTGAAATCTGGATACTGAAGAATTGGTGGTTGAAGTAATTTGTTCTTCAAATTATCGAAAGCTTGTTGACAGTTTTCATCCCATTCTTATCATTTACAATTTTATTATTCAGTCGTTGAAAGCTTACGACCAATCGCCACTGCTTTTTATCACCAGAACTCTTCTTCGGAACGACGAAAAGCGGTGAGTTATACTTACTGATAGATGGATCTATAATGTCGTTCTTTTCTAACTCGCTGATTTGATCATCAATTTCTTCAAGTTGTGCATGAGGTAACTTGTAGTTTTTGATGTACACAGGTGTCTCATCAGAAAGTTCAATTCTCTGCTTATAAAAATTATTCACTGTCAACTTATCACCATCCATATGAAATACGTCTTGAAATTCCTCAACAATATCCATGAGGCTACGCATCGCTCTCTCGTCTTTACTGTTCGCATTAATCTTCTGTACCAATATTCTAAGTCTATTTGTATCTATTTTGTCTCTTTTTCTGGTGTTGCTTAGTACGAAATAATTATCTGAAGGTTCAGAATCAACATCGAATTCCTTCAGGCTAACAGGATGATCATTAATGTTTAGGACTTTGATGTGACAGATACCTTTAGTTGGTATAATAGTATTACCTATGAAAACACCGCTCTCTATCTCCCTACTCAGGATGATACGATCCTCGTCTCTATTCAACTCGATAGGTAAAATAATTTTAGTTCTCGCGGGTATGCCAATATTGAAAGTACTTAATGGTTTAATGTCTAAAGGAATTATTATTCCCTCATTGCCAATACCTGAAAGCTATTGTATATGTCTCGTAGTCAACTTTACAAAGATATCTCTCCAAAATGTCTCTCCCAATAATATCATCTGTTTTTATTGGAAATAATTCCTTGACTATCTGGAACGAGTACCTAAATAGGTAATCACTTGATTTGTAATTCCAGTAAATTTACATTTTTCACATCCATCAATATTACTGTTAAATGTATTATTTATCTTACAGATTTATATGTCCACTCCTGTATCTATCAAGAAGGTTAAATCACCTTTCGCTTTCCTACAATATAATCATATAAAGTTTGGACAATATTTTGTCACTGAATATGCATTGTATGTTGTTTTGCCGGAGTTAGGACTATTTTCTGTTTCTGCTACTCTGGGAGGGTCTGAATTCTTTTTACTATTTACTCCTCTCCGGAGGATTGTACGTTTCCCTGCTCCTGTACAACGTTGACTCTATTCCTATTAGTATTACCCCTATTGTTATAATTACTACCACCGTTGCTATTATCATTGCTACTATTACGATTATTGTAGTTATTTATATTCCTACGCTTTGGGTATTAAGGCTTATTTCCACTATTGCTATTTGTATTGCTGCGATTATCTCCATTATTGCTATTATCATTATCCCTATTTCTGCTATTCCTATCTTTCTTATTCCTGCGATCATTAGAACGTCGGCTATCACCTCTACTGTAATACATCACATTATTTGTTTGGATGTTCTCATACTTTTCCAACTCTAGTGTAAGGTTCACAGCATCCATTAAGTTTTGAGGTCTTGCTGAGAAGATGGTATTTTTATATTGCTCGTTCAACCCATTTCTAAATACGGTTAATGCATACTTATCATCCAAATCCGAAATAATTTTTCTTGTGGGCTGGTGTAACGTTATCACCTTATTCACTTATTTGTAATTGATTTAGTTCGCTTACCAATGATTAAATTTTTTCCTTATAATTAGTCACGGTTGATTTCTTTTGAGATATACTAGCAAGTGATGTGTAAATACTTGCGATCGTATTTGCGAGCTTAAATCTAGTTGTCAAAGTGGACTTTAATTCGTTTAATAATCGCGAAGTCTTTGTACTCAAAGCAGTTCGTACATTGTCAGCCAATTTAACATTTACAACCAAATCGATAAGTTGTGGTTTTGCCTCATTCGATAGAGTTTTGTCAACGTATTCTACCTTCTTAAGAAATGCATTGAGCTCTGTCGGCTTTCCGTCAAACAGCGGAATAGTGTTGACCGCCAAGTTCAAATCAAAATCACCCATCATTGGTTCTCTGTGGAACTGCAATTTGCTCCAATTTATTATGTAATATCTGCTCTAACTCAGTTGCAGTTTTCTTAAATTGCAACTTTATCTCTAAACAATCTTCATTCGTTGCTTCGAACAAGATACTCAAGTTTCTCTCAATTTCCTTTAGCTGCTCTAACTTTTCTTTTAAAGTTCCTGCTTTACCAACTCTTTTAATGTTTTTCTTTTCATTAGCTAAAATTTTCTCTGCTTCTTTCACTAAGGTTTTCACTGAGTCCATGAAGATTTATCATATGAAAATGATTTCATTTAAACTCCCAAACATTTATTAATCTAGCTACTTTTTTGTTTACATACTTGTTAGTAATACGATTGACACATCAAAACAAATTAATACTATAAAAATTATTGAAGTAGTCATGGTTGCTTGTCGATACTCTACGAAAATGCTTTCGTTTACGTTCGTAGAACAGCTGTTATCCATTTTCACTTCTTTTGATACGCCAACTCTAACAATCGTAATTTCTCGGAGAGCTTTTTTTGAACTTCCTTTTTGTTGATTGCAATTATCCTATATATCTCTACTTTAGCTTATCTCAATCGAACTTTGCGGCCTCCTCTGCACTTCCTTTTGGGCGCTACTACCTCGTGTTGAACGGGTTGCTTACTAATCTGCGTACGACGCCTGTACTGTTCGATTGTGATGGGCTGTGGACCAGGTCTACTTCCTCTTGATACTGTTGCGGCTGGTTGGTATTGTGGTGCATTCGCTGCCACCGGTCCAGGCTCGTACTCCTCTGCCGCGCTCTGCTTCAGTTTTAGTTCTTTCCAAAGTTCTTCAAAACCGTCCATATTCGCTCGATGCAAGTGGTGTTGCCAGGATCGCCATATTGTGTTTGAATAAAATTACTGTGTTAGAGTTTATCATTTCCCTTTTGAAATAATATGTGAAGTTCCCTAAGTGCAGCGCAAGCGCTACTATGATGGTAAATATGCCGATATGTCTAATGATCAACTGCAAATAAAACTTCACGCCAATTGTGGCAGTTTGGTTTTTAAACGATCAGTGGTCGAATGTGTATTCCCATTTACATTGAATTCGCTTAAATACGATTTCCATGTCATAAATCACTTAAACCTAAATTCCTTAATGACTAACGTGTGAACAATACTGACCCTTCTCAAGGGTTCAATGTGTCACCAAAACATTCTATTAATTTATTGACTTATAAATCTATATTCTAAATCTTCACCCTCGAAACCCATAGCATACTCATTTTCCCAAAACAAAACACTAACAAATTACTTTACGCCAAATGGCATTCATTAATGAAGTTGTAGCAAATGCAACCTGATCTCATCGTACGTCTCGGGCCCATCCAATTAGACTAGCATTCCCATAAGCAACGTGCATTGTACGATATACATATGGTGCTTGGTCTGTTGCTCGTAATATGAGCCATAGTACTCGTATATATGCTCGCAAGTACTGAGGAAAATGTCGCGACGTTTGTGTACGGAAATGAATGATCGGTATTCATGCATATGGTTTTGTTTTGTATGAAGCATAAATATAGTATTGATTTTTATAGGTTTTAGGAACTTCACATCGTGTGTGGTATCACAGACTACAATAGTTCTCAGCCGATAATTTTAATGTTCCGGGAAAGTGAAAACGTACTGTCGTTTAAATTAAGTTAAAAGAGTTTATTTACTTCGAATGCACAATCATTCATTTCACTATTTTATAAATTGCATTTTAATTTAATTATCACTGTCTATAAATTTACATTTCAACTGTCTGTATCACGAAAATCACTTCACTATCAATCAATATCGCCTTATATTCGCGCTCCACTCTTATTACAGTTTTTGCTATTAGCCTTTCTAATTCATTCAGCTCGGTTTTATATAGGGCCTCTAGTCATTCAACCCATTTCTCGTACATTGGCAAATGTTCTGACGAGAACTACCTGGAATATTCGAACGATTCTGAATACCCGCAGTGACGTCACTTTCAGCTATTGATCATGGATCTACTTGGTCCATTCTTTTGCTTTCGAGTACATTCTTGGTAGATCATGGTGTTATGACACCGCCCCTACCTCAGTTCTTTTCACCCCGAAAAGATGTGTCGCCAGTTGTAGTTAAGTCTCCCTGGATGCAATATGGGGCAAGATGGTCCAGGTGCACGATTTTCGGTTGGGCTCTCGTCTTGCAGCATTCCTGTATGCGATATGCGACATCGTTGATTCGCTTTGTAACTCAGTATAGTCCCTCCCATTTATGCTGCAACTTCGGAGACCAACCCTTCCGCCGTTCTGGGCTGTATAGCCACACCAAGTCATCTTGCTGGAAGCCAGAAGAATTTGCCATAGCTCACTTGCGTACTCCGAGATCGTTTTGGGTTTCTAAGGGGTGTTCCAAACTTTATATCAGCCGGCAGATGTAAAGTCTTTCCAAAGATGACTTTGGCTGGGGCTTGGCCCGTCAATGCATGCTCAGCAGCTGTATACGCCATCAAGAATAGTGGGATGTCCCGGTCCCACCCCATTTGGTTCTCGTCAATCATCTTGGCGTACTGAGTGTGCTGTTGAAACGTTCGACCATTCCATCGGATTGGGGATGCAACGGTGTTGTCCTCATTTTCCGTATTCTCAGCAGCTCGCATATTTCGCCAAAAACTAATAACTCAAAGTGTCGGCCTTGATTCAAGCGTAGTTCGCAAGGTGCGACGTACTTACTGACTCAATTCAAAACTAGCTAGTTGCTTCCTGGTTAGGAATGAGGGAGACTTCGGGCCATTTGCTGAAATAATCGGCCACAACCAGCGTGTATCAATTTCCCTATTTCGACTCAGGAAAGGGACCTGCGATGTCAACAGCAATCCTTTCAATTGGCACCCCCACGTTATAGATTTGCATTTGTCTTCTAAGGCGTCCTTTTGGACCTTTGACGGAAGCGCAAATCATGCATCTATGACACCAGTCCTCTACGTCTTCTCGAGCGTGGAGCCAGTAGAACCTTTCCCGCAATTTCGCTAAGGTCTTGTTAACACCAAGGTGGCCTCCCGAGGATCCTTCATGCATTTCTTTAACCATATCGTAGATTCGGCTTTTGGGAAGTACAGTTTGCATCCTATAGCAGCTGCCATCCTCTGTTTCCCATTTCCGCTTGAGTACGCCATCCTCCAGCTGAAGGGAGTTCCATTGTGCCCAATAACTTTTCAGAGTGGTGCCATACATCGGAACGTCCTTTCAATCAGGTCGCCAAGTTGTTCCCTTCCATATGAGCCATGGTCCGATGTCATCATCGGCTAGCTGAGCGTTCCGAATTTCCTCCAATGACCAACCTTCGTCGTATTCGGCCGTTATCACTCGTACATCAACGGCCGGCTCCTTTTCCTCAATCCATCAGCAGGGCCTGCAGTTAGCTGGACATAGACGTCGAGATAGAGCGTCAGCATTTCCATGAACTCCGCCCTTCCGATGAACAATTTTGTAATCGTATGACTGCAATCTTTCGATCCATCTCGCAACTCGTCCCTCAGGGTTTTTGAAGTTGAGCAACCATCTCAGCGATGCATGGTCTGTTCAAAGAACAAATTTCTGGCCTAATAGGTACTTGTGGAACTGCTTGGTGGCCTCTTTTATAGCCTTCCTGGTCACGCAGTAGTTTTTCTGACTTTTTGAGAGAATTTGACTATAATACGAAAGGGCTCTTTCTTTGCAATCGATATGCTGGGAGAACAGCTCCTATACCGCCATTGCTCGCAATGGTGTCTACGGACATTTTTCCGGATTTTGGATATGCCAGCATGGGTGATTCCAGATATACGGACGATTTTTCTCAGTTAGCTGATGGAGACACTTAGCTTTTTTGGCAAAGTCGATGACGAATCTTCAATAGTATGTCACCAGATCCAGGAAACTTCGTAGTTGACGGTTGTTGTTTGGTGTTGGCCAGCTTTTCGTGGCTTCAATTTTCTCAGGGTTTATTTTGACCCCTTCTGCTGATACAAAGTGTCCCAGATATTTTACTTCAGCTGCGAAAGCGTACCCTTGTCAGGACTAAGTTTCAAATTTGCCAGTCACAATCGGGAGAAAACCTCTTCTAAGTTCCGCACATGCCCTTCGAACGTTCTCCCGATGACAATGATTTCATCTAGGTACACCAAATAGGTCTTCCAGGTTAGGCCACGTCGCACGTATTTCATCAAGCGTTCAAAGGGGGCCGGAGCATTGCAAAGCCCAAATAGCATCACCACAAATTGCCACAATCTATTCCTGACCGAAAATGCAGTCTTCTCTCGGTCCTTTTTGTTGATTTCTAACTGCCAGTAGCCACTCTTGAGATCGAGTGTAGAAAACCATTTGGCGTCGGCTAAAGTGTCCATGATATCGTCGATGCGTGGAAGCGGGTAACTATCTTTCTTAGTGATATCATTAAGCTGCCTATAGTTGACATAAAAACGAGTGCTACCATCCTTTTTCTTTACTAGAACTACTGGCGCGGCCCATAGACTGACAGAAGGCTCGGTAATACCCTGTTCTTCCATATCTGAGATCAGCGCACTTACTTCTCCTTGTTTGGCTATAGGAAGACGTCTCGGCGCTTGTCGAATTGGCTTGGCTCCCTGTGTATCTATGAAGTGAGTTACCAGACTCGTTCGGCTTTGGTCATCCGGGCTTGTTGAGAAGATGTCACTGTACTTAGTGACCAGATCAGAGGCTCGCTTGAAAAGCTGCACTGGCAATTTGACCTGCTTCAATATTGCAGACGTGAATTCACGGGCTTTGTCTGTGTCTTGCCTCGTTTTCCAATGATGGCCGTGAGTAGATTCCAAAGAGGTGATGGTGGAAACAAGCTGGCAGCTGCCGATGACTTCTCCCACTTTGATACTTGTTGTTAAGTCTGCGGTGTTAAGGACTCTAATCGACACGTATTCGTTTCCTTATAGATCTTACAAGGCTTCGTCCTACAATCAAACTGTGAAATGCGGACGTCTTTGTTGGCTCTATCAGATACGATCGGTGGTCTCCAGAATCACCATCAAGCTTGACCCATACAATGCTTTCGGAAGATTTCGGTACATCAGTGTCAGCACATATCTACTATCACATTCATCTTGGGAATTTGGACGCTGGGATCCTCCATCAATACTTCGACATTCTGTCATTTCAATACCCGTTTGCCCAAATCCAACTTGATTTCATGTGGTCGCAGAAAATCCATTCCGAGGATGCAGTCATCCATAATACTCACGACCAGTAATTATGTCGGAACGCAAGGTCTCCCAACCGTATCTGGAGGTTGACCTCTCCATGGACAGGTGCAGTTTCTCCCGTGACTGTCCATAGTGATGAAATCCTGCCCTTGTGAACTACTTCTACTACTAGGTCTGGTCGGATAATCGATTGAGTTGCACCAGTGTCGATTGTAAGGGTGGAATGCTCTCTGTCAACTTGACCCGGAAGGCATATATCTGCTTCTCCACGATGTAGTATTGACACAGTGATGGTGGTGCTGGGGACGTCGATCTTCCTAAGCAACTTCTACCCTACGATGTTGGCCCACTCAATTTGAATGGCTTCCATTCTGGGTTCCTGACTTGGCCTAGATCTCTTCCACCCTGGACAATAGCTCGGTTTTCTTCGCTTCTTGCAATTCTTTGCAGATGCCCCTTCTCACAGCAATTCCAGCGTCTAGGCGCACCATTTACATTCTGCTCTCGCTCAATTCCCACGTGCACACACCTGCACTCGTTTGTCGTCATCTCATGAGGCCGGGCACTGGTACGAGTCACATTTTTCGCTGCCTCAAAGTTCAGGTTATAAGCCAATGCGTCCTTAACCGTTTACTTCTGAGCTAAACGCAAAGCTTGTCGTGATTCCTGGTCCTTTCGTGTGCTGAGGAATGCTTTTATTGCTGCGTTATCTCGATGTTCTGGGTCGCAAGCTGGGTAAGCTAAAAGTGCCAGTCGCCCAATGTCTTGGGCTAGCTGGTGTAAGGTTTTGGCAGACTTCTGCACCCGACGCCATAGCTGTGACCGATAAATCTGCTTCAGATGATTATCTCCGTAACGCATATCAATTGCATTCATTAAAGCAGCCGCATTTGAATGCAACTCAACGGGGATAGTCTGCAAAAGCTCGGCAGCTGAGTCTCTTAGAGCAACATTCCAGTGATTTGTCCTAGTGGCGGCTTCAAACTGTGTTTTGTAAATACTCCAGACCATTTGTCCATCGAATCTTGGTGCTTGCACATTTCTGGATGTGCTTTGCGCTGCGGTTATAAGCGGGGCTGGTGAGGTGGTTGCTGCTGCCTTCGCTGCTTCCAATTCCTTTCTCACTTTTTCCATCTCATGGTTCATTCTCTCCTTGACCTGGCTGATATCATGGTTGATTCTCTCCTCTCCCTGGCTGACCTTCTTCGACGCATTTGATTTTGTCCGTCAGATTACCGAGCTCCGCTTTTATTTCAGTTGACTATTTCTTCTGCTTCTGCGTGATATCTGGCTTGATTTTGAATGCTTGCTGGTCCAACTTCCGGTCTAGCTTCGAAGTTAAACCGGATACTGTTCATTTAGCTTCACAGTTAAACTCGATGGCGGTTCATTTACCTTCGCAGTTAAACTGGATGACTGCTCATTTAGCTTTGCTGATTGCTCCTGCAGCTTCTGTAGGATATCTGCATTGATTTCGAAGGCTTGTTGTCGCTGCTCTTGCTGCATCTGCACCAAAATTTGCATCAGCGCATTTTCTGGTTCCTTTGATTTTGTTGTTTCTGCTTCTCCAACTTTTGCGCCTTTTTCCGCATCTGAGAGCTCACCCGAACCCAGATACACGCCTCTCGGCTCGATCGCGTCACGTAAGCGTGCAATCAGTATGGCCTTTGTACCTTGTGTACTCAGATTTCGCAGTTCCATAGCTTCAACACGGTCAATTCATAAAGTTTTAAATGTAAGCTTCGTGGCATTTTCATTGCTTCGGATATTTTTTCTCCAGTTTCCATGTTAAATTTCACTATTTTGCACTTTGAAAATGCTTAAAAGTTATCCCTTTCGAAATTTTCTTTCTCACTCCTGACACCACTGTCGCGTGTTATGGTTCTCGGCCGATAATTTTAATGCTCCGAGAAAGTGAAAACGCACTGATTTTCAAATTAAGTTAAAAGAGTTAATTCACTTCGAATGCACAATCATTTATTTCAATAAGAATGCACAATCATTTGTTTCACTATTTGATAAATCGCATTTTAATTTAATTTTCACTGTCTATCAATTTATATTCCAATTGCCTGTATCACGAAAACACTTCACTAGCAATCAATATCGTCTTTAATTCACGCTCCACTCTTATCGCAGTTTTTGCTATTAGCCTTTCCCATTCATTCAGCTCGGCTTTATATAGGGCCTCTAGTCATTCAACACATTTCTCGTACATTGGCGAATGTTCTGACGAGAACTACCTGGAATATTCGAACGATTCTGAATACCCGCAGTGACGTCACTTTCAGCTATTGATCATGGATCTACTTGGTCCATTCTTTTGCTTTCGAGTACATTCTTGGTTGATCATGGTGTTATAAATAGTTGTGACAACAATTGCAGAATCGTTTGGATATGTTGTTATATATATATGTATATATATATATATATATATATATATATATATATATATATATATATATATATATATATATATATATATATATATATATATATGTACATACTATGCATAGTAAATTTCTCTCCAAAAATTTACCCGATAGGTCTATCTCACTTCCCGCGTAGCATATGTTCAGTGAGCATGTGTCGAAGGTTAAGTAATCTCAATAATGACGCGAGGGCACATATGGGTAATTATGCTCCCCAATTGATTCAACTCCAATACGAGTTTGAATGATACTCGTATACTCAAGCCAATCATGTGAGTGAATCGAGGAACGCAAGCTATATTTTTATATAATTGACATACAGTCTAACTGCTTCCAAATGTATCAGTTTAAAATACAAATTTGTTCAAATAATATTAGTTTAGTCGGGCTCACTGTTTAAAATATTCAAAGAATTTTCTTTCTTAATCTTTAAAAATTTGTTTGATTTCTTTTAGTGATTATTGAGATTATTATTAGTACTTCATTCAAACAAGGGAGCTCTACCCCAATGTACTAAGAAGCGGCAAATAGGCTACTACTACATGATGCATAATTTGGTTCTCAATCTAAGTACTATACACAGCCTATACTGATTAATTTTAAATTATTGTCATGAAATCTTTTCATGAGGGTAAAGTAATCACATATTGGTTGAGCATAATACGTTGTCAATAATTGTTTTTTGAGATCTTTGAATATTTCTCATACGAGTATATCTTGTTGTATTGAATTTGTTTGATGAGTTTTTTGTGCATTTCTCATACATCTTCTTATATTGAATTTGATTGATTATGTTCTTGAGGTGTTTTGCATTAAATTCACTTTTGTTGTCTAGATTGAGGGATCCTTGAATATTCTGCATCAAAATTTGCATCCGTTCTCCTTACTCAACTGAAAGAGTTAGTCAATTAAAAATCCTGAATTATTCAATTTAATTTCTCAGTCTTTTCTTTTGGTGCTTTTGTTCAAAACTCTTCGGAGAAAAGAATATTATTTGAATAATTTTGTTTATTTGGTACCCGCATGCCGATTCTCTTCTTTCATCAAAAGCCGCCGGGCCTTGTTTTGATGTGTGAGCAGACGCGTTTCGACTACTTTGCGTCACTACACTAAAGATGACTCAAAGTAGTCGAAACGCGTCTGGTCACACAAGAAAGCAAGGCCCGACGGCTTAAAAAAAAAAAACTATTTGACATGAATAAGAAATTATTTTTATTTTGAGCTTATGTTTATTAAGGACCTCAGATGAGTTAGCTAATTTTCTTTTATACAAGATCAAACTTCATTCAATTAGGAGACTAGCAATTTGTCTATTTTTTGTTGTTGTTGTTTTCATTTGCAGAAATAGAAAAATGTTTAAGTTTGATTTAATGTGTTTAATGTTATGCTTTGCACTTCATTTTTAATTTCCGCGATATAATTTACGGCTGTTTTGCCAAAATTTCTGGTGTTTTTCGTCGAAGTAATAAAGAACAATATTTTTGTTTAAATTAAAGGAAACTTTTTAATAGGTTTTTTGCGAAAATTTCCGGACAGTTAAGAGTACTTGTTTTGTAAAATTACTTAGATTCCCTGAAGATAAAAGAAAACATAGTTTAACTCGGTTGAGAGAAATATTGGCCCCCCGATCTTCAGTTTTTAGGATGAAAAAGTTATTCACATTTGACAATTCCGAAAAGACTTTCAAAAGGTGCCTATGTGGTCATTAGTTCTTTGAAAACAATATTTTTGTCGTGTGTATGGTTGTGTGAAATAGTTGGTTTAATTTTAAAAAATAGTATCTCTTTTTTATGCTCTTGCTCTTAAATGCAGGTTTGGAACTAGTATCCGGAAAATCTGCAAGTAATCGAGAGTTTTGTCAATAAACTAATTGAGTTGATGGTGCCAAAAGATCTTCCTTGTGGAAAGATCCAGAACGCTGAAGAATTAGGGATTAACCTTTATTTCAAAATAGGGAATTGTGGTTCATGATAGCCGCTTTGAGTGTACTATGTTCTTCTAATATATATCAGTGGACGGTTTTTTTAGGTAACACTCAACCATTCAACCTTGATCGGTTACTACACTGAGTGGTGCAGATGACCTATCCATTCTTTATTCATTGCTTTCACATAAGCTTCGACTTACATACACAGTTAAAGGAATTGCTCAGACCAATGACTAAATCTGTCAATAATAGTGAGACAGCAAAAAAACTTATCGAAGGTCAAAGCGGGCCAATTATATATGTATTTATATTGCTAAAACATAAAACTGAAGGCTTAAAACTACGGCTAATTGGTTAGACATGACGATTAATTTTTGACTTTTGGCACGGGATACATTGACGATCCCATAAATTAATCTGTTCATAGAATGCCTACAATATTTATTGGTAATCACCCGTTTTGTAAAATCGATACTTCTTCTTCTTGGTAGTACTACAGCCCCTTCGCTTCTTGCAAAATTTACCTCCAACTATCTCAGACCATCAACCGCATCCGCCAATCTCGAAACCCTAACAGCGATGAAATATCATCGTCGAACGAGTCAGACCAGCGTTTCCTTGGTTTTTCCACTTGCCTCCGCCTTTCAGTTCGCTGAACGAATACTTTTTTAGAGTTTTGTAAAATAATTTTACAAAACCCTACTAGTTTCGCAACCAGTCTGTCCGTCTGTCCGTCCGTCCGTCCGTCCGTGTGTCACAGCAGTTTTTCTCGGAAACTACTTAAGCTAGAAACATCAAATTTTGTGTGTAGGTGTAACGTGGTGATCTCTTCAAAGTTCAATGACAAAAAAATTTTATAATGTATTTAAGGGGGTCTCCCCATATAAGAGAGTGACCCCTCGAAAAAAAAATTTCATTGAAGGTAGCCGATATGGGTATCAAATAAAAGGTCTTGATGAGAACCTTTCAAAACAGGTGCTTCGAGGGGCGCACAGGGAGGGGAAATGCAAGAAAAATATGTGTCCCCCCCCCCTCGTGATTGGACACCTGTGATCCGAAAAATCTGAAAAAAATCAGGAATGTAGGCCTTGGTGAGTACAACAACAACAAACACGTTAGAAGTCGCATTTCACTCAACTTTGTTAGTAATAGTATGATTTATCGATTTTATGTTTTCTTGAATAAAATCTTAACGGTACCCTTAAATTCAATGAAATTCAGTTTATTTAAAAGGTTGATCTATCCTGAAAGTTTCATAAAGATTGAATCATATTTAGTTAAGTTACAGAGGTTATAATTTTCCTGTATTACTATGAAACAATATGCGCTGCATTTATTACTCTGGCAACATATGGCTATTGAACAACATGCGCTCAGACACTACAGTTTTGCTAGGATTTGCATGAAAATTTCAGGAATGATAGGTGTCATGTATATCTTTGAGAATCGGTTCAGCTAGAGGTATCAGTAATCGTAAAACAAAATAGTGGCTGTTTTAAATGCGAAGATTGAATAATTTTGAGTTATTTCTTCCCAACTTCAACGTTTAAGGTGCATGCTTTGAACACTTGATTCAATTTAATGAATGACTGAAGATGAGTACCTACAATTAATGCTCATGAGTGAAACAAGTCAAGGAGCTCGGAGAGAGCTCCTAGCAAAAGGGTTTTGTAACCATTCTAGGATTCGAAAAAATTGGCCATTAATCGATGATAACAGTACAGGAGAGTGGCCCCTGAAAAAAAAATTCATCAAACGTAGCCGATATGAGTATGAAATGAAAGTTTTCATGGGAGCTTTTCAAAACAGTTGTTAAAATGTCAGTTTTTGCTTCAGTAGGGGCACAGGGGGAAAATATATGAAAAATGTATTTCCTCCGTCGCGGATGGACATCTGAAATGATTATCAAGGAAGATATTTATGAGTATAACAATACCAAAAACCTCAGAAGTCAAAATTCGTTCAACTTTGTCAATAAAAGTATGATCTTCGTATTTCATATTTTCTCCAATAAAATCGTCTTTGACATGTTGCTTGATTTGATACGATCTGGTGACTGCATTTTGTAAATTGAATACAAAACCCTTCTGACATGAGCGTAGGTCTGTTTACCCAACTTGTTTAAGTGCTATTTATTATAGAATTTTCTACCCAGATACCCGTATTTTGATGAAAAGTTATCCTCTTCATCAATGGCGGTATTCTGAAGCTTTTCTTACAATCATCCGAATATTTATACCTTTCACATTCAATGGCAGAAAAGATACATTAGTTAATAAACATAAATATCCTTAAGTACTAATGCGGGAAATCCATAAGGATTCGCAGGCATTCAACTTTTTCCAGTCCCGGACATCTTGTACTATGTCTAGACTAGCCCATTCCTCAATAATATGTCTGGTTTATGATGATCTTGCTGTTTCTATTCCACCTCTTCTGATGATATTTTCAGCCTCCTTAAAATGTTCTTGGAATTATCAAATAACTAATTTTTTTTTTGTAATAAAATCTCCACAATTATTTGACTTGCCTTAGCTAACCCGTGATTGCATCACAACTTTTTGTAATTCCCTGTAATAAATTTACCTTTAAGCTCGTTGTTAATTTTATTCCTGCCTCAGCTAGCCCTTAAGTGCATTATAAGTGTATGTTATTCACCGCAATAGTACTTAAGGAAATGTGAAGGGTTTAAATAGAAGAGAAGAAGAGCTTCAGAATACCACCACTGATGAAGAGGATAACTTTTCTTCAAAATACCGGTATCTGGATAGTTAATTTAATAATCAATAGCACTCAAACAAGTTGGGTAAACAGACCTACGCTCATGTCAGAAGGGTTTTGTATTCAATTTACAAAATGCAGTCACCAGATCAAATCAAATCAAGAAACATGTCAATGACGATTTTATTGGAGAAAATATGAAATACGAAGATCATACTATTATTAACAAAGTTGAACGAATTTTGACTTCTGAGGTTTTTGGTATTGTTATACTCATAAATATCTCCCTTGATAATTATTTCAGATGTCCATCCGCGACGGAGGAAACACATTTTTCATGTATTTCCCGCCTGTGCCCCCACTGAACCAAAAACTGACAGTTTAACAACTGTTTTGAAAAGCTCACATGAAAACTTTTGAAAAGCTCCCATGAAAACTTTTATTTCATACTCATATCGGCTACGTTTGATGAATTTATTTTTCAGGGGCCACTCTCCTGTACTGTTATCATCGATTAATGGCCAATTTTTTCGAATCCTAGAGTGGTTACAAAACCCTTTTGCTAAGAGCTCTCTCCGAGCTCCTTGTTTCACTCATGAGCATTAATTGTAGGTACTCATCTTCAGTCATTCATTAATCAAGTGTTCAAAACATGCACCTTAAACGTGGAAGTTGGGAAAAAATAACTCAAAACTATTCAATCTTCGCATTTAAAACAGCCACTATTATGTTTTACGATTACTGATACCACTAGCTGAACCGATTCTCAAAGAAATATATGACACCTATCATTGCTGAAATTTTCATGCAAATCCTAGCAAAACTGTAGTGTCTGAGTCGGTAAAAAGCGCATGTTGTTCCCTAGCCATATGTTGCCATAGTAATAAATGCAGCGCATATTGTTCCATAGTTATACAGGAAAATTCAAACCGCTACAACTTCGCTAAATATGATTCAATCTTTATGAAACTTTCAGGATAGATCAAACTTAGAAATAGACATCTACGTACTTGAAGGGTACTGTTAAGATTTTATTCAAGAAAACATAAAATCGATAAATCATACTATTACTAACAAAGTTGAGTGAATTGCGACTTCTAACGTATTTGTTGTTGTTGTACTCACCAAGGCCTACACTCCTGATTTTTTTCAGATTTTTCGGATCACAGGTGTCCAATCGCGAGGGGGGGGGGGGGGGACACATATTTTTCTTGTATTTCCCCTCCCTGTGCGCCCCTCGAAGCAAATTTTGCCAAACTAAGACCTGTTTTGAAAAGTTCTCATCAAGACCTTTGATTTGACACCCATATCGGCTACCTTCAATGAAATTTTTTTTTCGGGGGGTCGCTCTCCTATATGGGGAGACCCCCCCTAAATACCTTATAAAATTTTTTTGTAGTTGGATTTTGAAGAGATCGCCACTTTACACCTACGTACAAAATTTGATGTTTCTAGCTTAAGCAGTTTCCGCGAAAACTGCTGTGACACACGGACGGACGGACGGACAGACGGAGAGACGGACAGACTGGTCGCGAAACTAGTAGGGTTTTGTAAAATTATTTTACTAAACCCTAATAGGGAAATTTTATTTTTAATTTTTTTTCAGAGTCTAAACAAAAACAGCGCAATCGTTCAGCACAAGCGAGTAGGTCACTGATATGTTGTGTGGTATTTTTCTACCAGAAATCCAAGGTTCTTAATCTCTTTTGTGAAAGCAAATTGTCACGAACTCCATGTTCATAGTTGGAATTTAAAAGAAAGAGTTACATAACAAAAACATTTTATCCGTACATTTCCGATATGATGTTTATAAGCTACGTTATGCTTTAAAATCAAATGCGCACCCACAATTTTAAAAATCCATTATTATAAAATTTGGTAATTGATACAGCAAATGCTTTCCAGCAAAATATCTTAACTTAATATATTTCGTTCAACTGTCATAAAGGAATCGTTCTATCTTCGATTCGAACAGGCAATTTAAGGTAAAGGTAAAATTGATATTACTGTGAATCAAACGCAAGCTAAATTTAACATAAAGTCAACACAAAAATGTTTATTGAATTGTAACCACATTTCAGTTAACTCTAATAAAGGTAGAGTATACTGAAATGTTGCAACGACTTAATTTAAATTTTTGTTAATATTGTGAGCAAAGTTTTATTTGTATTTCACTCATAATCGCAAAAAAAATTCAAAAACAAACATAATGACTTGTTTAGAATTTAAATTTACTAAATATTCAAACTAATGGAGTTATCTTCAGAAGGAAAGCACTTTGGAATATTTATAAGTTATTTAAAACTTACAGTGGAAACGAATTTTTTTGCTTGTACTGCACTTCCAAACGCTGGGGTATCACCATTGAATATCTAAAAATAAGTTAAATTAGCAAGAAAATTGTTTCAAATATGATGCTTACGTTGTGATTTCACATAAGTCAAATTAGCAACATGTTTGTCTTGCAATATCTTTCTTACATTTTGAATATCCATTGGCTAGGCCTCTCCTCTGTCGAAAAAGACTTTTCCAAAAAATTTCTTAAAACAAAATGTGTAATTTGCACACACTGAACAAATATCATCCATGCACCTTGATTTGTACCAAATTTCCGCATTTTGTTCAAGGAAATTTTTTGCAAAAACCTTTTTTTAATTTTTAGTCAGTTAATTCAATGTAAATAATTTAGATCTAACAAACGTAGCTTAAATCAACTCGGTACGTTAAGTAGTTTCCGAGATTTACTACATTTTTTAACGAAAACATGCTTTTTTGTTTGAATTTAATAACTTTTGCCATAAACTTTTTGCAAAATCGAATGGAGCCAATAACGCGGTTGAACAGGAAATGGATGTTAGTGGAGTACTACGAGAATGAGTCTAGATGGGACTGCAAGTGTTGTTAAGGATGGTTGAAAAGTTGAGTCTTGGCGGAGCCATGAGGGAATGTTGCTTAGTAGTAGATGTGGTATCCGAATTTCGAGGAAAAAGTTTGTAGTGGATTTGTGATAATTTAATCAATCATTTATATTCTTTGACTATCAGTTAATTAGTAAGTTTTTTTATTTATTTTTATGTTTTATGCAGCGAGTGTGGAAAGAGTCAAATGAATAGATAGTTGAATTTAGGGGAAACAAATATCGCATAAATAAATATCTGAACCGTGTCGACTTACCTGATACCATGTTGTATGGAAGTGTGAGTCAAATGAATTCCTACTGATGCCGACGTGTTTCAGGGTGTGCATCAGCAATTCATGTTTCTACCATGCAGGTGTGCCGAGTTTGGTGTTCAATAACTTCGTTATCAAAATTAACAGATACCCTCGTGCAGGGTTTTGGTTTCCAATCAGACACGTCCTTGGGTAGTGAATAGAGAGTGCTCCAAACAGCTAGGTGGTGGATACGTGGGGAACGAAATACCACTTGTGGACCGAAAACCAATCAAGATGAAGCGCTGCCAACGCCCCACTAAGTATTAACTTGTCATGGAACCAGGACAATAGCCTCCGATTAGATTTGATAAACGGCAACAACTATCGCAACGTTTAATGGACTACTCTTTTGGAATTTGGAATGATAGATCATTAAACAGACCGGGTGCACTGCGAAAATTTTCAGACAAAATGGCCAAAAAAATCTTGAAACATCAGCCAAAGAAAATTACGCATGACTGGTACGACGTATACACGGTTGAAAAAAGGAAGCAGCCACACAAAAAAATCATTCAGTGGTCTACTTTGGCCAAAGAAAAATAGTATAAAACCCTTTGAAATCAAGTTAAAAAACAAATGCGGCAAAGAAAAAAGTGACCAACATTATCAAGATTTAACAGATATATGCAATCATCACCCTACATGAAGTCAGATCATCGCTTACCTCTGCTTAACAACTAAGAGATGGCTTCAGTCCGCAAACAAGCCTTTGTAAAAGTCCAAAAGGATGAATCATAGGTAACCCAGTCGAAGTCATAAAAAGATGGCTGCAATATTTTCAGAAGCTATCCACAGCGTCCTGAATAACAACTGAACTCTGAACATTTCAGAAGTAAAGCAAGACGTTCCAATGTTACCACCAACCAAAGTTGAAGTACAGGCAGCAGTACGGGACTTCCGAAAAATTAAGCAACCTGAAATAGATGGGAAATCTGCAACCAGCTCCAGAGAGGAGGTCCTCATCTAAGAGATTTCTATATTGAATTATATGCAGAGTTTGATCCAAGTAGCAGTTACCACAGGACTGGTGAAAAAGTGCCACTTGCCCTGTACTCAAAAAGGAGGGAAAGTTTATTTTTCTTATCTGGAGTACTACAGCCCCTTTTGGGGCTTCGCTTAGAGATAGTTAGAGTATCTCATTGTCGTGATCAAACGTGCCGGCACTACACAACGTTATATGGTCAATATCATACTTTAGCTTTGTGTCCGTTCACATAGCTGCGATACGTTCTGATTTTAAACCAGCACGTATCATAACTGAACAGGCTTATACTCCGCCCAAAGAATCACTCGAACTTTATCTCGTTGTCGCCAACGAGAGTCAAATCAGGGGACTTCGGCTTACGGGGTGAGTGCTCTAACCACTATACCACGCAAATAAGATAAGGTGTGAAAATTATAGAGGCGCCACTCTACTGCGTGTGTCATCTAAAGTGCTTTGCAAAATCATTGAATGAAAATTAACGCCGTTTTTTGCATGTATTATAGGAGAATATCAGGGAGACTTTCGAAGTGGATGGTGCATAAAAGACTGAATATTCTGAGTAAAGCTGATATTGTAAAAGTGATGTGAATATAACATCAATATTAAACCAGCGCTTTATCGACTTCAGCGAGCATACGACAGAGTTAACAGAAATAAAGTAATGCCTGACTTGGCGTCCCAACAAAACTAATCCGCATAGTCAAACTCACGGTTCTAAACACAGAGTCTCAATTCAAGGCAAATGGTGAGGCAACGAACAACTTCTTAATGTAATTAGGCTTAAACAAGTTGGGTAAACAGACATACGCTCATGTCAGAAGGGTTTTGTATTCAATTTACAAAATGCAGTCACCAGATCGAATAAAATCAAGAAACATATCAAAGACGATTTTATTGGAGAAAATATGAAATTCGAAGATCATACCATCATTAAAAAAGTTGAACGAATTTCAACTTCTGAGGTTTTTGTTATTATTATACTCATAAATGTCTCCCTTGATAATTATTTCAGATGTCCATTCGCGAGGGAGGAAACACATTTTTCATGTATTTCCCCCCTGTGCCCCCACTGAAGCAAAAACTGACAGTTTAAGAACTGTTTTGAAAAGCTCCCATGAAAACTTTTGAAAAGCTCCCATGAAAACTTTCATATCATCGGCTACGTTTGATGAATTTTTTTTTCAGTGGACACTCTCCTGTACTGTTATCATCGATTAATGGCCAATTTTTTCGAATCCTAGAATGGTTACAAGGCCGTCTTGCTAGGAACTCTCTCCCGCCTCCTTGACTTGTTTCACTTATGAGTATTAATTGTTAGTACTCATCTTCAGTCATTCATTAAATTGAATCAAGTGTTCAAAGCATGCACCTTAAACGTTGAAGTTGGGAAAAAAAAACTCAAAATTATTCAATCTTCGCATTTAAAACAGCCACTATTTTGTTTTACGATTACTGATACCACTAGCTGAACTGATTCTCAAAGATATTCATGATACCTATCATTTCTGAAATTCTCATACAAATCCTAGCAAAACTGTAGTGTCTGTGTCGGTAAAAAGCGCATGTTGTTCCATAGCCATATGTTGCCATAATAATAAATGCAGCGCATATTGTTCCATAGTAATACAGGAAAATTCAAACCGCTATAACTTCGCTAAATATGATTCAATTTTTATGAAACTTTCAGGATAGATCAATCTTACAAATAACCATCTGCGCACTGAATTACATTGAATTCAAGGGTACCGTTAAGATTTATACAAGAAAACATAAAATCGATAAATCATACTATTACTAACAATGTTGAGTGAATTGCGACTTCCCACGTATTTTTTGTTGTTGTACTCATCAAGGTCTACATTCTTGATTTTTTTCAGATCACAGGTGTCCAATCGCGAGGGGGGACACATATTTTTCGTGTATTTCCCCTCCCTGTGCGCCCCTGGAAGCAAACTTTGCCATACTAAGACCTGTTTTGAAAAGTCCTCATCAAGACCTTTCATTTGATACTACCTTTAAAGAATTTTTTTCGGGTGGTCACTCCCCTATGTGGGGAGACCCCCCTTAAATACCTTATAAATTTTTTTTGTAGTTGAACTTTGAAGAGAGCACCACTTTACACCTACATACAAAATTTGATGTTTCTAGCTTAAGTAGTTTCCGAGAAAAGCTGCTGTGACACACGGACGGACGGACGGACAGACAGACGGACAGACAGGACGCGATTTTGGTAGGGTTTTGTAAAATAATTTTACAAAACCCTAAAAAGGGGATGGATTTGCCCAAATCCTCCTTAATGTTGCGCTAGAATAACTAATGGGGAAGACATCAGCTGTAAGCTCAGTTACACTAGTGTTCAAGTTCATACAATTGGTAGCATTTCCTGATGACGTCAGTATTAGGAGATGTTCAATCACAGATACCAAAGGAGCATTTCTGAGCCTAGAATTTGTGGCAAACCAAAGTGGCTTACGAATCAAGCAAACGAAAACTAAATTCATGACTCAAACGAAGAAGAACACTCCACTTTGACAAAACCTGACTGTAGGAGACCCTTGAAAGTGTGAATAGTTTTATTTAACCTCGAGCCAACCTGAACAGAAGAGGCATCGAAAAAGACAAGATTAGACGCATCATAAACGTCGTAAATAAATCCTTCCCTTTTTAATGTCCAGAGGTATGTCCAGACAAAATAAGCATCGTATTTATGAATCACTGGTCAAAACTTTGCTGTTTTATGGAAGCGAAACATGAGCCTTAACAAGCGAATCGGAAGAGTTAGTGGACATCTGAAAAACGTATGGCCCTGTGAAACAAAGAACAGAGTGGAGACTACGTTTCGACGAAGAGTTGTATGAACCATTTGACGATCCATCTGTATTCGCTTGGGTGACGTTATGCAAATTGCCATGGGTGGGCCACATATAAAGAATGGAAGAAAGTCGGCTAGCTAAAAGCGCATAAATGAGTAGAAAACAAGATAGATGTTCAGCAGGCAGATCAAAAATTTGATGGAATGGGGCAATAGAAGCTGACATTAGAACCTTGTTGGGAGTGATCAACTGGCAGACGAGGTTACAGAGCTGTAATTATTGGAGGAAATTAATTCTGGAGGTCAAGGCCTGGCTTGAGACATCATGCCATTGATGATGATGATGGGTTAGTAGGAAAGATTAACGAATGGAATATCGAAAAACTGCTTAAGAGCACCCAAATAGTGAAAGGCGAGCTTTCCCTCCTTACAACTCTAGATATATCATGAATTATAGTAGTGGCAAATTTGACGTGAATTTTTTTTGGACCTGTATAGCGGACAGTTTGTTGAAAATATAAGCTTTGCTTCATTTACCCTTAAAAGTTAAAGTGGTCGCGAGAAATAAGATACGGCTGGACGTTTATATAGTTAAAATTTCAGTCCAAATGGAATTGAAAAAATTTACCTACCGTGACCCCCTCCCTCTGTTCAATTGCAGAGTAATTGGCATTGGAAAATGGTAAGTGAATATGAGTTCTAATCAATAAAAATAGTAATATTTTTTTCGTAAACAAATTTAGCTTTTGTATTAATATTCTTTTTTTCTTATTTCGGTGAACTATTTTCTTTTATTGGTGAATCATAATAATTTAAAGTATAGCTCTAATTTGCGCCCACTCCTCCAGTAGTAGTCATCTACAATCGTACTAGTTCTGCTACCTTGTTCGCCAACTGGAAGTTCAATACAGGGATCTACTGTCAGCATGTAATTAATCCTTCCGCTGTTTCTTTGGTTCCCCAACAGAACTTTTTTCTTGCGTTCCACCCTTCAACGTCTGCTTGGGGAGCTTGTGCTCTTCCATTCTCTCCTCATTATCTGCCCATTGTAGTTCGCATAGCCGCACGCATTAGAATGTAGGTGGGTCTTCAAAAAGATTATGCAAATCATTGTTTTATCGAAGTTTTTACTCTGCTCCATGCTTTACTGGACCTTATATCCTCCTAACCACTTTGCATCCGATTATGTTCAGGGTCTTTTTGGAAGCATTTTCAAGAGTCCAGGTCTCACATTGTTGGATAAGAATTTGTATTCCTTTTGTAATAATTTGTTTGTTTGATTAAAACGGCCTCGATTTATTAGAAATTTAATTTTTATTTCTTCGGAGCTTCCTCTTTTTCCGTTTCCTCCACCTTTTATTAGTTTTTTTTTTCAATATTAACATGTTCCAGCTTAAGGAGTGTGTCCTTGCTAAAAATAAAATTTTCATGGGCTGTGGCTAGTCAGTCTGAAATGCCAGCAGCGGAGTTAAAAACTACTACCACCTTTCCATATTGGCAACACCCATTTACATGACAGAATCGGGCCCAAATTAGTTGCTTTTTGTGTAGTTTTTGAAATTTTGCATTTTATTAACTTTGATAAGGTTTAAAGTTATTGTTGATCATTGGTATGCCCAACATGAATAGTGGTCTAGAAATTCCAGAAAAATTATTATTTTTCTACTTTGCCATGTTCTTTTCTTTTTATTTCGCTGTGATGATAATAAAAGCTTTTACTTTGTACAAGTGAGTACACATTCGTTTGTTGTACTTTGAATACTGAATTTTATTTTAATACAAGTGACTTTATATACATAATTTATGCTTACATAGCTAATTTAGACTAATCGTGGGAACGTACAAGAATGTATGAAATGTGGTGAGAACCAACATTGTTTTGGCCAGACTATCGTGTGACATTAATTTTACGTTAGGAATTTATGAGAACATGAAGATGTACGTTTTATGTTACAGTTATGAGTTCTATGAGGTAAATTGGAAGTAGAATAATAAAGCTAGGATTTTAATTATAGATATGGAATGTGGGAAACTTGAAATGCAATTTGAATAGTAAACACTCCCGCGCTCTGAAATTTATCAAGTTTCAACATTTGTAGATCGCTTAAGTCTAAAATTTGCTCTTCTAGGAGCGGGTTCTGGCGCACATCTTTCCTTATTAATTAGTTTTCGTATGGCATATATTAAAACAAAAGTTATCACTAAGGCTAGAGCTAAGTAACTAAGTGTATAGTGGTGGATGCTTTCGTTTACATTAAATGGAACAATTTCATCATTTTTAAGCTTTGTAGTGATACATTTAGATTCTTAATGTCATCTAAGTTTTGCTTAATAATAATGTTTTGCGTTGCTCTAATCTGTTGGGTTTTGAGTAGGTGGCCCTCAATGTCGGTTATGTTCATTGTTGTGGAAGCCGTAAAAGAAGCATTGCGATTATTAGAAATGTGAGCATGCGCAGAGATGATCGTTGCGTCTTGTCTAATCACGCATTTTGATTTAAATCGTATTAAACCGACCCCTTTTAGTACATGCTGTATAGATTGGAAACCACAGACGATGTTTATTGTTACGCCAGCCTCAAAATTGTGGAGCCATATATTGGGATCATGAAGTTGAGTCCAATTATTTGGTTGTGGAATTGGCTCTAAGTGACAGTTAGATGGAAGTTTCCCGGGTTGGTTCATAATATTTAGCTCACACATTGCGGGTCCAACTGTTTTGTGGTATAACTTGTGCCTCTTATCGCAAATATGATCTGTACCATCCACTGTCATACAGAGCCGTAGCTCATCATTAACAAATGGATAGTAATAATCTCGATGAAGACTTACTGCAATGAGGTCATAAGATGTGGCTATCCTTATGTCTTTGTGTTGAACTCGAATAGGCACTTGTACTATATTGAAGATTTGAAATAAGTCTTTACTGACTAGGGGTAAATGAATGCAGAAGAGGAGATAGCTAGTAGTTAGTCTAGCCTTGATGGTCATCATATTGTATAATTGTAAGAGATCTGTATGGCTATTTCCACCAGGAATTGAAAGCGATGAATCGAGATGTTCTCTGATAATGGAAAGCTCAGACCGCAATTGTGTTGGGGAAAGTAAGAGAGGATTTACCTTTTTATTATGGCAATCTGTGAGAACGTGGACTATATTTGATTGAGTTTGTTCGTAATTGGTTAGCATTAAAGAGAAGTGTAGTGAGAGAGTTGTGAACACTTGAATTATTTTTTCTTCATCAACTATTTTGTTAGTTGTAGTTCGCATAGCCGCACGCATTAGAATGTAGGTGGGTCTTCAAAAAGATTATGCAAATCATTGTTTTATCGAAGTTTTTACTCTGCTCCATGCTTTACTGGACCTTATATCCTCCTAACCACTTTGCATCCGATTATGTTCAGGGTCTTTTTGGAAGCATTTTCAAGAGTCCAGGTCTCACATTGTTGGATAAGAATTTGTATTCCTTTTGTAATAATTTGTTTGTTTGATTAAAACGGCCTCGATTTATTAGAAATTTAATTTTTATTTCTTCGGAGCTTCCTCTTTTTCCGTTTCCTCCACCTTTTATTAGTTTTTTTTTTTCAATATTAACATGTTCCAGCTTAAGGAGTGTGTCCTTGCTAAAAATAAAATTTTCATGGGCTGTGGCTAGTAAAAACTACTACCACCTTTCCATATTGGCAACACCCATTTACATGACAGAATCGGGCCCAAATTAGTTGCTTTTTGTGTAGTTTTTGAAATTTTGCATTTTATTAACTTTGATAAGGTTTAAAGTTATTGTTGATCATTGGTATGCCCAACATGAATAGTGGTCTAGAAATTCCAGAAAAATTATTATTTTTCTACTTTGCCATGTTCTTTTCTTTTTATTTCGCTGTGATGATAATAAAAGCTTTTACTTTGTACAAGTGAGTACACATTCGTTTGTTGTACTTTGAATACTGAATTTTATTTTAATACAAGTGACTTTATATACATAATTTATGCTTACATAGCTAATTTAGACTAATCGTGGGAACGTACAAGAATGTATGAAATGTGGTGAGAACCAACATTGTTTTGGCCAGACTATCGTGTGACATTAATTTTACGTTAGGAATTTATGAGAACATGAAGATGTACGTTTTATGTTACAGTTATGAGTTCTATGAGGTAAATTGGAAGTAGAATAATAAAGCTAGGATTTTAATTATAGATATGGAATGTGGGAAACTTGAAATGCAATTTGAATAGTAAACACTCCCGCGCTCTGAAATTTATCAAGTTTCAACATTTGTAGATCGCTTAAGTCTAAAATTTGCTCTTCTAGGAGCGGGTTCTGGCGCACATCTTTCCTTATTAATTAGTTTTCGTATTGCATATATTAAAACAAAAGTTATCACTAAGGCTAGAGCTAAGTAACTAAGTGTATAGTGGTGGATGCTTTCGTTTACATTAAATGGAACAATTTCATCATTTTTAAGCTTTGTAGTGATACATTTAGATTCTTAATGTCATCTAAGTTTTGCTTAATAATAATGTTTTGCGTTGCTCTAATCTGTTGGGTTTTGAGTAGGTGGCCCTCAATGTCGGTTATGTTCATTGTTGTGGAAGCCGTAAAAGAAGCATTGCGATTATTAGAAATGTGAGCATGCGCAGAGATGATCGTTGCGTCTTGTCTAATCACGCATTTTGATTTAAATCGTATTAAACCGACCCCTTTTAGTACATGCTGTATAGATTGGAAACCACAGACGATGTTTATTGTTACGCCAGCCTCAAAATTGTGGAGCCATATATTGGGATCATGAAGTTGAGTCCAATTATTTGGTTGTGGAATTGGCTCTAAGTGACAGTTAGATGGAAGTTTCCCGGGTTGGTTCATAATATTTAGCTCACACATTGCGGGTCCAACTGTTTTGTGGTATAACTTGTGCCTCTTATCGCAAATATGATCTGTACCATCCACTGTCATACAGAGCCGTAGCTCATCATTAACAAATGGATAGTAATAATCTCGATGAAGACTTACTGCAATGAGGTCATAAGATGTGGCTATCCTTATGTCTTTGTGTTGAACTCGAATAGGCACTTGTACTATATTGAAGATTTGAAATAAGTCTTTACTGACTAGGGGTAAATGAATGCAGAAGAGGAGATAGCTAGTAGTTAGTCTAGCCTTGATGGTCATCATATTGTATAATTGTAAGAGATCTGTATGGCTATTTCCACTAGGAATTGAAAGCGATGAATCGAGATGTTCTCTGATAATGGAAAGCTCAGACCGCAATTGTGTTGGGGAAAGTAAGAGAGGATTTACCTTTTTATTATGGCAATCTGTGAGAACGTGGACTATATTTGATTGAGTTTGTTCGTAATTGGTTAGCATTAAAGAGAAGTGTAGTGAGAGAGTTGTGAACACTTGAATTATTTTTTCTTCATCAACTATTTTGTTAGTTGCTGCAAGAGATTCAAGAATCAGTTTTAAATTGTTGTTAATGCTGAAAGACTGTTTGTCAAAGGTTTCCCTGTCATGCTTGATGACATTTAAAGTTGCATCTATTATTGATGTTTGGTTTTTAATGAGTTGTAACAAATGGTTCTCGTTGCCTTTCACATGTTCTATTGTCTTTGCCATTCCATTTGCATATTCCTGGTCCAGTATTCCGAATAGTTTGTTGGAAATAGTACCAATGATGTCAAAAGGTGATCGGCGAACTCGAGCAGGACTGCCGTTTCTGCTGCGCAATATTTCATTATTGGCATATATTGATGCCATACGCCTTTCAAATTGTTTAAGGATAGGAGTACAATATTCGGTTTTATTGATTGTGGTAGCCTTCTTGCACCATTCTTTTAATTGAGCTGTATACGCTGTCGTAATATTTGTTTCCTCCCAGTAACTTTGGAGGTCAAAATATTGTTACATGTACAAATAATTCTGCGAGCTACTGTCGCAATTGTTTTCACAACAATGAAGAACACGAATTCACTCGAAACCACGAGAACCCAACAAAGCATGATCAACATCTGCAAGTGACGTCACTCCATTCATTAATTTTCTCGGAAGAACATTCGCCAACGTGCGAGAAATGGGTGAATCGGTAGAGACCCTATATAAAGGCGAGCTGAATGAATGGGGGGATCAGTCATTAGAACCACGATAACAAACAAATGCGAAAGTGTGGAGTGAGAATTGATAGAGTAGTAGAAAAGTGTGTTTCGTAATAGTGAAGTAATTTAGAAGACAATTGCGATAATAAATTTATGGACAAGTGTTAGATAATTTTAATAGTGACAATTAAAATTAGTGAAAAGTGTTAACTGATTATTGTGCATTTTATTTAATTGAATAAACTCTTTTAACTTAAATTAAAAGACAATGCATTTTCACTTTCCCGGAACGTTAAAATTATAGGCCGCGAACCAATAACACGCGACAATGGTGTCAAGAAGTGCGAAAGAAAAATTTTGAAAGTGAAAATTTGAACATTTTTATAGTGCACAATAATAAAATTTAAAGAAACATTAAAAATGCCACGAAACTTGCATCTAAGAATCAATGAATTGACCATGTCGGAGCTCAAGGAAGAGCTAGAACAGCGAAATCTGGCTACGCAAGGTACAAAGGCCACACTGATTGCACGCTTGCGCGACGCGATCGAGTCGGAAGGCGTAAATCTGGATTCGAGTGAGTTCTCAGATGCGGAAAAAGGCGCAGAAGGTGGAGAAGTAGAAACACCAAAATCGAAGGAGCCAGAAAATGCGCTAATGCAAATGTTAATGCTGATGTCATCGAGTCTGACTGCGAAGCTAGATGAACAATCAGCGAAGCTAAATGAACAGTCATCCAGTCTGACTGCGAAGCTAGATGAACAATCAGCGCAGCTAAATGAACAGACATCCAGTTTAGCTGCGAAGTTAAATGAACAATCAACGAAGCTAAACGAACAATCAGCGAAGCTGGACCAACAAGCAATCGAAATCAAAGCAGACATCAAGGCAGACATCACACAGAAGCTGGAGAAACAGTCAACCGAAATAAAAGCGGAGCTCGGTAGTCTCAACAAACAAATTAAAGGCGTCGAGGAAAAGGTTGACCAGGTCGAGGAAAAGGTTTACCAGGTCGAGGAAAAGGTCAGCCAGGTCGAGGAGAGAATCAACAATGAGATGGAAAATATGAAAAAGGAATTCGAAGCAACAAAGGCAGTAGTAACCACCTCACCAGCCCCAATTATAACCGCAGCGCAAAGCTCATCTAGAAATGTGCAAGCACCAATATTCGATGGGCAAACGGTCTGGAGTATTTACAAAATCCAGTTTGAAGCAGCCGCTAGGATAAATCACTGGAATGAGCAGGAACGAGCAACTGCGTTAATTCTTGCTCTAAGAGGCCCAGCTGCCGAGCTTTTGCAGACTATCCCCGTTGAGCTGCATTCAAACCCGGCTGCTATAATGAATGCGCTGGACATGCGTTATGGAGACGATCATCTAAAGCAGATTCACCGGGCACAGCTACGGCATCGGATGCAGAAGTCTGGCGAAACCTTGCAGCAGCTAGCACAAGACATTGAGCGACTGGCACTCTTGGCTTACCCAGCGTACGACCCAGAACATCGAGATGACGTAGCAGCAGAAGCATTCATCAGCGCCTTAAAGGACAAGGAATTGCAACAAGCCGTGCGGTTAGCTCAAAAGCAAACAGTCAAGGATGCATTGGCTTATAGTTTAAATTTTGAGGCAGCCAAAAATGTGACCCGTACCACTGCCCGGGTTCGCGAGGTAGTGGCAGATAATTGCAGGTGTGAGCGCGTGGGAATTGAGCGAGAGCTGCAGGTGAATGGTGCGCCTAGATGCTGGAATTGCGGGGAAAAAGGTCACCTGCAAAGAAACTGCAAGAAGGGAAGAAGACAGAGCTATTGTCTAGGGTGGTGGAGATCCAGACCGTATCAGGAGCCTAGAATGGAGGCCCATCAAACTGCAAGGGCCAACTTCGTGGGGCGAACGTTGGCTAGGAGTATCGACATCCCCAGCACCGTGGCAAGGCAACATCGTAGAGAAGCAGACAGATGCCTTCCTGGTCAAGTTGATGAAGAACAATGCACCCTGACAAACGACACTGGTGCAACCCGATCGACGATCCAACCAGACCTAGTGAGGCCCCAACTGCTTCACAAGGGCAGAGTTCATGGAATTGCTGACGCCCTATCTCGTCATCCATGTCCAGCTAACTGCAAACATTGCCAACGGATTGAGGAAAAGGAGCTGCCCGTTAATCTGCGAGTGATAACGGCCGAATTCGATGAAGGTTGGTCATCGGAGGAGATTCGAAATGCCCAGTTAGCTGATGAAGACATCGGACCATTGCTCGTATGGAAGGAGACGACTGGGCGACCTGAGTGGAAAGACGTTTCAATGCATGGCGCAACCCTGAAAAGCTATTGGGCACAATGGAGCTCCCTTCAGGTGGAGGGTGGCGTACTCAAGCGGAAATGGGAAACGGCGGATGGTAGCTCCTATAGGATGCAAACTATACTTCCCAAAAGCCGAATCCACGATGTGGTTAAGGAAATGCATGAAGGATCCTCGGGAGGCCACCTTGGTGTTAACAAGACCTTAGCGAAATCGCGGGAAAGGTTCTACTGGCTCCACGCTCGAGAAGACGTAGAGGACTGGTGTCGCAGATGCACAATTTGCGCTTCCGTCAAAGGCCCAAAGCGACGTCTGAGAGGACAAATGCAAACCTATAACGTAGGCGTGCCATTCGAAAGGATTGCTGTTGACATCGCAGGACCCTTTCCTGAATCCGATTGGGGAAACTGATATACGCTGGTTGTAGCCGATTATTTCAGCAAGTGGCCCGAGGTCTACCCCATTCCCAACCAGGAAGCAACTACCGTAGCTGAACAGCTAGTGTTAAATTGGGTCAGTAGGTACGGCGTACCTGGCGAACTACATTCGGATCAAGGCCGAAACTTTGAGTCACTAGTTTTTGGCGAAATGTGCGAGCTGCTTGGAATACGGAAAACGAGGACAACACCGCTGCATCCCCAATCCGATGGAATGGTCGAACGTTTCAACGGCACGCTCAATAAACACCTTGCCAAAATGGTTGACGAGAACCAAAGGGACTGGGACCGACATATCCCACTATTTTTGATGGCGTATAGAGCCGCTGAACATGCGTCGACGGGCCAAGCCCCAGCCAAAGTCATTTTTGGAAAGACTATTCGTTTGCCAGCCGATATAAAGTTCGGAACACCCCCTGAGAAACCCCAAACGGTCTCGGAGTACGCAAGTGATCTAAGACAACGGTTGAACCAGATACATCGGACAGTGCGAAAACACCTCGAATCGGCTGCTGACCGCATGAAGACCAGGTATGATCTAAAGGCTAATTCTACTGGCTTCCAGCAAGATGACTTGGTGTGGCTTTATAACCCGCAACGGCGAAAGGGTAGGTCTCCAAAGTTGCAACATAATTGGGAGGGACCATACCGAGTTACAAAGCGAATCAACGACGTCGTATACCGAATACAGGAACATCGTAAGCCGAGAGCTAAAATGAAAATCGTGCATCTGGACCGTCTTGCCCCATATTACACCCAGGGAGAATTGACTACAACTGGCGACACATCTTTTCGGGGCGAAAAGAACTGAGGTGGGGGCAGTGTTACATGTACAAATAATTCTGCGAGCTACTGTCGCAATTGTTTTCACAACAATGAAGAACACGAACTCACTCGAAACCACGAGAACCCCACAAAGCATGATCAACATCTGCAAGTGACGTCACTCCATTCATTAATTTTCTCGGTAGAACATTCGCCAACGTGCGAGAAATGGGTGAATCGGTAGAGACCCTATATAAAGGCGAGCTGAATGAATGGGGGGATCAGTCATTAGAACCGCGATAACAAACAAATGCGAAAGTGTGGAGTGAGAATCGATAGAGTAGTAGAAAAGTGTGTTTCGTAATAGTGAAGTAATTTAGAAGACAATTGCGATAATAAATTTATGGACAAGTGTTAGATAATTTTAATAGTGACAATTAAAATTAGTGAAAAGTGTTAACTGATTATTGTGCATTTTATTTAATTGAATAAACTCTTTTAACTTAAATTAAAAGACATTGCGTTTTCACTTTCCCGGAACGTTAAAATTATACGCCGCGAACCAATAACACGCGACAATATGTTATAATTGTCCATTTATCTACTGCCATTGTCATACGACCGACTTCTTCGAAGTACAGTAATGGCTGAGAATCCCATGGAGTAATTTCCACCTTATCTTGTAAGGTGAATGAGTGAGCGGGAGGGAAAATTGTAATAAATACAATTAAAAGTGTACTTAAAAGTGTGTTACCGCAGTACGTGTGTCGCGTTTGACGGTTGGTCATTGGTAGGGACACTTCGTTGTTGGTCCCGTTGGGGAGTGAATGCTGCTGAAACTGTTGCAAAGAACTGCATGGTTTAAAGGGGACATCTTTCCAGTGAGGACCTATTGGAAGAAATCGGGTTCCTTTTCGTTTTTTTGTTCTGCGGGTTGTTGGTTTGAGAGATGGATTATGGCTGCGGAGAGTTGGGGTAAACGTTGTCTTGATTTTGTTTGATGTTTCATGTGGGCTTGGTGCAATATTCGGAAGATTTGTTGATAATGTGCTAAGAAGAGATGCAGTAGAAGAGAGCTGGTTCTGCTTTGTGATGTTAGAAGAATCAGGAGCAGATGCCTCCTTGTTTTCATCTACTGTAGCGGTCTCTACCGGCAATGGTGCTAGGTTATGGATGGCTCGATCAGTTATACCCCTTTCGGTGATGATTTGCACTACCCTTACCATGCCGTCTCTATCTTTTGTTGCACTTACGACCTTGCCTAATGGCCACTTAAGTGGCGCTGTAGATTCATCTTTCAATAGAACAAGACTACCTGGCTCGATCGGAGTCCTCCATTTATTTCTTTGTTGTAACTCGTGAAGAAACTCCTTGCTCCACTTTCTCCAAAACTCAAGTTGTTTTTGGGTAACGAGCTCCCATCTTTGGCAAAGTTTTATGTCATTCTCCTTCATTAGAGGTTTAGGTAGGGCTGTTAACTGTTCGCCAATTAGGAAATGAGATGGAGTTAGTGCCTGAATGTCATTAGGGTTGCTGGAAAGCTTTGTAAGAGGTCGAGAGTTAAGTATTTCTTCAATTTCGGTGATGAGAGTGTTGAGTTCCTCATACGTCAGTGAAGCACTACCTATAGTTCTTCGCAGATGATATTTAGCTGACTTAACAGCCGCCTCCCAAAGACCCCCAAAGTGTGAAGTTCTTGGAGGTATAAAATGCCACTCTATCATTTGATCTGCGCAGTGCTGTATCAATTCATCATGGAAATCCGATTTGAAAAACAAACCATAAATTTCTTTGAGTTCATTTTTTGCCCCCACAAAATTAGTGCCATTGTCGCAATGATTGTGAGTGGGCCTTCCTCGTCTTGCGATGAAGCGCTTTAATGCTCCAATAAAGGCGTCTTTTGTGAGGTCAGATGCAAGTTCTAAATGAACCGCCTTAGTTGCGAAACATATAAATACGGCTATATACGCTTTAGTAGGTTTCTTGCCTCGAACTTTGTAATGAATATGAATTGGGCCACAGAAATCTATTCCAACATTTGTAAATAGCCGAGAGGGTTGCACTCGTGCAGGTGGCAAAGTTGCCATGATTTGGTTGATTGTCTTTGGTTGAAATCTCGCACGTCGAACACACTTGTGTACAATAGATTGTGCGAGTTTTCTCCCATTCAGAGGCCAAAATCTTTGCCTAGCTACTGCCAAAAGGGCTTGTGGTCCCGCGTGAAGATTGGTACTATGTAGTTCTTTCATTAAAATGTATACATATTCATCTTTTTCAGGAAGAACCATCGGATGCTTGCTATCATAAGACAGTTTGGCTTCCTTTAACCTTCCTCCCACCCTTATAAGTCCTATTTCGTCTAAAAATGGGGATAAGGGTGATAGCTTGCTCCTGGGGGATAGTAGTTTTCCCTTCTTTAGCTCTTTAAGTTCTTCTGTGAAATGCTCTTCTTGAATGGTTTTTACTACCCAGAGTAAAGCCTCATGAATTTCAATGGAACACAGAATTACAGTATTAGGAGGTTTCTCATTTTGGACCATATCTTTTGCAAATTCGCCTGATGTAAGCTATAACATGTAGTAGTGTCTTAAACGAGTTCCGATGATTTATAGTCTTTAACATATTATAGCTTGGTTTAATCGAGTCGACCGAACATGGTAGTGCAACGGGACTTTCTGGGCTTGTGTCTATTGTAGGTGGTGTGGCAGTTGGCCAATTTATTGGATCAGATCGCAGAAATTGAGGGCCGTTAAACCACAAATTCGAAGTTAATAACTGGGTTGCACTCAGGCCTCTAGAGATCAAGTCTGCCGGATTTTCTTTGGAAGGGACATGTAGCCATTGTTTTTTCTCAGAATTTTGTTGAATATATGACACCCGGTTAGCAATGAATTTACTTTGCGCAGACGATTCAGAAGTAATCCAAGCTAGGGCAATAGTAGAGTCACTCCATAGGAATGCTGCGTCTGGCCTTGGAGCAAGCACTGTCTTGACTCGGCATACTAATTTTGGCAGTATGTAAGCCGCTGAAAGCTCGAGTCGTGGGAGCGTTGTTTCTTTGAGAGGAGCCGCCTTTGATTTTGCACAGAGAAGCCGTACTATTAGTTGACCCTCAGAATTGATAGTTCGTAGGTACACGGCTGCTCCGTAAGCCTTTTCGCTTGCGTCGGCAAAACCATGAATTTCTAGGCACCTTTGACGCTTTCTGGCTAGTGCATGCCTTGGTATGGACAGTTCTTTTATCTTTTCTAAGTCCTGACGAAATGATATCCATTTGTTTTGGAGTTCCTGGGGAAGTGCTTCATCCCATTCCAGTTTAAGCTTCCACAAACTTTGCACAAATATTTTTCCGTATGTGATGACTGGGTTTATGAGCCCTAGCGGATCGTAAATTCTTGCCACGTCTGCTAAAATCGTTCTTTTTGTGAAGCGGCGTATTATCGGCAAATTTGTTCGAATTGAAAACTGATCAGCACTAGGTGACCAGGATAGGCCTAAAGTTTTGACGTGAGTATTTTTGGTTTCTCCAATATTGATCTTGGCTTCAATATCTTCTTTAGGAATTGATTCTAACAATTTTGGATGATTTGCGCTCCATTTACGGAGTTGGAAACCTCCCTCACGAAGAAGACTTGTTAGCTCATTCTGGAGATTACAAGTCTGCTTTAAGCTATCTGATCCCGTCATTATATCATCTACGTAAAAGTCACGTTTAAGTATTTGACTGCCAAGTGGATACTTCTTGCCCTCTTCTTCTGCCAATTGATGAAGACATTTAGTAGCTAGATATGGAGCTGTAGCGGTACCATAGGTTACTGTGCACAGACGGTAGTATTTTAGGTCTTGATCTGGAGATTCACGCCAAACCAGAAGTTGAAAGTCTCTGTCCCTTTCATCAACCAATATTTGTCTATACATTTTAGTAATATCGGCTGCAAAAACATATTTGTGCAGTCGAAAACGGAGTAAAATTACAAATAGGTCGTCTTGGATTGTTGGACCTAACATCAGTATGTCATTTAAAGATACGTTACTTGATGTTTTGCAAGATCCATCAAACACTACTCTTAATTTAGTGCTCGTGCTTTCTGGTTTGAGCACGCTATGATGAGGCAAAAAATAGTTTTGTTTTGGTATTTGGGACATCAACTCCATGTGATTCAAAAAGAGAAGTTCTCTCATGAATGCAATGTATTGTTATTTCAACTCTGGGTTCTTTTTAAAACGGGCTTCAAGACTAAAGAACCTTCGTTCCGCAATCTCTTGAGAATTTCCTAGTGCGTTTGGGGGCTGTATGAAAGGGAGACGAACTATGAAACGGCCTTGAACGTTGCGTCTTGTATTTATGCTGAAAAGATCTTCACACATTTTTTCAGCCTTTGTCATTTGTTTGGTGTCTGAATTGCACTGTTCCAATTCCCAAAATTCTTTGAGTTGTGCCTCTAATGATAGACTGGCTACTCCACTGAAAGTTGCTAGGTTTGTAGTCGGTTGACGAGCTGTCCCCAAGACAATCCACCCAAGTATCGAATTCTGTAAGGTAGGCGAGTCGGCAGATATTCTGATTTGACCAACTGACATTAGATTAGCATATATGTCAACACCGAGAAGTAAATCGATCTTTCTGGGCTCACTGAAATCTGGGTCAGCTAATCTTATATTTTTCGGAATTGGCCAATCACTTGTATTTAAAGCAACCCTACGTTGATCGGAAGTTATGTCCGACAAAATAAACGCTTCAATGTAAGCTTTAAATCCATTGAGCCTTGATTTGATTGCAATATTAATTCGACCCTTAGCTTTAAATTTGAAATCACCTATACCATTTATGTCGATTTTTCTTCGATTAACTTGCATTCCTAGGCGCTTTACTAAAGCCTCCGTTACAAAATTCAATTGCGATCCAGAATCCAACAATGCTCTACAGGTTACATCTTGTCCCAGACAATTTTCAATATTTCGCATTGCCGTTCCCAGGAACGTATAACCTGACAGTAGATGATCTTTTTCAGAGACAGTATGAACCGAGACTTGCATTTCATTATTTTTATTTTTATTCGTGGTGCGAGTTTTTTGTGAAGTTGCTTGTGCAGAAGTATTACCAGGCTTTTCAATGTGAAGTAAGGTATTATGTCGCCCATTGCATTTTAAGCAACTTCTAGAAGGACAAGTGGAAGTTTTATGACCTTTCTTCAAACAATTGATACACATTTGCAGTTTTTTTGCTGCGTTAATTCGTTCTGAAGGAGAGAACTTCAGAAATTTTGAACAAAATTTCAACTGGTGGGTTTGATTCTTGCATAACTCGCAAGAACTTATTTGGCTTGTTGTCTAGGGTATTTGATTTCTTCGTTTCTTTTTCTTTACACTGATTCTTTTCCCGTTCATCTCCAAGAGTTTCTAATAATTGAAATCTAGCTTCAATAAAGTTTAAGAATGATGTTAGAGTCGGAATTTCTTTCGGTGATTTAAGGCTTTCTTCAAAGAGCCTGTGAGTTTCACGGCCTACTTTCTTTAAAAGTAGCTGAACGATTAATGGATCCCAGTTGGACGTGTCAATTCCTTGACTTTCGATACCCAATAGTGCTTCATTAACTATATCGTGAAGCTGTTTGATTCCTATTGAAGACTCAGCTGACATACTATTAAATGTCAATACTCTATCAATGAAGGCTGATACGATTAGACGCTTGTTATCATAGCGTTTTTTAAGTATTCCCCAAGCAATATCGTAGTTTTGTTCTGAAATTTGTAGATGTTGAATGAGTCTGCTTGGCTCACCAGAGAGATAAGATTTAACGTAGAACATTTTTTGAGAGTTAGACATTGGTTGTTGATGAATCAAATTTGTAAACAGATCATAAAACTGTTGCCACTTGGCATAATCTCCCATGAAAGTGGGGATTGTTATTTTCGGAAGTCGGACCATACTTTGGGAGGTATTTTGTTGAGAGCTGGCATGGTTTTCAGGAGATGGACTACTTAATTCTAACAATTTGATTGCTATATCATTATATTTTCCCTGCAGATCTGAATATTGGTTATTATCGTAAAGGGCCGTATCTTCTGCCAGAAGCTTGTAATGGTTAGTAGTTATTTATTGCCAACAGTTGGATATGTTGGAGGAATGTTGCATATCAAATGCTTTTGAGCGAGGAGTTTTCAAAAAGTCTTCTAGGGCGTCTAGACAGTTTCCAAGGGAGCTCATCATAGATTCTTGAGTTCTAATTTTCTTCTGCACATAATCAGTGTGTGTTGATCCCATTTCGTCAGCAGAAGTGGAGTTTTTAATTTGATGCTCAAGTTCAGCCTTGAGCTCTGAGTATGCATCCCGTACACCCCTGAAGAAATCTTCTTCAAAATAAGGGTGGCTGGGATTCATATCTTCAAACTTTGATAATTCTGAATGGTGTTCACTGAAATCGGCCCACTCAGATTCCAATAAATCAAGTTGCGTTTGTAAATATCGCAACGTTCTTCTCGTAGTGGAAGTTTTGCTATAGTTTTCTTGCCTTTTCTCTATGGCTTTTCCCAATTTTGACTGAGTTTTAAATAACTTATCCATGATTATCTAGTTTTATAGTTCTGCCAACACAGATGACGTTGTTATGACCAGAAAAAAGGGGGAGGGTGGGGGGTCCTGATTATGGCTTGGAAATGCTCTTGGGTCGGGGTCACCAAAATGAGTACAAACTCGTTTGTTGTACTTTGAATACTGAATTTTATTTTAATACAAGTGACTTTATATACATAATTTATGCTTACATAGCTAATTTAGACTAATCGTGGGAACGTACAAGAATGTATGAAATGTGGTGAGAACCAACATTGTTTTGGCTAGACTATCGTGTGACATTAATTTTACATTAGGAATTTATGAGAACATGAAGATGTACGTTTTATGTTACAGTTATGAGTTCTATGAGGTAAATTGGAAGTAGAATAATAAAGCTAGGATTTTAATTACAGATATGGAATGTGGGAAACTTGAAATACAATTTGAATAGTAAACAACAAGTATTATGTTTTTTCTTTGTGGGCGGGATGTGAAGGCTATGTACGCCCAGATTATGAAACTTGTTACCATGTACTACTTTTGGACCATCCACTAAATGCCTCCATTATCTATCTGACAGCCTGGCTTGGAACCGTTGGGCATATTAATTTGGGCAAAACCGCATTTAAGTCCCTTTAGATTAGATGAGTCTGTTTTCCAGTAGGAAGGAAGGGGGAAGAAATGACTGCTACAATTGAGAGTCCCTCAACCTCGATGACTCGAGTTGTTACAATGTGTCTGTCTCTTAGGAGTAACTGATCTAAATATCTCTCTCACTACAATTTCCAGGGAGAGCTCTCCAACTTCAATGGTAAGGCCACGCTGCAGCCTATCTCATATTCTGCAGACAAAGAACATGTGATGGATATCAACGATCTATTGTATAGAATATCTAGCCGTGAGACCATGATTTACCGAGCTTGAGCTAGTTAGATAAAACAAAATCCGTGCCCGCTTAGAGCTGGATCAAATAGAAGTCAGTATCACGATATTTTCAATTGAACCACGACCTTACGTCTGTGATTATTTGAACCCATTTTTCCGTTGTGTCGAATGATACTAATCACTAAGTTAGCGCAATCTATCCATCTTGGAGACCTCTACTCAGTCACCTGCATTTGTACGCAGATGTATATTTCTTGACTCTCTTGCCAGGAAGATAATCGGCATTACCCTTATGGTCTTGAAGACTACCGATGCGGAAACTGTTCAATATAGGGTTCCAAACCCAAGTGCACTCTTTTTCTGCGCCTGTGCCAATCACTTTTGGTGAAGCTTCTTGCTGAGATTATCACCTCATAGCTCCGATCTGTATAGTAGTACAGATCACGTGGCTCTTATTAGACGTCATTACCTTGATAAGGTGGGTTTCGTTATGCTAGCCATCAATCAAGTGAGAATCATTACACGGGCTGTAAGCTCATCAGATATTGCCTTGTTTTGCTCGAAAAATCCAGCTTGTGTATATCAGTATCCGATACTAATGTTCATTAATCGGAGTATTCTTTTCTTTGTAAGAACTACAACTTTGCTTTTCTCTAATACTATGCTGAACCCACAGCCATTCATGCAGTCCCTCGGGTACTTGTGACAGCATCAATTTTCTACACCTTTGTGCTATGGCATAAGTCTTATCACAGATTCGTATACTTGGAGTTTGTTTTCCTGTATAT
This sequence comes from Odontomyia ornata, assembly GCA_963969285.1. Classification (NCBI taxonomy): domain Eukaryota; kingdom Metazoa; phylum Arthropoda; class Insecta; order Diptera; family Stratiomyidae; genus Odontomyia; species Odontomyia ornata. The sequence goes on from OZ017739.1 coordinate 190,647,609, forward strand.
TCACTTAGTCTTCAAGATTGTGAATACCGAATGAAATGTTTTATTTGCAAGCTATATTTTTTGATATATTTCATCCCTTTTATTACCAGTTCTTGTTATTTTGGCACCTAAATACACAAACTGAATCATATTTTAGATACTCTATTTCCAAGTATAATATTTTATGTATTTGCGGTATTTTTCCTCAACTGCTCCGCTGTCCAGTTTTGGGAAAAGTTCTTTGGCACTTGCTAACGACAGTGACAAAATACTATCATTTGTACAGGCTACTACTTGGCTTAATTTGTATAGTAACTTATATTTTTTATCGAAAGATAGCTTTCTTATAACATATTCCAGAGCAAATTGAATAGCAATGGGGTCACTTCATCTCCTTGCTTTAGTCAAAGTCGTTGATGGGTTGGTTATTGATGCGGACTTGGGAGGTCGTCGACGTCATTGTTATTTTGGTAAGATGAACTAAAAAGGCTGGAAGGCAAATGTAAAGCATTATTTGGCACAGTAAGTTACGATAAATACTGTCGCATACTTGCTTAAAATCAACGAAAATTTGCCGTTGGCTTTTGCTGAACTCCCAACATTTTGCAAGTGCTTGCTTGAATGTGAACAATTAGTCTATCCTCAAACTACCTGCAGTAAAACTACCTTGATACTTTCAATAGTACCGCTGGCATACAATCCGATTTTATTTTCTAAGATCTTTCCAAATATTTTGTAAGCCGTACAAACTTTCAACTTTCTACCCCTCCTCCTGGAAATTAAATTTATTTCCACTTGCCTGTTGCATAAGGTACTTAACAGTGTCAGGGTTATTCAGTGATCTGACATTTTCGAGTCCATTGTCATAGTCCTTTTTAAAGTTGCGAGGTCGTTGCCTTAGGCCTTATCTATTTCAAGGCTCTGTTGCAGGTTGCAAAACAATGATGGGTTTACCAGGCAGGCGGAGTTTGTTCATCACCCAGCTTCCATCCCGGTGGCATGGTTGTTACTTTCGATTTCATTATAAGGCATTGCATACTTGCCTTCACCCTCTTACGTCTGCCTTTTAAAAAAGGTAAAAGTTACCAGCAATCACCACAAAGAAGGTGTGAGTAGGCTTTGATTGCAGAATAGTTCGTATTTTCTCAGTCATTGGCATTTCTTCGCATGTAATGTCCCTTCACTGGGGAACCAGTAAACCCTATGTGCAACTTCGAGACCATTTACAACCGCTTGCTAGAGACAATAGCGTACATAGTCGAAACTGCACATATTAGAGTGTGTATTCATCATCTAGTGCCACAAAATCATCTGCATAGCCAATCAAGCGTGACTTAGCTGGCAGCTCAAGCCTCAGAAGTATATTGCATTAGAAGTTCCATAGAGAAGGAAGCCTTGAGCGATACCCGATGTGATTTTCAGCTTATGCCCACCTTTTTTCATGTCATAGAGGATGCTAAACTTCTTCAAATAGTAATGGATGTATCAGATATTTTGGTACTTGGAAAAGATTTTCTTCTGCTTCCCGATTTTCACTCATCTAGTGGAGTTGAAAGCATTTTTGACGTCAAGGGTGACCAGCAACATAATTTTTGGTGTAAAACTGCTATGTGCTTCTGCACAATGGACCTCACTCACCTCTTCCTCGATTCTGTCAATGGTGGAGCGATCAACTCTAAAGCCATACTGCATGAATTGCATCAGTGAGTCTTCCCCTGATGAGTTTTCCAGACTTTTTCCGGCGGCGTCTAGCAGTCACAACGGATAGTTACTAATTAGGATGAGTCTGCTCACTTTCCAGCACTCTATGAATATCCCTTCACCCAGGCAAGCGTTGAATATACTGAACAGCAAGTCAAGCTATTACCATGGAAAAACTTGCTCTTCCAATTTCTTCAAAACAATTGGCAATCCGCTTTAGTTTCCTCGTTGTATGCATCAACAAAGATAGAGTGTGTAGGGAAAGAGCCCGAACAATATCATCCATCTTTTCCACCTCGTATGTACAGGGTAAATGTTGGACTCCAAGCATCCGCATGAAATGCTTCATGGATCCCTATTCACATCGTGTACAGATCTTGCCAGCAGCTGGCTTTGTCGTTGGAACTTGTGACATTCACTTCACTAATCAGCTACTGCTATTCCAAATGACCACCAATACACTGAAGAATTCCCGTACCAGGATCTCGGATGATGCATGGAGGAATTACAAGTAGACATACACGTATGTAATAATACTGAAATCTTTATGTTGGTGACCACAGGGTTAGTAGTCCTCCAGAACTCTTCACTTGCGTAGCCTTAGTTCTAGGAATTTCGATGCAAATATCACATCTAGTATAGTTTCAACTTAGCTCCAGCATCAGAAAGTAGGGGCATTGCTGGGCTTTAACACAACAAGCTCAGTTCTAGCTACCATATGCAAGACTCATTTTTTCCTAGTCTCCTCCAATGAAAATATACAAAAAAAATGCCTTTTGCATCTTCGAGTCTGGTCTGAAAACACAATAATGGTTTATTGGTCGTAAAATGCACACTAAAAAGAGTTTACCCATACGCAAAACCCACGGAAAGCCATTTCTCCGCCCGTAACTCTGCATCCACAACTAAGCACTGTCTCGAACTCAAATAGCAGCAGTATTGTGCAAGACTCCTCAGGGTACCATGCTGATGAATTTTTATCAGCGCGCTGCTCACTAAGCAGCAGCAACTTGACTTTCATTTCATTCGTACATTGCTCCAGCAGTGGCGTCTTCAATCTCGGTTACTTCCGTGACGCAGTCAATGCCTCTGATATGGAGCTCTGCCATAGGCTCAAGTGAGGCTACAGTAGCACAGCGCAGTGGGTGGGCTGGGTTATTCCCATGAGTGTTTATAATTCACTTGGCTTAACTGCTCTTTTTATCCGCAAGTTTAACAGGTGATTTGCAAGTTTAACCAGTGATTTGCATCATTGGTTGTCCCTTACTCAGGTCGCATTGAATGTTCTTCCACATATTTCTTCCTGAGGAACAAGTTTGATCAGTGATTTGCTTCACCAGTTGTCCCTTGCTCAGGTTACTTTGGATGTTCTTTCGCATCTTACTTCCTGAGGTGGTTACTGCATTTCTTCATGGGTCGTAGGAGCTTTTGGCTATTTTTTAGGGTTTCGTAATAAAATACAAAACGCCTTTGAAATCATGACATATGTCGGTCTGTCCGTCCGTCTGAATATCATAGCTGTTTTTCTCTAAAACTATGGAAGCCACAGTCATGAAACTTGATAGAATAGTCAGAAATGGTGACTTCTTGAAAGTTTTGGGGTGAAAATATTTTTTAGAGAGTTTTAAGCGGGGTTTCCTTATTAAGGGAGACGACCCTTCAAAAAAAATTCTCGCCATTGGTAGTCGAGTAACATAGGATATCATTGGAAATGTCTCAATGAGATCTTCTCAAAGTAAGTCTTGAAACTACCTTATCAGTACCAAGTGGGGCAGGGGAAGGGGAAATGTACGAATGTAACCCCCTCGCAATTGGCCCCTTTCATCTGAAAAATCTGAAAAAATTATGAATGTAGGCCTTTTTGAGTACAACAACAACAAATACGTAAAAATTTGATCAACTTTGCCAGTAAGAACATGATTTATCAATTTTACGTTTTAACGGTACTCTTACATTCAATAAAATTTGATATATAAATGGATATTTATAAGATTAACTTGCCCTAATGATTTCAGAAATATTGAAAAGTATTTGATGAAGTTATAACGGTTTGAATTTTTCTGTATGACTATGGAACAATGTGCACTGTATTATTATGGAACCATTTCACTTTGGAGCAGTATGCGCTTTTACCGACCCAAATACTACAGGATAGCTAGGAATTGCATAAAAAGTTTCTAGGATGATATGCATTATGAATATCTTTGCAGATTTGTTCAGCTAGTGACATCAGCAACCGTAAAACCAAGTAGCGAATGTTTTATATGAGATTGAATAAATTTGAGTTATTTTCCCCCGATTTCAACATTTTAGGTATATGCTATTAAAACTTGATTGAACTTAGTGTTACAGGTCTCACAGGTGCCTACGTACTCTTTGACCTGAGATAACATTTAAGGCCAAAAGAAGTATTTCTTAAGGCACCGAAGCGTCTGACTGTAGCCACCGTGGGCACTTAGAGAATGGCCACATGCATGAAGAAGAGCTTCCAAGACTCTTCTTCCTGCAACGAGTCGAGTCGTCGACACTATTAAATCAGGCAGCTATGTTTGTTGGGTTACGATGGTTCGCCTAAACTCGTTGTAGTTGTCTGAATTGAAATGCGGGCTGTCCAAATCCATCCCGATCTCATTTCATACCAATTCCGCTCCTTTGGGTAAAAACATTCGCGAAATAGTATCGGGCACGATGTTCTGTGTTCCTTTTCGGTGCTTGATGGACAACTGGAACCCTTGCAGTTTAAGAGCCCATCGGGCCAGATATCCATGCAGGTCTACTTTATTCATTAGCCATTGTAACGAAGCGCAGTCGATGATAATCTCAAATTTGAGGAAATCAGGGCTGTGCAAGACTGGAGCAGATATCAAAGCCTTTTTGAGTTCTTCGAGTGCTTTTCAGCTGAGCGCGGACCAGATGAACTTATCTTTCCGAAGCATGTCTGACAGAGGTGCTGGAATCATTGCATAGTTCCGAACTAATCTTTGGTACCAACTGCACACTCTTAGGAAACTTCTTTGGTAAGGAAAACTCATCAATCGCTCGAGTTTTGTCCTGATCTGTTTTGATAGTACCATGTCCTAAATATCGGGCTTTGTCAGGATGAACTTGCTTTTTTGGACGTTGATAGTAAGTCGTGCCTGACTGATATGCATAGCTACTTTTTGCAGCAGTAGAAGATGTTGGCCAAATGTTTCTGGGATGAGTAGAAGGTCATCCAAGTAAATGAACACTTGGTGTTTCAGGTGAAGTGGAATAACTTTGTCCATCGGCCGAGTCATTGCTTGCGGGGCGTAACACAGGCCAAAGGACATTGTGATGAACTGGTATAGTGATCATCCAGGCAATGTGAAATTGGTTTTGTCCCTCGACCCTTCATCGAGTGGAATTTGCCAGAAGGTATCTTTCAACTCGAGACTCGTAATGTAGTTTGCTTTTGGCAGTCATCCCAATATTTCATCGATCAGTGGAAGAGGGACTGCATCTTTAACGGTCACTTACCGGGCGTCTAGAGAAAGATGAACTCTACCTGGTTTTACAACCAAGATTACTGGGGAGAACCAGGCACTTTGAGATTCCTATGTAATCCCTAACTCTAGCAACTTGTCCAACTCTGCGAACAATTGTTTTTCCATGGCCAACAAGATGACTTAGTGCCTCTGGGTTGTTGGCTTGCTATCACTAATGCGGAGGTCCCTCAATACGACAGTAATGCGGCCAAGACCTTGTATAGCATAAGACGGAAAAGCAGCGATGGATGCTTTTAGGCGTTGACATGGCTCGTCGTAGTGGAACTGTCAGCAGACGTGATGGAGTGGCGTTCCGTTACTGTGTCTACCTCGAGTGGTGTGGGCTGTCCTGGGCACCCCCTTGCAAGTTTATTGGCTTCTTGCAACTGGTGCGATTTGGCGCATATGAATCTGGCTTAAAAAAATGGAAACAAAAGTTACTTGCCTCTGCCTGGCATGTGGTAATGCGATTTTCCGTCTGCTGGCAGTTCCAACACGTGGCGACTCGTGTCTTAGGTGCCAGTTTGTAGACTTCTGTTTGATGATCTTTGTCCAGCTCTATGTGTGGTGGAGAGATGGCCTCTGAAGCGCTGCCCACTATCGATGGTATGAGACAAGGTGGCACGGATAGGGCAGCACATGGTGTTCGAGCTCAGCCACTGTACGTCGCTACGTTTGCTACCGACGGTTAAATAATTTGCTTTAGAGCGTTGGCCATTGGAACTATTGAGCGGTTTCTAGCTCCTTTGTTGAAGCGCGTTGTGGCAAGGCGCAAAGGACAATCTTTCTCGTAAATCCGGCCTGATTCCTTCCCAAAAGAGCCTTAAGAACTTTATCTCCAACAAGCAACATTTATCGTTCCAACAAGCAACATAGAGTTTTGTAGTAGGCGTCTACTGTATTCTGAACCCACTGGTATCTGCTTTGTTGCCTTTGTTTCAATATGTCATCGCTCTCTACTGGTGTAAACTCCCACAATGCGGCATACCTCAAAATCGCCCGATTGTATGTTGTAAACGTGTCAATGAAACGCCAGAACTATCAGAGTGCTCTTCCGGTGGACAGTATTTGGGTGCATCTAGCAACTAGTTGCACGTTTCTTTCCAGGGTTAACGATGTCATTTTTTCTTCCCTTCATAAGAAGGTACCAATGGATGCCGGGTTATCCTGGCCCAAAAATACCAATTTCTAGCTAGCTATGGTATGTGCCACTTTAGATGGCCGAATAGCGTACGAAGAACGATTACGTTTGCAGCTAGGTAGTCATGGCATGTCCCATCTCCTTGCGTGGACCCTCCCATCAGACGACTTTTGCCTGAGTGGGTGGTGGAAGACCCCATGTGTAACAAGGCATTGAGCCATGGTTAGGATCTGTCTGTTCAAACATCTGTCGATCAGGGCTCCAGGCACGCCTATTATTCCGGTGGTGTGGGTTTGAAGTTGAAACACTTACTCCAGGCCTACATTCTGGGGCCATTGAGCTCATCACTCCACTGAGCCTTGGAGGTGCTGGGTCACTAGCTAGTATTAGAGGTAGTTCTGCGGTTTCCGCATTGTCTACCCTTGATAGTAGGATAGGAGGCTGCGCCAGTGCTTGTGAGATAAATAGCTTTTCCCATTGTTTCTTCATTTTCTCCATACAGGCAGCCATCGTCTGTATGACGACCAGCAGCTGAGCCATTTTGGAAGTCAATGATGGGGATTAAATCGTAAGTTTGACTGGTGGTAGGGCTCCAGCTCTCTCTGTGTCGCTGAGTGCACCCAGTGAATTCGCTTCCCAAGTGATGGGGGGCTATCTCTGCCCTGGCTTGGCGGGTGTTTGGTTCTAGGGCTTGTCGGCAGAGGGGGCATATTGACGATATCTGACGTAACTGGCCCATCTTTATTTGGTGGAGATAATGACCACAAGGCAACGTCCACGTCCTCATGACATATTGAACACATAAGTGTCGGTCCGTCTATTACGTAATAACTAACGTAACCTAATAGCTATCACAATTAACAAATAAAAGTATTTATACATCTAAGAAACCTACAAACTAGTAGCACAATCAGTAAATAAACATAATAATTAACATAACCTAATAGCTAAGACAACCAATAAAGCAATAGTATTTACACATCTAAGAGATAAACTTAACAATTAACATAATCTCATAGCTAGCACAATCAACAAAATAATAGTATTTACACATCTAAGAAACCTACGAACAAAAAGCACAACCAATAAGTAACATAATCTCTAGCACCTATCTAAGAACCAACAAATAAATAGCGTAACCATCAAAATAATTAGCATAATAGATAACACAGCCAGCAGCTTAATAATGAGCACATTGAAGAAGTAGTATGTATTCATTTAAGTTAAAACTAGAACTAAAACAAATACAACGCTAAGTAAACATTATCTCCAACCAAACGAAATTGTGAGGACATCAGGGAGTCCCCATCAACGGAACTGATTTGATACTTTACAAAACATAAACATTAACCTTCCCGGCAACCGCTAACAAGGCCAAGGTGACTATAAAAAATACGTGGATAGCATTTTTTCATCCCCGATGAGATGAGTAATTAATATCGTTTTTTTGTTCTTTTGCTTGGGCAATTACCTGGACGAGTGTAATCCAACCATGCGTGTTGATTTTTTGGTCGTATGCTAATTAGGGTTGAAATGCCAATAGAGAAAAATGCACTGACAGCACTTTCTAGTGTTGAATTACGATTTGAGTTTTAGAAAGAAATATAAAAGTAAATTACCTAAGTGTCACCTAGCCTGATGAGATCTGGCCAAATTAGACAATGCACCAAAGCAAAGCTTCTATGCAGCAAGTTATACCTGAGTTTGGCCGAATAATCCAGCCAAAGTACTTTGATCAAAAGAGTGTTCTTCTCCGTGTTATAGTAATGCCAGCCAAAGTTTTACCGATGGCATTATTATATATTATTAGAGAACGAGTCAGAACCTTCTGATCTCGATTCTATAATTTCTTCAACTATTTATCCAATTTCTCAAACATAAAATACTTAATTTATTACGTACTAACCTCATTAACCAGCACCCAGATTTGTGTGGTCTTGTGACCCACAAATCGATTAACACCTCATAGATTCATCATATGCATTTGTTATTCCATAATCACACAAATGCATATGTTATGTAATCTTTTTCTTTGGGTCATACATTCTTCCAAGTGCATGTTCGATGACCCAAGAATGCATGGCAATGTTTTTGTTTACTTTTCGGAATGCGAAAGCGAAATGGTTGAGTGCTGACTCTTGAGATTTAAATATTTTAAGTACGTTCCACTTATTGACTTATTGGTAAGCAATATTTTAAATGTTTGTATGTTCACGTATAATTGTGTGTACGTTAATTTGTATGTAATTTGGATATAGTGCATTTGATATTGAATGAATGTTTCTAATAATTGAATGAATGTTTTTGAATCTAATATTACAATTGAATGAATGTTTTAGATTAATTATAATTGAATGACTGTTTTAGATTATGTGAGAGTGAATGTTTTTTAATTATGGGTGATCAATACACTAGCTTCGACACGCGAATCGCGCTTTTTGACAATAGCCTGGACGATGAAATTGGGGTGAATACAAGAAAACTGGTCCATAAGCAATTGGTCCCATTCACCGTACTAGGCAATGAATAGGGCAAAAGATGCCTAACCAGCAATAATTGCCTACAAAAATTATTGAAGCACTTGAAAAGACGTCACTTGACCAAACGCATCCAAGGTGGAACTAAGGCTGTAACAGGGCTTCCAGGATTGTTTACAGATCAACTTGATTGAAAATTAGGCTGCCTAGGCGCCTTCTAAAGTTTATCAGTACCAATCTAGACAGACTTGATCAAACGCCTCCAAGGTGGAACTTAGGTTGTAACAGGCCTTCCAGAATCATTTATGTATCGACTTGAGTGGAAATTAGGCTACCTACGCGCCTTCCAAAGGTAAGCAGTGCCAATCTAGACAGGCTTAATGAAACGCATCCAAGGTGGAACTCAGGGTATAACAGACCTTCCAGGATCGTTTACGCCTCAACTTAAGTGAAAATTAGGCTGCCTTTGCGCTTTCCAAAATTGAGCAGTGCCAATCTAAACAGGGTTGATCAAACGCTTCGAAGGTGGAGCTTAGGCTGTGATAGGCCTGCCAAGATCATTTATGCCTCCACTTGAGTGAAAATTGGGAATTCAGGCTACCTGCACGCCTTCCTGCGTTACGAGATCACCCAAAACTAAAACTGGAACTCGGGCTCCCAGAAGCCCTCCAACGTAGGTCTAAACGGTCCTTCCCAAGTGAAACCAAGGCTGTTCCAGCCCTTCAGAAAGATCGCAATGACACTCACTAAAGCAGCATTTTGGCTTTTAACAGGCCCGCCGATGGTAAGAAGCCTTGAGCATAGATTCTGCTCTAGGTTCTAGAACTGTGATCTACTCCAATTCCTTCGTTTGTTTGCAGACTTCCAGGATCAGCAGAACTCTCTGGGAGTGCGATCCATCCAATGTAGGCTTTGATACACGCCTGGAGGTAAGACAACCCTCTCTAAGCCTACGCTGGAAAAAGGGCTTCGTAGTAAACACATGCAGCACCTTGGCCCCTGACTCTGGCAGAATACTGGGCACGCCACCAAGCAGAGCCCAGCGCAAATATGTCATCAGTTCCTCCTTTCACGGCACCTTACCAACGTCATAGGGGCGACCTTTGAACCAAGCTTGGCCAACAAGTAGTGGATTTTCTCCGGTTGGCCCTGATCGCCGTCACTCCCGAAGAGCAGGCTCTCTTCAAGGGCCGGGCCAACACTCCTCAGCGCGAATACCATCGGACTCAGCGAATGAAGCGTGCACAACATCGCCAGCAACGCCACGTACTCCAGCTGCAAGCACTGGTTACAACTACGGGCAAAGATAGCCCAGTCCAGTAGCCGACCCCGACATCCACCCTAGTATATTTGAATAAGTATAACGTTTTTAAAAGAAAATCTACCATCAAATGTTTCCTTTCTCTGGACTCAAGTTACAGGTGTTTCATAGGTATGGAGCGATTTTTGGTAGGAGTAGTGGCAAAAATAGGTTTATGACAATTTGTGCAGCCAGTAACCACAAACCACTTTCAAAATCACTCTTTGGAAACATCATTACCCCAAGAGACATGGATAGAAAAAGAAACATACATGCATTTGATACCACTAAAATCGGATGTCAGACAAATTAATAGGCTCAAACAACCAAAAAGAAGCAAAAATGGGTGCATCAGGAATCATCTTATGGAGTGGGAGAATATATAAACCTACAAGTAAGTCAGACCCTCCTCAAGAATACAAGGTACAATGAGACTCCTACCATTATCACATCAAATAAGCACTTTTATAAGCAGACAGCATCAAACGACCTTATCAGAAATGTTTGAAACGAATCAAAGACTTTAAGGATAATTCAAGGAAGATATCAAAGCTTTTGGTGAATGCTCAGTCATGACCCTTCACAATCGTTTCCCGCATTGATAACTTTCCAAGACTAGAAGCTAACCCTAGATACAAGTCCAACTTTGAATATTTCACTCCTTATGCCGAGGGAAGACTCGGACCGAAAAAAGGTTATAATGGCCGATTACGCAAAAGTAGCCAAATTGATGGCATAGATAATCCCATTGTTCTCCGGCGCTCCCAGTTCATCGATAGTGCAAGACCTACAAACATTTAAATGTTGCAGCAAACAAGTTTGCCAGTGCCTTGACATACAGGAATGCGTAGTTTTCATGAAGATATTTCCAACTCAACTCCCGGGTGAAGCATACTAACTTATCCCTTTTAATTTTCCTACTAACATAGAGTCCACGGAGGAGCTACTTTCAAGGGTATATCTGCCGAGGGAAACTTATCCGGTAACCGGTAAATAGTTCATTCATAGCAAAACAAACCCCAACAGAACCACACCTCACTTACGCATCATGCTTGAGACAGATACTTAAGTGCTGTTAGAAAGCAGCTACATGATCCTACTCAGAGACATCATGCAAGTTCACCAACAAGCAGTTGGAGGATTTTGCCAAAAGTATTTTCAAAAGAGGAATCAACAACCCATATCTTTGCCAATATCTCCTAACACAAGAAACCAAAACGTTTGAGGACCTTAGAGCCTGAACATAGAGAATCTGCAACTCACACAACTCTACTGCCAACAGCCCTACTACCAGTTAAAATACCAGTTCACTGGCACGACTCCATTAAACCCAACTTTCACCACTGCTTGGTCAGAACAACGCGAAAGTTCCAACACAAGGAGTGTCAATCAACACCCTCTTAAGTAACTTTTATATACTACACTCACGACTCGTAAATTCTGGTAGTCAGCAACAGCAAATGGTCCTCCTGCCCAATACGAAAACCCAAAGCAAAATATCCAACTTAGCTAAAAGAATAACGTGCAGTTTCTGCAACAAAAGTGAGTGTCTCGGTCGCAAAACTACTCCATTTAACGCTACCTGCAAAGAGTATGGGCACAACCAGAGTAATTGTAAGACTTAACCCCCACCAGAATCTCCACACAACACATCCGATAGCCCCAGGGTCTATCACATTCAAGTGATGTGTGATTTTTACGGGAGAAGAACGCACACAGTAGACGATTGCTTCGAGAAAAAAAGATGGGAATCAAGATTCAAGGGAAACGGGGGACAATCAAGTCAAAAATCCCCGGCTCGACAACAATAGGCAATAGGCAAGCTAAGACAGACCTCAACATGAACCCAAACTTACTAAGGAACAAACATCTGAATTCAACTTTATAACAGCCTCTATACCACTAGATATAAGCAAAAACCTTCAAACTCAATTCATTATCGACATGGATGTGGAGATTACGGCCCTAGTAAGGGCAATGGATACTCCCCAACATCATAATTCACCACATAAGCACGTGGTCCTTTGGACCAGCCCAAGGTGTGACACCCCGACAGGAAAGACTTATGTGGAGTGTGCGGAAGAAGATCGCAAAATCATCACGCTCCAAAGACGAAGCAAAAATTTAATAAAAATGCCGATCATGTGCTCCGGCATGGACATAGATGATGGCGTCTACATTGCCAACTCCATTCTAAGCTCGTCAAACCCCGTAATAGGAACTCTCAACTCCAAGGAAATAACGGTCACACTAGACTAAACAACGCTTTGGCTCGCAAAACTAGGTGACTATTTTATGCAACCCCTAGACACCGAAGAACCCGGTACAAAACATACCAATCTCTCGAAACAAATTGGGTACTTAGACACAACCTCAAACGAGCAAATTCCGTCCCACAAAACCAAACGCATAGCATTACTCGACCAAGAACTAATCCTATTAATCCTAAACTCAGAAGAAAAAACAGCCATCACCCTACTATTTGGAGAATACAACGACATATTTTTTCTTGCCCGGGGACAAAATAAGTTACGCCAAAGCTATCAGCTACGAAATACCACTAATCACTGATTAGGCACCGTTCAACCAGAAAATGTACAGACTAGGTCGGCCACAAAAGGAAATAATAAACACCCAACTAAAGGAAATGCTGGGCAACGAAATTGTCCAGCCCAGCAAAAGTCCATGGAACTCCCCCAAATAGGTCGTACTCAAGAAAAGAAAATACAATGACAACCACTTGAGAAGTATTGATGTAAGTTTAGCGAGCAACAAAACAAGACAAGCAAACAAAGTAGTGAAAAGCCTGAAATATGGCTATCAGCCCAAAACCACGCTCTGTAATGATGATATCGGCATTATCATTGCTGATGAAACCAAGATTAAGGAAAGATGGGCCTCATATTTTAAGAACCTCCTTAATCCTCCACACAGCTCCAGAACATTGGAGCATATAGATGTCTGTGGAGAGCTTCCATTGACCCCACCAACTCTGGATGATGTTTGTTCCATCATCAAAGCCCAAACGCATAATAAAGCGTCGGGTATCAATGAGATTCCAGTGGAGCTCATCATTTATGGTGGCAGCAATGTTCATCAAGCGATACACAAAGTCATCCAGCACATTTGGCAATAAGAACATATACCAAAAGAGTGGAGCCAATCAATTATACTCCCTATCCACAAAAAAGGTGACGTCACAGCGCGAAAATTGTAGAGGCGTACGGCGTACAAAATATTTTCTAAAATCTTAGAAAATAAAATCGGATCATACGCCGATTGTATTATCGGGGAGTATCAAGGTGGTTTTAGAGCAGGTAGATTAACGATAGACCAATTGTTTACCATCAAGCTGGTACTTGAAGAGTACTGGGAGTTCAAAATAGATGTGCACCAAATTTTCGTTGAGTTCAAGCAAGCATACGACAGTATTGATTGTAACGTACTGTACCAAATAATGCTTTACTTTGGCATCCCAGCCTAATTAGTCCGTCTTACCAAAATGACAATGACGTCGACGACCTCCCAAGTCCGCATTAATAACTAACTCACTGATGCCTTTGACACAAATATCGCACTAAAGCGCGAGATGGGCTGGCCCCATTGCTATTCAATTTGGCTCTAGAGTACGTCATAAGGAAGCTATCTGTCGATATGCGAGGTACACTACTATACAAGTCGAGTCAAGTAGTAGCCTATGCGAATGACATCAACATTTTGTCACGGTCATTGACAACCGCAAAAGAACTTTTCCTGAAACTCGACAGCGAAGCAAAACTAGTAGGACTACGAATCAATGGAAATAAAACAAAGCTCATGATGCAGTCGACGCAACATACCTCAAATACATAAAATATCACACTTGGCGATTACAGTATCAAAAATGTTGGCAAACTTGTGTATTTAGGCGCCAAAATAACGAAAACGGGTAATGAAAGAGACGAAATATACAGAAGAATACAGCTCGCAAATAAAATATTTTATTCAGTTTTGACGATCTCGAAGACCAGCTGCATACACAGGAAAACAAAGCTCTAAGTATACAAATCTGTGATAAGATCTGTGTTATGCTATGGGTGTGAAACGTGGACCCTAACCCAAGCATCCGTAAATATGTTGAATGCCTTTAAGCGACGGGTCCTGAAGCGAATAATCGGAGTGAAGCCATATGGGGACCAGTGACGGATTCGATATAACCATGAGCCGTATGAAATTTTTGACCGACCGGAGGTCCCAACGATTATAAGACTGCGGAAATTGCAATGAGCTGGCCACATGAATCGTATGGACGAACAACGGATACCCAAAAAGGTATTCGCTGGGAGAGCTGAAGGCCGGAAACCAGTGGGGAAACCGAGGAAACGCTGATCTGACTCGGTTGACGAAGACAGTTCATCGCTGCTCGGATTTGGAAGTTGGAGGACCGAAACAGTTGGAGGCGCTGAAGTACTAAGAAGAAGAAGAAGAAGAAGACACGAAGAAAAAAGGCTAATCCAAAAAGCAGGAGATGTTCTAAAAGGAATACAATCTGCATGCGACTCACCTAAAAATCAACAAAGCAGTAAAAATTGGGCTCCTTGTACTATAGGAGCTCCTAGACCACATAGAGCATTATCGGAGGAGCTGGTTAAAGACTGAAGAGGACCAGAAAGCTAAAGAAGAGTAGATGGCTAAAAAAGCGTTTAGGTGAAATCTAAAGGCACGTGCAGATAGCCCACCATCAAACATCAATAAAAGAATGGCGTCTTGCCCAACCGAAGGAGATCGGGCTAAAAAAAGGAATCAAGAAGCGCTTAGTGGGCGAAAAAAATGCCAAAAATAAGGTTTCACCCAACAAGAAAAAAGGCCTGTTCCAAAATAAGAGAAAAAAGCCCCAACGAAGACCACGGCAGCAGACACTGGTCGTAAAACCCTAAGATTGTCGATTCCACGCGGAGGTGCTGTGGGATATCGGGGGAAACGTAAGGCCCGAGGACACCAGCGTTGCCATTAAAGCAGTACGGCCAACGTGTTCAGGCCACATACTGGTCGAATTCCGAGCAGATGCCGATAATATATAAGCATTCTGTGAAAGTCCTCGGCAAAAGCGCAACTTTAGCCTCGCTCGAGGCAATGGCAACGATGGTAGTAAAACACATTGACTGCGTCACGGATCTGGCCGAGGTAAAAGAGGCCATGAGAAGGGAGTTACCTAGCAGGGGCAGGATCAAAGCGAGGCTGCCCCCAGAATACCATAGGGGACAACGCATGGCCATAATTCAGTTGGCAGAAAAGGACGCCGAATAATATCTAAACAAGGCTAAAGTAAAAATAGGGTGGGCTGTCTGTAGGACACGGCAAAGAGCAACGCCTCTTCAATGTTTCAAATGCCTTGGCTATGGCCACACCGCACAGAAAAAAGTGTACGAAGGAGGAACACTGTATTCTTTGCAATGATGTTGATCGCAGACCTGATCTTGGGCACGTCTTGGGATCAGGAAAACTCCGGGTTTGCCAGGGAGCCCTAGGCAAGGCTAAATCAGAACTTCAATGACCCGTATCCTGCAGCCAAACCTACACCTCAGTTCAACCACCCAGATTCTGCTTGACCAGTGTGCGATGGATATGGAAGCCAACCTTTTGCTGCTGATTGAGCTACACGGTGATACAAGTTGGGCACCATGGTATCCTGAAGAAAGTAGTACTGCCACCATCTGGGTTCGAAACAGTGATTTTTACGTGGAGAGTGGTGGACGGGCGGATGGTTTTGTGTGGGTTCGTCGTTCAGACATCACCTTTTATAGTGTATAACTAACGCCGAACGAGTCAATATCATCTTTCCAAGGCTAATGGTTTGGAGGGCGCTGCCTCGAACACAGACGGGAACGGGCTCGTTGGAGGAGACTTCAACGAGAAAGCAGTCGGATGGTGCATGTCTCAAATAGATGCACGGGGAAAACGAATCCTTAAATGGTGGCCAGGATGATGCTCGTCATACTAACCACCGGAAATACGCTGACGCGACATTCACCTCTGAGACCTTAGTACGGAGGATACACAATTGGGGAGTATTAGACAACTCAGCTGGTGATCATCAGTGCATTCTGCTTGAGATCAGAGATGTTGTCTCCCAACGTCCGTGCTCTTGGCTTTCTACAATTCGATGGAACATTGGAAGGATGGACGTTGAAAGGTTCACCGAGGTGCTCACAGCAGGTGCCCCGTTGCAGGGGGATTTGCAGGGGATGGAAAAACTGGCAGCTTCAGACGTGGTGAACTTAACTAAGAACATCATTACGACTGCTTGCAACGCTTCTATGTCCCGTCAGAAACCCCGGCATGGCAAGCCCCCAGTGTACTGGTGGTCAATTAAATTCACTGAAAAGTGAAAAACTGTCACAAGCTTCGGCGTGAGGCTCAACGAGCACGGAGCCGTGACAAGGCAGACAACCAGATGGGAGTATACAAAGTGGCCAGGAAGTGCCTTCACAAATTGGTTAACAACAGTAAGGCTCACTGCTGGCAGAATCTCGTGGACAATGTGAACAAGGATCCATGGGGCCTTTGCTACAAGCTAGTTATGCGGAAGCTTGGTACCCTACAGGAACCTTGCATACGTGATGCAGAAAAGATGAACGAGATATTGCGGGCAATCTTCCTCGCCCATACCGTCCATGTTGATGCTGTCAATTGTGAAACAGCAGTCGAGTGTCCACTCTTCATGCAGCTGAAAGTGGCACAATTTTGACTGAAAGTGAGAAAGACTCCAGGTTCAGATGGTATTCCAGCTAAGGTGTCACAGCTTGTATATCACCATTGTCCTGGCTTGTTGCTCAACACATTCAACGCTTGCCAAGGGGATGGGGTTTTCCCGGTTCGGTGGAAGGTGGCGAAGCTTGGGCTGATCAACAAGGGGAAGGGAAATTCTGGATCGCCGTCTGCATACTATCCGTCATGCATGCTAGACACGCTGGGAAAGTGCCAGAGAAACTCATCATCATTGACGCGACTCGTGCTGCTGAGGACCTATTTCCTTGGCAGTACGGCTTTAGAGCAGGACGTTCCATTGATGCAATTGCACAGGTGGTGAGCATGGTTCAAAAGACAAAGGCATACAGCCTCACTAAGCGATGGAATGTCCTGCTGGTGACACTCAGCGCGATACGCTGGAAACCCCTTTTCAAGTTCTAGAATATCTAAAGCAGCTTTGAAGGACTAATTGAAAGACCAAGGTCTGCTCTACGACACGACACAGGGCCTACAATGGATGGAAGTTACATCGGGTGTTGCCCAGGGATCTATCCTTGGTCTAGACCTGTGGAATGTGTCTTACAATGGGCTACTGAGACTGAAGATGCCAGTTGAGTTGCGCTCGATTGGCCATGCAGATGATGTTGCCACTCTGATTGCTGAACGTACCGTTATACAAGCGCAACTTAGGCTAGATATGCCAATGCGCCGAATGAAAAACTGGAGGCTTGCTCGTGGATTCAGTTTAGCACTGGAGAAAACCGAAGTGGTCATCTCGACAAAAAAGAGAATCCCTAGAGAAAGGATGATCAATATTGGAGACATACTAATCAAATTGAAGCCTGCGGTGAAGTAGCTGGGGCTATTGATTGACTTGAAAATGAGTTTCTCTGAGCAAATCAGAGCAACGGCTGAAAAGGCTGCTTCAGAAGTATTGGCTCTGAGTCGACTTATGGCCAACGCAGCGGGACCAAGCCTATCAAGAAGACGCTTCTTGATGAGTGCTGTAGTTAACGCCTTCAGTAAGGAGGTATACCCAAAAATGCTTGGCACGGGTACAGAGAAGAGGAGCACTGAAGATTGCATCTTCATATCCGACAGTCTCTAATCTGGCGGTGAGAGATATTGCAGGCGTGATAGCTGTTGCCATTCTTGCTAGAGAGCAGCACGTTATTTACCTGCAAGGGAGATGGTAGTCTTCGAGGAGAGACAGCGCTAACTCAACGATTGGCAGCAGTCTAGGGTGAATTGCACGAAGAGAAGGTGGACAGCATGCCTCATCCCGGATGTGAGACCGTGGGTGATGTTTGGATTTGTTGACAAATGGAACCAGTTGGCACATTATGTTCGGGCAGTCCTAAAACATAAAAGGGGCTAGAGATCCCTTGTCTAGCACTTCCTTTTCCCCCCTTCCCTCCCACTAGAAGAGAGACTCCCATCTTAAAGGTGCCTCATGGCGTAACATAGCGAAACCTGGCCCGAAGTAATGTGTCAAAGGTTTTCAGGCTGAATTCTCAGGTTGACAGGAGAGGTGTTTAGTAGGTAGTCCAGTTGCTCGTGAGCATAGAAGTCCCACAATCTTTGTGTAAATGACGTTCACATGCCAACCACAAAAAAAAACACACAAACAACCACAGACGCAGAAAATTCTGGGATTACGGACGACAGGTTTGAGAACAGTCAACACCCAACTGTAAACCCCATAATCACACTAACAACCACCGAGGAGAAAAAGTTGGTTTGTTTGAATACTATGACTTTCCTTTTGGTGGCCCACAAGGCGTCACAAAAACTTATAAGAAGAAACGGAAAATATACCTGGAAAAATACGTTTGCCAATATTAAACAACATATTAAAAAATGTTGTAAGTACCAAATTATGAAAAGCACGCCACACTATCGCGTGCCGATGGTGATCACAGACATAGCTGAAAAACCATTTGATAAAGTCCACCTAGACACTTTAAGCCCTTTACTTGAAACGCAAACCGGTAACAAATACATATTGATATTCCTGGATAGTCAGAAAAATTAGCAAAGATATTTTGCGAGGATGTTCTCACGCTAAACAGAATACTAAAACAACTGGTCACGGACCAGGGTACTAACTTTGAGGGGCAACTATTCAAGCGGATCTGTAAACTACTCAATATTAAGAAGTTGCAGACCATGGCCTACCATCTCCAAACAAACGGAGCCTTCGAAGGAACTCACAAATCACTAATCGAATACTTACGAACCACGGTGGATCAGAGTGCATAAATATGGGACTAGTTTTTGCGAACAGCCGGATTCATTTATAACAACAGCGAACACAACAGCTCCAAACTTTCACCGAGGAACTCCCTTTTTGGTTTTCATTCAGACATCTTCTCCAATGTAAAACGAGAGCCGTCACCTCTGTACAACCACATGAGCTATTATCATTTATTCAAATATAAATTGAAAAAACTATATGAGATAGCGCAAAAGAATGTCCTGACCAGCAAGAACTAGTCCAAAACCCATTACGACATAAAAAGCAGATCCGTTAATTTGCATATAGGAGATACAGTACTCTTGCAAAACAAAAAATAGGAAGCACAAACCGACTCAAGTCTGGCTAAACCGATATGAAGCAAAAGGTATAAACTCTCCAGTAAACACAACCATTGTGGTAGGGAAGAGACACGTTAACGTCCACATCAACCGTATCAAACCCATCTTCAAATAATACCCTGATGTTAACCTTTCCCCCCCTCTTTCTAGCCATGGGAATACTACTGTTGATCATCTGCTGGCTCAGCCTCTCAACAATGATCAACGCAGAACTAGAAGCTTTTGCAACACAACTCCTACCAAACGCCGGCATACTCTTTGAAAAAAACGGCAACTTATTAAGTCACCACAGTACTTGGAAAACTTTAATGGAGCTGAATCTAGGAGAAATACGAGAGCAAGTAGACATAGCTGGAGCACAGAACACCAGCTGCAGATTCAAACCACTCATGTATACAGCATATTAACCAACCCGAAAGTGCGTTACTAAATACTCTCCAACTCAATAGAAAATAAACGCAGTAAACGTTCAGTTTTCGGTGTAGTAGGAAGAACCCCTCACTCTTTATTTGGTACTATAGACGACGAAAACAAAAAGAGCTTTATCAGAGATTAGACAGGTTGAAAATTGAGAGGAAAGAATTGGTGAAGCTAGAAAAACAACGAATCAGTATCGTAAACACATCGCTAGTAAAAATACACAGACACCGTTTGGACATAACTGAGAGGCAAACCAAGGTAGTTTTGCTAATGATTACTAGCACAAAATGTAAAAACGTTATAATGACATCTCTTCTGGCTCAGATAATCGAGATTGAAGTAAGAAAACAGATGTTAATTGACATATTAGTAGCCACTCAAGACAAGAAAGTCCACCCACCACTCATAACAAGCAAAAAACTATACGAAATCCACACTGCTAAAAACAACAAGTGCCCTGATTTCTGTCATCACCCAAACTTCTGAATTACAGCACAGGCAATTAATTATTAGTGATCATTCAACGATCACTTTTCTCAATTCCACCAATGCAATTTCATCAAATACACACCTACCCCATCACTACCAACAATAGATACCCGTTAAAACCATCGTTCGAATTTCCATTAACTGCCAGTAATATCCCTTCCTAACAGTTCCTACTATTAACAGAGAGCACCCCGTTTAAAAAGATAAACCTTCCCTAACCGGGCAACCTTTACGCATTCACCCTACTAACACCAATTACCCACTCGCCCCCCGCTACTAATGAGATTATTTCACTACTGTGCAAACCTCTTAAATTGAACAACACCTCCCCAATACATATTAGTACTACAATTTCCATGCCCTAATCAAACTCTACCAACCCAACAGGTGGATCTATTTCCTACAGTCCGAGACACCCATACACATACAACATGACTCGAGCATTACCACCCTCATACTCGTCGGTCAAGGAATCCCAACAGTACTGAATCATTGCCTTGTCCAATAAAATGATCTAGTGATTCACTACGAGGCCGAAAGTACCCATCCATTCAAAATCATCGAACCACTTTTCTTCCCAGAAATAAACCCCCGGGAGTCGACCTAACCCAATGAAAACCCACAAATAACCGCAAACTAAGACTACTAACGTCAAATAATCAAGCTTTCCACCTCCTAACCAACACCTACACTCTCACGGACATCTATAGGCATTTGAATAATTTAGCTCTCGCAAAAACTGGACAACGATATTTACACATGGTGATCACTTCAGTCGGCTTGGCTTCATGCTCGGTAAGTTCCCTATTAATCTTTTTAGTGACACGACACCTACTTAGCTACTGAAACCCGTTCCAATTTAGCTAACCCCAAGCCTACTACCCCAGAATCAAACCATGATCTCCACCCTCGAAGAGCGACTAGATCTTTCCAACTAGTCTTAAAAATACAATATTTACCCGATAACAGCTTCGACTAAAAAATTAACACAGAGATTTGCGCAATTCTCCAAGCAGCTGATAGTTACAGTGTAGCAGCGGTTAGAGCAACAGCTTTTCGTAGTGCTTCGATTATAATAGAGGTTAATTAAAAGTTTGAGATAACAGGATATTTAAATAATGAGTACAGATCTATTCAATAAGTTGAATTATGTAGTGTACATTTATTTTCTATCAAAAACTGTGTGTGTACACTTTTTCCTTGTATTTTTATCTACCAAAGTAAAAGGTGTATTAACGCGTGCTATCATGCCGTACAAGTGCTTTGCGTGTCCAGATAAAAATCCCACCTTAACAGATGATAATTCTGTTATCTGTTCTAAATGTGGGGTTCATTACCATCCTTCTTGCGGAAAAAAGGCTAAGCCTGATTCTAACGGTGTTGTTGCGGAAAAAATATTTCTTCCCGTAGAAATACTACAACCGATGAAAGTGCTGATATCGATGATGATTTCGCTTAACTCGATCATAATTCCAAAATATTGTATAATCTTTTATCAAAAGAATCAACAAACTGGAAGAAAAACTTGATAAGCCCATCAATGATACTAAGAAGAAAATTTCCATCATTGAAGAAAGAATTGATGTCATTGAAGAAAAGGCTCTTTATATAACAGAAGATATTATTTCTGAAATAATGGATAGAAAGTCCCGTGAAAGCAATATTATTGTTTACAACATGCCTGACTCTGTCAATGCCAATTCTACCGATAAAAACAATTTTGGTGAAATGCTTATAGGCTGCTCCGATATTCCTCCATTAAATCTTATTGACATAAGAATGTTGCGGCTTGGAAATAAATTCAAAAGAGATACTTCGCGCCCACTTAAAATCACCCTGCCATCTACGGAGCATGTTCACTGGATATATCATCGGAAGAAAAGCATTTGCAAAGACCCAACAACAATTTCTGGTGACCTAACTCGTAAACAAAGGGAATATCGTGCCAAAGTAGTGAACAAATTTAAACAACGTAAAGATAGTGGAGAAAAAGACATTTTTATAAAATATATTAGAAATGTGCCGACTATTTCTAAAGTAAAACTAAATACGAAGAATGCTGATACATCATCTGCGAACACTTTGTTAGCTAGCACTTCATCCGCAGCATAGGATATTGTGAGCCCCATCAAATTCAGTATTCTTTATCAGAATGTACATAGCATTCGAGGTAGGCTAAATTTAGTGAGGTCTAATATAAATACTATCCCTAATTATTATTTTATTATTCTAACTGAAACCTGGCTTATCGACGAAATTAATGATTCTGAATTAGGATTACATAGCTACAATATTATACGTTGTGATCGATCAATTTTTTCCAGTATGAAAAGTGATGGTGGTGGAATTTTAATTGCCATTAACAAGAAATTTAAGTTCAATAAAATATTAGTAACTGATAACTCTTTTAAACTTGCGTTCATTAAAGTTATCACTGATGATAATTACTTTGGCATTTGCTACATACCACCGAATTTAAAGTTTGAATATTACTTAGAATTTATCAATTGTGTGCAAAATACTGTATGTAGTATAAATTCAGAAAACGATAGTAATTTATGTCTTATCAGTGATTTCAATATACCTGGGTATGAGTGGGTATTAGATGAAAATTATTCGACAGCAATTGGAAATCATAGGAATGTACAGTATAGAGAAGCTGCACGTATTATTAGTGATTGGGCAAGACTGTATAAACTTAAGCAATTGAATAATATTAAAAATAATGCCGGTAATATTTTAGATTTAGTATTTACAAATTTATACAATTCATTTTCTGAATTAAGCGATGAATTTTTGATCAAATGTGATGAATCTCACGAACCGTTATTAGTTTTTCTTTTTATTGATAAGACCAATTATATCAATTTCGAAGAAGTTATTCTTGATTCTAAGCATGCTAATTTCAATGCAATGTCTTTAAATTTTAGTAAGGTCGTGACTCCTGCTAATATTTCCAACTCCGATGAATTAAATAATGTTGCTGATAAAATTGAAAACGAAATTAAACAATTAATCGATGAATTTGTTCCTGCAGTTAGACTAAAAAATAGATCGTTTCCGAAGTGGTACTCCAATGAGCTTAAAGCAGCAGTGATTAATAAAAAGAAACTTCATAAGCTTTTTAAACAATTTAAATCTCAATATTATTATACTCAGTTTAAAAAAGAAAGAGCTTATTGCAAGTTACTATTGATCAGAGATGAAAAACTTTACTTGGATGGGATGGAGGAATCTGTTGGTACTAATTCAAAAAACTTTTTCAAGTATGTTAATTCTTTGAGTAGTTTCAATTCTATACCCTCCTCGATCCATCTTGATAACATATATACTGAAAATGGTATTGATATAGTAAATTTGTTTGCTCAAAAGTTTTGTAGTGTATATGAAGATACCATGTTACAAAATACTCCAATTTTGTTTAATTTCAATGATAGTTTTAATAATATTATTATTTCTATGGACAATATTGAGGAAGCCATTAGTCATTTGAATTCATCCAATAATTATCATTAATTGCTGTGAGTCTATTAAACATTGGCTTCTGGACTTATTTAATCTCTCTCTTAGACTTGGAATTTTTCCACAGGCGTGGAAATTATCGTATTTGTCACCACTACTCAAAGGAGGTGACCCTACTGATGTTGCTAACTATCGGCCTATTAATAAATATAAGATTTTTGCTTAAAATGTTTGAGTATTTAGTAAACCTTAAAGTACTTCCATATTTTAAGAAATTTATTATTGCAAATCAGCACGGTTTTCTTGATGGGCGTTCCACTGTTACCAATTTAACTGTTTATTCTGATTTTATTATTTCTCACCTAAATAATGGATTCATAGTTGAATCAATGTATACAGATCTCATGCGTGCTTTTGATCTGGTTAATTTTGATGTCCTTGCTAGGAAACTTCATGCTTATGGACTGGTTGGCCCACTTTTGGCTTGGTTTAAATCATATCTCAGTGGCTGTAAGCAAATTGTTAAAATTAAACAGTTTACATTCGCCCCAATCGATGTTTTATCAGGCGTGGGCCAAGGTACTCACCTCGGACCACTTTTATTTTTAATCTATATCAATGATGTTTTAAACCATATACGCTATAGTCAAATTTTGTTATTTGCTGACGATACGAAGATATTTAAAGCCATAAAAACCCCAAATGACGTTCACTTACTTCAAAATGATATTGATGCATTCGTAGATTGGTGCAAATTAAATGGCTTGAAATGTAATTCTAAAAAATGCTTTTCTATAATATTTGGACAATCCAGACTGCCAAACAATATTTACTTGCTTGCTGAAGAGCCATTGGAAAATGTTGATCATATTTGTGATTTGGGAGTCATTTTCGATTCTAAAATGACCTTCAAAGCACATATTGATAATTTAGATATTAAAGTTCGCAAACAAATTTATTTCATAAAAAAGTTTTCCATCAAATTCAAAACGATTAATACTTTCAGAGTACTATATTTCTCTTTCATTTATTCAAAATTGATGTACGCTTCTACAATTTGGAGACCGCACGAATCAGGGTTAATTAAAAAATTAGAATCATTGAATCGTCTATACTTGAGGTATGCGGCATATAAAACAGGAAATCCACTAGATTACACGAATCATGACTTTACTTCTACTTACCAGACTTTTTATATTTCTAATTTAGAATCTGCTAGAAATAGAGCAGACCTTCTTTTCACGCATAGAATTTCGACTAACTCTATTGACTGCTCCAGTATTGTAAATACTTTTAATTTTCATATACCAAGAAGAATTCTTCGTACCAGTCAATATTATTTTGAAATTCCTACTTTAGCTCACGGAATAAAAGAGTCAGTTGTACAGAGATTATCTAAACTATGTAATTCAAATTGTCAATGGTTTGATTTTTACAATTCATCATATGACTATATAAAAAATAAGTCTAAAATAGTTCTGAAATACGAATAATCGATTTAGGAAATTATAAACTAAAAAGCTGATAATTGCATCGTCGTTGTCTTTTTAGTATTAAGAACAATATATCTTTTTAAATGTTATTATTTCTACAATATAATAGAATAATATAGTTTCGATTTGATTTTGTATAACCGCTAGATTACTGATTGTTATATATATTTTGTATGGGGCTCGCCCTGTTGATACAAGAATAAATAAATCAATAAATAAATAAATAAATAAATAAATTCTACCTTACCATTAATCACATGATTATGATGAGGTAATTTTATATAACAAAAATAATTCACTAGAAACAAAAAAAAACACCGTACGCAAGAGTAATAGTTCGAGGACCCCACCCAGACCCGAAAATTAGGTTCCAAAAAAACATTTAGTGTGTATCGAAACGGTAATTTTATAGCTGTAAACGTTCCACGGTGAATGAATATAATGCAATTACAAATACATCAACCGATA
Organism: Odontomyia ornata; assembly: GCA_963969285.1. Taxonomy (NCBI): domain Eukaryota; kingdom Metazoa; phylum Arthropoda; class Insecta; order Diptera; family Stratiomyidae; genus Odontomyia; species Odontomyia ornata. Next base: position 190,673,372 of record OZ017739.1, read on the forward strand.
ATTTAGCTAGTGGTTTATAGAGTAAATTTAGTAACATTCCAGATATTCTCACTTATCTGTCAATTCAAGATCACATCCCCATTTTACTTTAGCTCCAAATATATTCCATCTAAAAAAGTTTCATTGAATAAAAAATTTCCTAAAAACTACAATCTACGCGTACATAAATGTGAATCAGAATTGTTGAATAAGATAATATGTAATCTCTTGACACATTCTCCTTTCCATTCTGTCTCAGTCAAAGAACTTTGTATAAAGTTATTAATATGGGGTGCAATGTATAGCGTTAGATTATGTGCGAACAATGTAAAAATAATTTTTGTTGTGTTTCTTCTTTCTTTTCCTTTTTCTTCGTTTCATCCGGTATATGAAAACCATTCATCCTCCCATGAACCATCAAAAAGCCAACCTCGTTTAGTTGCTAACAATAATGCATGTGAACCCGTTAGCCGGTCACCACTCCCATGAACAAAACCTCGTTTACTAAGCCATAATCTAGTCCAGCCCCAACAAGCAATGGCAGGGCATTAGTTGACAAAAGTGAATATAATACAACTCTGAAAAATTGCAAATCTTTGCCGAATTGAGCAGCCTGGCATCCGCCTTCGGGAATGTTTGAATTTCTGATCTTTTGGTGGTTGCTGATTCCCAAATTCAGTCCGTATCTTTTTGCACTTCACCATCCACCCAATAAATCGTCTCCCGATCATGGAGGTGCTGTCATTTCGATGTGCCACACAATAAATATTTGTACTCGCTAAGGAAAGTTACGCATTTACGGGGAACAAAAAAAAACTGATATGGCGTTTCTCAAGAGTCACGTTCCTTTTTAAATGACGGTGACACTGGAATGTTTTTCTGCAGTCTTCACATTTTTAATAATTGCCATTCGACATTCACAATATGGCGCGGCATTTGACGTTTTTCCCGAAACAATGCGAACAAATAAATCACTTCATCGAACTCTTCTCGATCACCAATCACTTCATCGAACGCTTCTCGATCACCATTAGACTCAACCAATGTTCGCCCGGTGGGGTGAAAAGCAGACTCTCCTCTTCTTTTCCGTCGTCACGCTGTTTGTTTTTTTTTGTTGTAGGGAGGTGAAGGCATTTACGCCCGCCGAGTCTGGCAGTGTGGGACTCCCATGGAGGATACCCTTGGACTACCCACTAAACACCTCCCCTGTCAATCTGAGAACCTAGCCTGGAACCGTTTGACACATTACTTCGGGCCAGGTATCGTTTTGTTACGCCGTTGGGCGCCTTCAAGCTGGGAAGTCCCTTTCCTAGCGGGAGGGGAGAGGGGAAGAGGAAATGTCAGAAGAGCAATCCCCCAGCCCCAGCGCCTTCGGCTGCTGTGAGTCCCTTGTATATTTTAGGACTGCCCGAGCATAATGTGCCACCTGGTTCCATTTGTCAACCGATTCGAGCATCACCGCAACTATATTATCCGGGGTGAGCTCTCCCGTCTCCCTGTAGAGCTTCCTTCGCAGCCTGATCCATTTTGTACACGCAAAATATGTGTGAAAGGCATTGTCCTCCTCTCCTGAGCAAAACCGACAATCGGGAGACCGCGACTTACCGATCCTGTGCAGGTAAGACTGAAAACACCCGTGCCCGCTCAAAAGCTGGGTCAGATAGAAGTCTGTCTCACCATGCCCTCGATCCAGCCACGGTCTCACATCCGGGATGAGGCGCGCAGTCCACCTTCCCTTCGTGCAATTCCCCCAAGACTGCTGCCAATCGTTGAGCGAGCGTTGTCTCTCCTCGCGGACAACCATCTCCCTCGCACCCTCGTTTCGGCGCAGGTAAATAGCGCGGCGCTCTCTAACAAGGAGGGCGACAGGCATCACGCCTGCAATCACTCTCACCGCCGAGTCGGAGACTGTTGGATACGAAGATGCAATTCTCAGTGCTCCTCTTCTCTGTACCTGTGCTAATCATTTTCGGTATACCTCCTTGCTGAGAGCGTCGCCCCATACCTCTGCTCCATACAGTAGCACTGACCCTACAGCACTCATCAAGAGGCGTCTTCTTGATGGGCTGGGTCCCCCTACGTTGGCCATAATTCGACTCAGGGCCGATATTCCCGAAGCAGTCTTCTCAGCTGTTGCCCTGATTTGCTCAGAGAAACTCATCTTCGAGTCGATCAGTAGCCCCAGGTACTTTACCGCTGGCTTCGATTCGATTTATGTATCTCCAATACTGATCATCCTTACTCTAGGGATTCTCTTTTTTGTCAAGATGACCACTTCGGTTTTCTCCAGTGCTAAACTGAACCCACGAGCAGTCATCCAGTCCCTCACTCGGCGCATTAGCATACCAAGCCTAAGTTGCGCTGGTTCAACGGTGCGTCCGGCGACCAGAGCCGCAACATCATCCGCATAGCCGACCAAGCGCGACTCATCTGGCATCTCAAGTCTCAGTAGCCCGTCGTAAGACACTTTCCACAGGTCCGGACCAAGGATAGATCCCTGGGCAACACCCGATGTAATTTCCATCCTTCGTTGGCCCTGTGTCGTGTCGTAGAGCAGGCTTTGGTCCTTTAGGTAGTTCCTCAAAAGCCGCATAAGATATTCTGGAACTTGAAAAGAGTTTTCCAGCGTGTCCAGAATATCCACCCATCTAGCGGAGTTGAAGGCGTTCCTGACATCGAGTGTCACCAACAGGACGATCGGTCGCTTGGTGCGACTATATGCCTCTGCCTTTTGGACCGCGTTCACCACCTCTGCAATCGCATCAATGGTAGAACGTCCTGCTCTAAAGCCGTACTGCCGAGGAGATAGGTCCCCAGCAGCACGAACCGCGTCAGTGAGTCTCTCCTTGATGAGTTTCTCTAGCAGTTTCCCAGCCGTGTCTAGCATGCATAACGGGCGGTATGCAGACGGCGATCCGGGACTTCCCTTCCCTTTGCTGATCAGCACGAGCCTCGCCACCTTCCATCGTACCGGGAAAACTCCGTCGCGTAGGCAAGTGTTGAATGTGCTGAGCAGCAAGTCAGGACAGTGGTGATAGACGAGCCGCAACACCTCAGCTGGAACACCATCTGGACCTGGAGCCTTCCTCGTTTTCAATGAGAGAACTGCCTCCTCCAGCTTCAGCTGTGTGAAGAGTGGGCACTCGACTGCTGTTTCACCATGGACAGCGTCAACACGGACGGGATGGGCGGGGAAGAGTCCCCGCACTATAGCGTCCATCTTTTCCGCGTCATGTATACAAGGCTTCCGTAGGGCACCAAGTTTCCCCATGACCAGCTTGTAGCCAAGGCCCCACGGATCCTTGTTCACATTGTCCACTAGGTCTTGCCAGCAGCGAGCCTTGCTACTGTTGATCAGCTTGCGAAGGCATTTCCTGGCCGACTTATATGCTGCCACCTGGTTGCATGCCTCGTCACGGTCCGCGCCCATTGAGCCTCACGCCGAAGCTTGTAACACTCCCTCCGCTTTTCAGCGATTTCAGTAGACTACCAGTACACTGGGGGCTTGCCGTGCCGGGGTCTTCGACGGGGCATAGAAACGCAGCAAGCAGTCGTGATTATGCTCATAGTAGAGTTCACCACGTCTTGAGCTGCCAGTTCTTCCGTCCCCTCCGAAGCTCCCTGCAGCGGCTCACCTGCTGTGAGAACGTTGACGAACCTCTCGACGTCCATCCTTCCGATGTTCCATCCAGTTATAGAAGGCCGAGAGCACGGACGTCGGGAGACAGCATCACTTATCTCAAGCAGAATGCACTGATGATCACTGGCTGAGTAGTCCTCTAATACTTTCCAGTTTTGTATCCTCCGTACTAAGGACTCCGAGGCGAATGTCACGTCCGGTATGGTTCCCTCACAGCCAATACGGTGGAAAGTCGGCGTGTTTCCGGAGTTTAGTACGACGAGGGCCATCCTGGCCGCCATTTCCAGGATTCGTTTTCCCCGCGGATCCGTCTGAGGCATGCCCCATTCCATTGCTTTAGCATTGAAGTCGCCCCAACGAGCACTTTGCCCTCTGCGTTCGAGACAGCGCCCTCCAAAGCATTAAGTTTGGCTTGGAAAGATGATATCGACTCGTTAGGCGTTAGGTACACACTAAAGAAGGTGATCCCTGAGCACCGAACCCACACGAAACCATCCCCCGTCCACAACTCTCCGCCTGAAAGTCACTGTTCCGAACCCAGATGGCGGCAGTACCAGTTTCATCAGAATACCATAATGCAGGACTTTTATTATGGTGTTGCTCACTCAGCAGCAAGAAGTCGGCTTTCATGTCCCTCGCAAACTGCTCAAGCAGATTTTGGGCGGTTGAACTGAGGTGTAAGTTCAGCTGCAGGATGCGGGTCATCGAAGCTCTGATTTGGCCTTGGCTAGGGCTTCCTGGAACACCCGGCATTTTGCTGATCCCAAGACGTGTCCAAAATCAGGTTTTGGATCAGCATCCTTGCAAAGAATACAGTGTGCGCATTTGTAACATATGGAACTTCTATCGGGTCCTTTGCATACTTGTGTGGTGTAACCATAACCAAGGCATTTGAAACATTGAAGAGACGTTGCTCTTCGCCGTATCCTACAGACAACCCACCCTATCCGTACTTTCCCCTTGTTCAGGAATTGTTCGGCGTCCTTTTCGGTCAAGTCGACTATGGCCATGCGTTGTCCCCTGTTGTTTTCTGTTGTCAGTCTCGCTTTGATCCTTCCCACGCTAGGGAACTCTCTTTTGATGGCCTCTTCTACCTCGGCCAGATCCGTCACGCAGTCAATGTCCCGTATTTCGATCGTTGCCATCGGCTCGAGCGGGGCTATAGTTGCGCTTTTGCCGAGGGCTTTCTTTACTGCGTCACAGAATGCTTCTTTATTGCCGGCCTCTGCTCCAAATTCGACCAGTATGTGAACCGACCGCGTTGGTCGTACTACTTTTTTTTTTGTGGTAGGGAAGTGAAGGCATTGGTCGTACTACTTTAATGGTAGTATTGGTGTCTTTGGGCCTTACGTTTTCCCTGATGTCCCGCAGCACCTCCGCGTAGGATTGGCAATCTGGGGGCTTTACAAGCAGTGCCTGCTGCCGAGGTCTTCGTCGGGGCTTCTGCCTCTCCTGTTTTGGATCAGGTCCTTTTTCTAATTGGGCGTCCGTGCGAATTTTACTTTCTGGCTTTTTTTGAAGGAGTTTCTTTGCGGCTTTCTTCGCTCCTTTTGTAAGCACTGTCTGGAACCCCTGATCTGGTGCTCCGCGCCCGTCAAGTGCTTCTTCCTTCCTTCTTTTATCCCGATCTCCTTCGATTGGGCTAGACGCCATTCTTTTATTGACTTTTAATGGTGGAGCTATCTGCATGTTTACCCCAAGCGCCTCTTTAGCCTTCTGTTCATCTTCGGCCCTTAACCAGCTCCTCCGATAGTGCCCTATGCGATCTAGGAGCTCCTCTAGTTCAAGGAGCCCTTCCTTTGCTACTTTGCTAATTTTTGGGGAGTCGGATGCAGCTTGTATTCTTTTCAGAACATCTCCCGCTTTTCGAAGTAGTCTTTCTTCTTCGTATCGCTGGGCCGCAATTGTACCTTGCAACCATCCTTGGGAGAGGTTTTCGCGTTCCGTTTCCGAGTGCAGTACTTCCGCCACATTTTGGACGTTAGCGGTATAATCACGCGGTGTCTGGTCACTGCCGCAATCTCCTCGTTTGCTTCTGGATTTTTCGTTGCAATGTCGGGATTTGTGACCCTTGCATCGGTTGCTTTAGTAACGATTGGAGCGGTGACAATCGAATTTTCGATGCTCTTTATGTTATCTTCCACTGCTCGAACACCTGAAGCACCCTGCTGAGTCTCCTGCTTCTCCTTAATAAGACGCTCGGGGTTCGCATAATTTTTTTGCTGCGCCCAAACGCCGCAGGAATCTCAGTCTGCACCAGACTGTCTGCTGTTCTCCGTTTTTCGTCTACCGTCACTGTCGTCGTGTTAGTCTTCGTTTTTTTCGTGGTTACTACAGCTCTCGATGTACTGTTGACATCGTGGCGGCAACCGCTGGTTGCGTCGTCGTTGCTATTATTTTTTAGTTCTTTTTTTGGATTTTTTTGGTCTTTTGATTGCTCCAGTTTTTTTGGGTCCCCCCTTGGAGCCGCTATCTCCATTCGTGTGTGTAGTCGCCTTTTTGGTCCCATGGTTATCTTTGCAGAGCAGGGAGGCCATGCGAGGGTTGGCATAAGCCCTTATGGGGACAAGTTCTCAGAGCCAGACCAGCGCTAATCGGGAGTCCATCTCAACCGAACCTACACCACCAACCCATTGGTGCGAACTTCGAACGTACTCCGAGGCCTGCCAAGGTTTTACCGGGACAGAGACGGTATGATAGTTGAATTGGAGCCGTTCACACACGAGTTTCACCTCGGCGCTACTGTGCAAAGCAACTAGGTCCAAACCATCACATCCGCCAGCCCAAAGCGTCAATTCCAGTTCATTGTCCAAAGCATAGTCCAGATACAATCAGAGTCATTACCTGTCATCCCAGGAGGGAACCTCACGGCGCCCCCTATATCCTCGGGTCCGTGGGGGTGGCACTCCCCAAAGAATGCTAGCCTCCAAGAATGTTCTTGTCGACCGGCTTCCTCCCTGCGGGAATTTCCTCGGGTACGTGGGGGCGGAACTCCCCAAAGAATGCTAGCCTCCAAGAGTGGTCTTGTCGACCGGCATTCCCCCTGCGGAGTTTCCTCGGGTACGTGGGGGCGGAACTCCCCAAAGAATGCTAGCCTCCAAGAGTGCTCTTGTCGACCGGCATTCCCCCTGCGGGGATCGCCACGCTGTTACGGTGGATGAAGACGAGCCCCTTGCTCAGCCACTGTGAATTGCATTTGGCAATGCAATCCGTGAAATGCTGTATTATAGCAGCGTTCCTTTACTCAAAATTCGATGCGCGGATTTAAAATTTCTTTTAAACAAAATTTAACTGAAGTGAAGAAAATTTAAGTAAGTAAAGGTTGTAACTGAAGTAAAGAAAATCAAGATTTTAAATAGTAATAAAATTTAAATCTCATTTTAATTTTAATATAAGGGAAAATTGACATAAGATTTCATATTATGTAAAGGAAAGTTGATATGAAATAACATTTAATAAAAAAAATAAGGAGAAAAAGTATGCTACAAATTACGATTACAAATAAAATTAATTACATATTTTTTCCAAATCTGCCACATAAAATTTTGAGTAGGGGATAGGAAGGTTTTCGAGCAGTTTGCTTGTGTGACTGTTCGATTAACACACAGCAAATCTCTTCTAGCGCCACATAGTTATGTTACGTAATAATTAACTTAACGTAACCTAATGGCTAGCATAACTGATAAAACAATAGTATTTACACATCTAAAAAACTTACAAACAAGAAGCGAAATCAGTAAATAAACGTAATAATTGATGTAACGTTTTAGCTAGCACACCCAACAAAACAATAGCATTTACACATCTAAGAAGCATACAAACTATTAGCGCAACCAATAAATAAACATAATAAAGAACGTAACCTAATTGCTAGCAGAACCAATAAAGCAATAGTATTTACACATCTAATAAACCTACGAACTAGTAGCGCAGCCAATAAATTAACATAATAATTAACGTAACATAATAGCTAGCACCATAGTATACTCAACTAGTATCCACACCTTTCATTTACACTGTGTTGCACACTTTTTGAATTTTCATAAGGGCACGTCAGCTGATCCGGGGCATGACAGCTGATACCATGTTTGGCGCGCTCAAGAAACAAAGCAAAATGCAAATAAAATTTCCAACGCACCTATCCGTTTACGCATTTCAGAACATAGGAGTGTTGCCAGATCCTAATAAAAAACTAAAAGATTGCATGGAACGAATTTGTTTTTCTGCAAAGTTATTGACTTTTTAGCTCTGGTAGCCCTGAAATCTCTCATCGAAGCATATGTTTATATTCGCGCCATTCCTCGCATCAGCGTTTACCACGTACCTGCTACCGCAGATTCATGGCTCGCTGTTCGGCTTGTGTTCGGATTTTTCCGGAGGGTTGATGGAGTGTGGTTACTAGTTGAGTATACTATGGCTAGCACAACCAATAGAACAATAGTATTTACACATCTAAGAAATCTAGGAACAAGTAACGCAACCAATAAGTAAGCATGATAACTAACGGAATATATTCACTAGCACCTATCTAAGAATCCAACGAATAAATAGCGTAACCATGAAAATAATTAGCATAATAGATAACACAACCAGCAGCTTAATAATTAGCACATTAAATAAGTAGCATGTTTTCATTTAAGTTAAAACTAGAACTATAACAATTACGACGCTAAGTAAACATTATCTCCAACCAAACGAAATTGTGACGACATCAGGGAATTCCCATCAATAGAAGTCATTTGATTTGACTATACAAAATGCGTGGATAGTATTTTTTTCACCGTCGATGAATTGAGCAATGAATAGAGTTTTTGTTTTTTGTTCTTTTGCTTGGGCAATTACCTGGACGAGTGTAATCCAACCATGCGTGTTGAGTTTTTTGTCGTATGCTTATTAGGGTTGAAATGCCAATAGAGAAAAATGCACTGATAGAACTTTCTAGCTTCGACACTTGAATAGCGCTTTTTGACAATAACCTGGACCATGGAAATGGGGTGAATACAAGGAAATTGGTCCATAAGCAATTGGTCCCATTCACCGTACCAGGCAATGAATAGGGCAATAGACGCCTAACCAGCAATTATTGCCTATAAAAATTAATGAAGCACTTGAAGAGACGTCATTTGACCAAACACATTCAAGGTAGAACTTAAGCTGTAACAGGCTTTCCAGGATCATTTAAACCGTGACTTGAGTGAAAATTAGGCTGCCTGCGCACCTTCCGAAATCAAGCAGCACCAATCTAGACAGGCTTGACCAAACGCATCCATGGCGGAATTTAGGCTGTAACAGGCCTTGCAGGATTATTTACGCCTCAACTTGAGTGGAAATTGGGCTGCCGACCCGCCTTTCAAAGTTGAGCAGCACCAAGCCCATCAATTTAGGTGGAATTTAGGCTGCCTGTGCGCCTTCCTGTGTTACGAGATCACCCAAAAACTATATAAGTGGAACTCGGGCTCCCAAAAGCTCTCCAACGCAGGTCTAAATGGTCTTTCCCAAATGAAACCAAGGCTGCTCCAGCCCTCCACAAAGATCTTAACGATACGCACCAAAGCGGCACTTCGGCTTTTAACAGGCCCGCCGAAGGTAAGAAGCCTTGAGCATAGGTTTTGCTCTAGGCTCTACTGTAATCTTCTCCAATTCCTTCATTTGTTTGCAAGCTTTTGCGACCTGGGAGCACTCGGCCCATGACTCTAGTAGAATTTCGGGCATGCCACCAAGCGGAACCTAGCGCAAACACGTCATCAGTTCCTTCACCCGCGGAACCACGCGAACGTTACAGGGGTGGCCTACGAACCAAGCTTGGACAACAAATAGTGGAGTTTCTCCGGTTGGCCCTGATCACCGTTACTCCCGAAGAGCAGGCTCTCTTCAAGCACCACGCCACCGCTCCTCAGCGCAAATACCGCTAGACTCAATGAATGAAGCATGCACAACATCGTCGGCAACGCCACGCAACCCAGCCGCAAGCACTGGTTTCAACCACGGGCAAAGCTAGCCCAGCCCAGCAGCCGACCCCGACATCCATCCACCTACGTTGGAGCGACCTGTTAGTGTTAGCTGAATAATGGTCATAATATTTGTCGTTTGATTTGTTGTATCCTAGTATTTTTGAATAATTATAACGCTTTGAAAAGAAAATCTTCCATCAAGTGTTTCCTTTCTCTTGACGCAAGGTTACAGGTGCTTCATAAGAAAGGGGGATTTCTGGTAGTAGTAGTGTTCAACCGAAGTATTCTCCTCTCTGGGGTTCTTTTGGTGGGCATCTTTCTTCTTAAAAATGTTATCATATCTTTGAAAGAAAACAGTGTTAAAGTACCAAGGTGACCTTCAATAGCGAACTATAAAACAACTCTCACAAAGAAAGATAATGTTTAGTATTTATTAGCAATATTATTTTAAAGTAAATTTAAAAATATAAATTTTTTAAATTTAGAATTTAATTATTAATAAGTTTTAAAAAACTTTTATCAATATTAAATCCGGTCTCCTCATTTTTTTTCTCCCCTCGCAGGCCGGGACACCAATGGTGAGTTCTTCTTTCATGTTACAGGTACTACTCTCTTGAGGTACTGTAAATATTAGAGTTCGGAAATGGTCTCTTGTTCGCCTTCGTTAACCAAGAATAGTTTGTCGTCCCAGGGTTGGTTCCCATCCGCAAGTGGCGCATGTCTTATCATTGAGATTCACGGACTAGCTAAGCAACCAATCACGTGAAATCAAGATTGATGTAGTGGAAGACACTAAGGCATCACTTGGTTTTGAGTACAGATCAGAATCCGCGGCAAAAATGATATTAGGTAACCACTTCCGAATACATAAAGGGAATTTAATATCATTTGGCCTCCCTAGTCGTACAATGGTGGTAAACCACCAATGTTTAAATCAAAAGCAAGTCCATACGGTAGGGATGTCCGAGGACAACACCAATTCCGGAAGTTGTTAGAGATGCTGGGGCACGTTTAGTCCAATATCCTTCAGTAGTTACCGATCCGCCAAAAATTTTGGACACCTAGTAAGGTAACCTAGAGATGATAGTCTGTCTGAGGCTCTCAACTGTTGGTACAGCCGGGCTTTTTGGCACCACGTTGGGTGCCATTTTTAGTGTTTTCCTGATGTTCATAAGTCCGTTAAGGAGTGCTGCCTCAGCGAGCGAAGATTTTGGCACTCGCTGGAATTAGCCTTGTTTGAGGACGCGCGAATGCGCTTGCAAGCTAGCGTGGCAGTGTCGTGGAGCGAGATCTTTTCCTCAGCACAAGGGCCCACTACAAAAATATAAAAATTTTATTTTTTTTTTAACTTTTTTCCATGTTCTTATTTAATGTTTATTGTAAATATTAGAATCAAGTAAGGTTATTACGCGCCAAAGCAACAAAAACAACAACACAAATATAAAATTAGAAAGAAAGCGCGTGATACTAGGCGGCGAAAATTATAAACAATCCATAAAAAATATCGTTTTGGATGTAGTTTGTGAAATGGCTTACAATGCGGCTATTAATGATTTGCTAAACCATACCTGCTATAAACTCTTATCATTTTTATTTTTATTGAGATAATTATGCCAGGAAGGGTTATACTTCTCGTTCGAACTTGTGTTGACAATGCGAGGCTATTTAATTGTTCTACTTATGTATTTTCATTGTTTGGTTTTTATTAGTTAATTTACAAGTGAATGAATATATTTTATTGCATCGATAAAAGTTTAAGTAGTTTTGTCTTTGTTGTTTTGAATAAAACTTCAGAAATTGATTCCGTTGATCTACTTATTGGAAGTTTCACTATTTAATGGATCATATGTGAGTGTAGTTAACATAAGTCAGGTTATTGCTCTAGGATCGAGATTTTGTGACTGCTTTACGCTATGCAGTAGCTCCTATTTCAGTTATTGAAGTTAATTTGCTGGTTTGCGATCAGTCATTAGTTAGTTATATATATCACGCCTTAAATCTTAACGATTGAAACACGAGACTTGATTTAATTAATGAACTAATTTTAAAATTATCCATTTTATTCCCATTTGTGAATGCATTGCGGTCACCGATTTTATTTGGACTGATATGTTGGATATTTTTAATTCTCTTTTCAAAAGCCAGCCACACACTCAAATCATCTATTCTTCCATCACAAATCAATGGAACCTAGCAGTTCGAGATGACAACATGTTTTCTTTAGCGCTTCCAATTACCATTGAACATTAGATAGGTGGAGGTTTTTCTAATCTAGCTTTTTGTTCAAAATATTCACATAACCTAGATAACCCCACATGTTTACGTAATGTGACGACACGGGCGTGCTGCTTCCCACAAATTAAAAAACGCCAGAATGACGATCAGACTCTCGCAACACGGAGACAAATTGCCGACAACTACTCTGCACACTCCGATAACGTTCACTTGGTAGGGATTTCATAAAATTTCCTCTCAGGATTATGTGAAATCCTTATACAACACTAGTTTCAACTTGTTCCAAATCCTTATTAAACTGTAAGTTGGAATTCGTAAATACACTGCGGCACACAACACGTACGTATCGGTACGATTCACGAAAGGCGACAAACGGGCTCCACTCGCGGAAACTTTTGTGCTATCTTTACCCGAAAACTTATCTCTGGCAAATTACATTTTCACTATGAATGTGCACTTTCGATGGGTTCTCTCCTTTAGTTTCTTTTGAGAAACAGGACAAATTATGAAACAGCGAAGAGCGATGCAATTCTTTTTAAATACATGAATGAGCAAATAATCTAAAGATAGCGCAACCTGAACTAGCAGTAGGTAAATTCCGTCATCCCGTGCTGCTTGTACTCCGCCGGTACAGGATCAAGTTAATCCATCCTCGTTCCATTAATCGAGTAATCTTCTCATTCACTTCCTCCAATTCTCGCCTTGGTGGTATTGGTGGAGTCGGTTGCAAGTGGAATGTTGGAATTACTCCGCTCATTTGCGTAGCATTGGTGTTGCCATTACCAATTATTTGGCCATATCGTTATTTATTTATTTTTAATAAAATTCATTTTCTGATGTTTTTATATTATATAATATTATTTTAGATATATTTATATTATATTTATAATTAAATGTAGACTTGTATTTATACTAACAGGTTATGCTGTTATAACTATAAATATAAAAAATATTAATATTTGTTTTAATTTAGATATTAAATATTATTTATATAAATCAAATGATACATCAATGATGGTAGCGTTGATAATGGTGGTGTTTATTTTGGGCTAGTCTTAATAATAATATCAAGTTGCATATTAGATTGCACAGTATTTATTGCGTTACTATTATTATGAAATTGCTTTCTTGCGTGGAGGTCCCTCGAGCAGTTTGCCTAGGCGGGCTGCTCGATTACTACAGAAATGATTCAAATTTAAGTAAAAGATTTCTTTCATGAGTACATAACAGGCGCCATTTCTTCCCAGCTTAAATAATTTTTCTGAATGCTCAGCCAATTGAACATGTTCAAATTAAATACTTTTACTTATTAGTTCATGAAAACACGAAGCAAATAAGAATACCTAGGTCAATTTGAAATATATGTTAATCATCAGCATGTGTTATTGTTGTTATAATTCCATACAATTCAAATGACTATGACTGACTTGCTTATGATTTAATGTCCACGAAATTTCGTAGGCGTAAGAGTCTTATATAAGCTAACGTAATTTTAAGAATTTTAAGGGCATCGTTTTGATTTTTTGTAGGGAAATTTGAAATTTACAAACCGTATCTACTATTTTTAACAGAATTGACTGAATTTTAATTTTGGAGGTATTTGTTGGCCTTGTACTCACAAAGACTTACCTTCGTGATTTTTTTCAGATAATCGGGTAGAAGTTGTCCAACCGCAAGTAGAGGGGACACAAAAAATGTTGGTACATTTTACCTCCCTCGACCCTGCGATGCTATGCATGGGTTGTATGCAACATCATCTGTCGTCCCTACACTTACCTATATCCTGTGCCTCTACTTTTTCCTTTCAGGGAAACATATTAATTAGTATATTTACCTAGTAATTCTAGAGCGTCTAGGCACGCATATAGTTAAGGCGATCAACGCCGGATTGATTGTCTTGATGGAAGAAAACAGAGGCGAACTCGCCGATTTAAGTTAGACCAAGAAGTGATTTATTTCTACATCGACTTATCCTATTTATACAATTTTACTTCGTCTTCAATACAAATACATATTCAATTTCTTAACATACGAGTATTGTAAACATATTTTGTCTACTCTAGCAAAAACATTTTACATACAATTTCCTATCTCTAATATTCTTTCCCGAAAAACTATGCAAAAAAAATTCACATTCTTATTAGCAATTCTACACGATGCATTTCCCATGTTGAAAGCATTATTCAAAAAAAATCTACATTCTTAATAGCAATACCAAATATATTGCATTTCTCATATTGATAAAAAAACTTTAACTCAACGTGAAGTAAATGTAATTTAACACGCGATAGTCTTCGTTCATTATACGTTTGTGCTGTTGTACATATGAAACCATGTGTACACAGAATTATCTTTGTTCGTTGTACGTTAGTACTGTTGTACATATGAAACCATGTGTGTACGGAAATGTTTATACGTACGAACGTGTTTTCATATGGGGCTAATGGTAATGTACGTTTAAAAGATGTTCATTGTTTACGATTTGCTTTCGATTTTAATGAATGCATTACAATTTTCCTTTCCGTAATTCTTCAAGAAAATTCATATGCAAGTTCAAGCTCAACTTGACACTTTTCATAACATTTTCATTGACGGTGAACATCTTCTTTACCGTGATTCTTTATTAAAATCCGTATGCAAGTCCAAATTTAACCCGATACTTTTCATAACATTTTCATTGACGGTGAACATCTTCTTTATCTTGGCGCAAGTTTCTTACAGAGCAAAATACATTACGAACAAAACGACTATACGTCTCGGGTATTCCATCACTCGTCGTACGGAAAGAGTTTCTAGACGCTTGATTCATGATGAAATTTAACCAAAACAATAACAAATGTGGACATGTGTCCATAGTGGCACGAGCCAATGCTTTTGCTTTTAGTTCCGCCTAGTGTTATTTCAGCTGGGAATCCCCTTCGTGGTGACGTATGTGGTGAATGAATGTTTGGATAATTTAGTGGTCGCTCAAAATGCTCAAATGGACAAATGAAGGCTTTTTAAAATGTTATCGATATTTATTTTTATGGCGTACTCATCTCAATCAGACTTGGGGTGATATTTAGCGGAAGACACTTACAGAGGAATCATTAGTAAATGCTTTGGCATTTAACTACATGGTAGCTGGAATAGTTCCTTCTGTTCAGCGTGTCTTTTAGGGCGTAACAATATCTTCCCCCATTTTGAATGTCTGTGGCGAGTCTTGGAGAGATGAGCCGCACGTCGATTGTTATGTTATTTTAAGAGTTGAAACTAGTAGGTTGTTTTGTTTTATTTTTTGGCTCTATACGTTGATTGTCATTAGTTGCATTAACCATTTGTGGCGACTGTTAGTTTGTTAAAGATTACGCTGTGGTATTTTTATTCTATTTAAAAAAATTTCATGGTTTGTTTTACTTTATTGACTTTGGGTGCATTATTTTGAGTGGTATATAATGGATTTATCTATTAATATATATCTATATTTTGCTATGTAATTAAGTTCAGTTCTTTGTGGAGCTTAATGTTTTTCTTGTTTTTAACAATAGATGTATTTAGAGTTTAAATATATATATTGTTGTTTTTTTTTTTTTTTGTTTTTTTATTGGTGATAACAATTACATTTTTTGTATTTAAAGTATTGATGTACTTAATAATATTATGTATGTGTTCTTATGATTAAAAATATTTCTGCATCTGGATTTTTGTTTTTTTTTTTATAATGCTACTAGCTGCTTAAAAATAAAATTGTTATAGTATAGTTTTTTTTTTTTGGAATTATGTACATTTTCTTGTAACTTATATTTAAATTTTAATCGAGTTGACTTGCAGAGCTCGGTGTTTACAGATGATTATTATTGTTATTGTAAATGAATAGAAGCAATAAATTTTTTTTTTGTTTGAGGTGAGTAGCAGAGCTCAGTTAATTTTTTTTTGTTTTTTTTTTGTTTTTGTACTTTTTGCGGTGATTTACAATTTTTTTAAATATTTGCTTATTCAGAGCTAGATTTTTACAAATTATTATATTTGATCGAGGTTATGAGCAGAGCTCGATTTTTATTTACTATGATCGAGTTGATAAGCAGAGCTCGATTTTTATTTACTATGATCGAGTTGATAAGCAGAGCTCGATTTTTATTTACTATGATCGAGTTGATAAGCAGAGCTCGATTTTTATTTACTATGATCGAGTTGATAAGCAGAGCTCGATTTTTATTTACTATGATCGAGTTGATACGCAGAGCTCGATTTTTATTTAATATGATCGAGTTGATAAGCAGAGCTCGATTTTTATTTACTATGATCGAGATTTTTGTTTACTATTATCGAGTTGATAAGCAGAGCTCGATTTTTACAAATTAATATTAGTATTTCGTTAGAGGTTAATCGTTAATAGTTAATGAATAGGAAATAGGGCTTCTCTTTTTTTTTTGATTAAACTAACTGTAGAGATCGTGGCGGGGGTTGGGGTATTATTGCTTCCTCGTCTTGAGATTGGGCCACCATCGGAGGTTTCGTTTCTTGCTTATTGAGGTTAAGGGTAAATGTTGGGTTTGATTCCCGATTGGTGATTGTTAGACGATTTTGTTTCCTGTAGCATTTTATGTGTCGGATAGACAGGTATATCCCTATTGTTATGATGCCAATTGTTGTTAAGCTGAGGGATGCTGTGGATAAATGCATATGCTGCTTGTTCGTTTCTTTGAATGTAATTTCATTCAATTGGTCATAAATCTCGTTAAGGGAGTGGGAGTTGGTGTGAAATTGTTTGTTCACATCTTTTTCTAAGAATAGTTGCAGCGAGCTATTAATAGGAATACGAGTTAGGCTGGTTATGTTGAGATTTATTACATTTGGGTCAATCTCGGGGAAAAAGTTTGGTTGTTTTATCTCGAACTTGTGAGTACTTTCTGCTTCGTATGGTATCATTAAATCATGTAGTTGTATACTGCAAGGGAAATGGAGGTATAAAATTCCTTGGCCCATGAGGGTGTGTGTGGTAACATTTTGTTACATTTGACGTGAATGGGAGTTTCTGATTGAAGAAAATATATCCAGCTATTGGGTTTGTTTAATTTAATGAAAGTATTTCCAATTGTAGTGCTGATCCGAAGGGGTAGAGTAACATTTCTATTGAAGGGGTTGTGCAGCAATGCTATTATTTTGTTCGTTGACGGTGGAGCTCTGATTACAGGAGTCGTAAGTGGCATTACATATAGATCACCAGGTTCGGGATGTTTAATTTTTTTAGAGTTTGATAAATTGTCTCCTTGTAGTAAAAGAAATTGCTGAGTGGGTATGTTACTTGCTATATGTGAATACTCGACATATGGGATCATTAGAAATGATTTATTGGTGGCGATCGGGAAGGTGTGGATTTGTTGCAATTGCATAAGTGGTAATTGAAATATGGGTAGTTTGATTACTATTAGGAATTTATCTTGCAGCCTGTAGTGCTGTATATCTGCTGTTTGCGCCAATATTTGGTCACAGTATTCTGGACATTTATTACCGGGCTTTGTATATACATTTTTCAACTTTTGTTTAGAAATAAGAAGGGGGTGGATTTGATTCAGTTGAGTAGATACTACAATGTCTATTAGAGTACGTTGTCTTAATTCTATTTCTAATAATTGCGCCAATAGTGTTGTTAATAATAGTTGTTTGCGTTCGCTTGCTACTAATGCATCTGTAATGTTAGAAATATCTCGAATTTGTTCGGCAATTTGTTGTTGTCTGGTGATCACGTTGGTTAATGGTTTGTGGAGTTCCTCCAGTGACGTTTTTACGGCGCTGATTCGTTGCTTTTCTAGTTTTACTAGTTCTTCTCCATCATGCTCCAATAGATTTAATCTGCTATATAATTCTTGTTCGTTTTTATTATCCATTGTGCCAAACAGCGTGTGCATTGCTTGACCTATCCCATCAAAGAGTGATCTTTTGTTTCTTCTAGAAATCAATGATTCGCGAAGGGTTTCTGAGCGGAATTTTAGATTTTCCACAAGGACGTGTATGTGACGTTGCTGTTCTTTGCATCCCGTGTTGTTCACTGAGCACAGTAAATATACAAGTTGTTCAGTGCATTCAGCGAGGTTTAATTGCGATTGAATATCTCCTAAGTTGAGTTCCGTTACAATATTCCATGTGCTGTGGTAGCTCAGTATGGTTCCTAAGTCTTCCAACAATATCCCTCTGTTTTCAATAGGAGTTGTTGTATAAGGATTGGTTTTGGCTTGAACCGTGATTACAACGGAGATTAGTAGTAAAATCATTGCATTTGCCATGACTAAAAGGGGGAAAAGGAAAAGTTATTCGTAGAATGGTTTTAATCTGTTATTATGGACATTTACTAGCTCCTTCCCTATCGCAATTGTTGTGTTGACAGGGGAGGTGATTGATTTAACAATATACGGGCCTACCCATACTTGCACTAATTTATGCTTCCTGTTTTCATTTTTTAATAAAACTTTGTCTCCTATGTGGAAAGATATTGGCTTCGTGTTTTGGTCATAGTATGTTTTTGATTTTACTTTGCTTTTTAATATATTTTTTTGCGCTATCGAATACATTTTCTGAAGCTTATGTTTTAAAAGGAAATAATAATTTTCGTGGTTGAAGATTGGGGTTGGCTCTTTTTTAAGGTTTGAGGGTATTTCTGCTGTAAAACCGAAAAGGCAGTCCATTGGTGTGAGCTTGGTGCTGTCGTGTTCACTATTGTTATATACAAAGGCTGCGGTTCTTAAAAATTGGTCCAATGATTGTGGGTTGCTATCTACCGTAGAACGTAGATATTCTATCAGCGGTCTATGAGCTCTTTCTAAAGCTCCATTTGACTGGGGATGGTAGGCTGATGTTTGCAGCTTTTTTATATGTAAGAGTTTACATACTCTTTTAAATAGCTCACTTATAAAATTAGCCCCTTGATCTGTCACTACTTGTTTGGGTATTCTGTACCTTGTTATTATTTCATCGAAAAAATTTTTTGCTATTGTTTCCGATTCTATATTGGGTACGGCGTACCAATCTACGAATTTGGTGAGGTTGTCCTGGAATGTTAATATGTATTTATTTCCTGAGGATGTTTCTACTAAGGGCCCTACTATATCTAGGTAAATCTTATCGAAGGGTTTTTCGGCTATATCAGTGATTACCATGGGCATGCGATGTTTTTGGGAGTTTTTCATTGTTTGACACTTCTTGCATTTCTTGACATAGTTTTTGATATCTTTCAGCATTTTTTTCCATCTATACTGTTTCTTAATTTTTTTGTAAGTTTTTGAGACTCCTTGGTGTCCTCCAAAGGTGGAGTCGTGGAATTCATATAGCACCGCGCTAATTACTTCGGGGGATGTTAGGATACTTACTTTGGGTGGGCCTTGTAATATATTTTGGGTAGGGTCTGATAGTGCCGAATCATTGCCAATATTATTAGGATTTGTTGTTTCTGGAACTGTATCTGTTACTTGTTTGGTAGCTGGTATATTAATCTGTGAGTCTAACAATTCTTCATTGTTAATCGCTGCAGGTGGTGGTTTGTCTTGTAGCTGCACTTGTTTTTGCGCCTGTGCTCGTGTGACAATGTTGCACTGATTATTTTGTTCAGACTCTTCTAGTGCCTGATGGGGAATTCTGCTCAATGCATTGGCATTAGTATTATATTTGCCCGGTTTATACTATATTTGGTAGTCGAATTCTGAAAGTTTGTGATGGAACCTTACCAATCGTGTGGTAGGGTCTTTTACATTGAATATTCCTTTAAGAGGTTTGTGGTCAGTATAAACCGTGAAACGCCGGCCTTGTACGTAGCATCGAAAATGTTTTGCTGCCCACACAATTGCCAGGAGTTCCTTTTCAATGGTCGAATAGTTACGTTCCGCTTTATTTAGTGTGCGACTTGCATATGCTACTGGTTTATCTTTTCCGATTTCTCCCTGTGACAGGACTGCTCCTAACGCTTCATTGCTGGCGTCAGTGGTAAGATTGAATGGCTTAGTGAAATCAGGGTAGGCTAAAAGAGGGGGTTTAATTAAAGAATTTTTTAAAAGTTGGAATGCTTCCATGCATTTGTTAGTCCAAGTATATTTGACACCCTTCCGGAGTAAGTTCATTAGAGGCTTGGCTATTTTAGAGAAGTCTGGAATAAATTTACGATAGTAATCAGCTAGGCCTAAGAAGGATTGCAGTCGTCTAACTGTATTGGGAACCGGGAAATCTTGAACGCATTGAGTTTTACTGGGATCTGGGCGAGCACCTTTTTGGGAACAAATGTGACCTAAATAGACGACCTCAGGTCGTAAGAATTGACACTTCTCAGGTTGAAGTTTCAGGTTATTCTCTTTAAGTCTGGTGAAAATTTTTCGCAGTTTGCTGATATGGTCTTCTAAATTTTTTCCATAAACTACTATATCATCCAGGTAGACAAAACAATCAAATCCTTGTAGACCGGTTAGGATATAATTCATCAGTCTTTGGAATGTGGCGGGTGCCCCTTTTAATCCAAATGGCATTCGCTTAAATTCATAGTGGCCATAATTTGTACTGAAAGCTGTTTTAGGTCGATCTTTAGGTTGCACGAGCACTTGGTGGTACCCGCTAGCTAAATCGAGGGTGCTGAAGTAACGTGAGTGGCCAAGTTGGTCTAAGATGTCCTCAATTCGTGGTAGTGGAAAGGCATCTCCTATTGTTTTGTCGTTCAATTTTCTGAAATCGACTACAACTCGACATTTCTTTTCCCCGTCGGCGCCTGCTTTCTTGGGCACTACCAAGAGAGGGGAATTCCAGGGGCTTTTGCTTTGTTGGACGATGTCACTGTCCAACATTTCTTTCAGTTGTTCATTTATTATTTCCTTCTGAGGTTGACTTAGCCGGTACATCTTTTGGTTAATTGGGGCTTGGTTGGCTGTTAGCGGGATTTCATGAGTCATTGCTTTTGTATAGGTGAGTTTGTCACCTGTTAAATGGAAAATTTCGTTAAAGTCTTGACAAAGTTTTGTTATTGCCACTTTTTCTTCGGGATTTAAATGTTCATATAGTGAGAGTTGTTGCTTCAGCTTTGCGTTCCGCATTATTACTTCTGGGTGAAAGCTAGCTTTATTAGATGCCAACGTAAGTTGGTTTATTTGTTTATTACCCGTAATGCTTGGGTTAGGATTGTATTCCCTTTCTGGCTCATAAATTCCGCTTATTTTATTTAGTGTTTCGATATGGTATTCATTCAATGCCTGGAGCACCAATTGCAGCTGAGTAATTGTAACAGGGGACTCATTGGAGTTAAGGATACTGACCACTGTTTTTGATGGGCCAACCAGACAGTTTGCCAAAAATACTCCGGGTTCCATCTCTTGCGAGAGACAGAGCATTTCTTGTGCTAAATGTATCGGTACCTCTACTATATTTTGGGTTCGGGGGTACATAATAATGGCCTTCTCTAAAGTAACCTTATGTATCCCTTCTAAATTACCCCTAGTGGGTGCCTTTACTATTTCGCAGTCACAGTTTTCATCACTCTGTAGCCCTCTTCGTTGTGTCACGCCTGCTGAAACCTTTTTGGGTATCACTATAGCGCCATTCGACGTCACCGTTTGAGCCTGATGCCTATTCGCTGTGTCTGCTTGAATTTTCAGTGGGACTGAAAATTCCTTACAGTTAAATTCCGTGCGAGGAAACTTGAGTGTCTGGTTTGGTCCTTCGATATCACAATTTTTTGCTAAGAAATCGTTTCCTAGCAAGCCGTCATTGGGTATTCCTGGTATTGTGTCTACAACTTGGAAAGTGCAAGGTAGCGTGGAAGAGAGGGTAAAGTTGCCTTGCGTTACTCCCAGGGTTTTACCTTTTCCAAAGGGGCTTAGCAGTGTTATTTTTTGCTCGGGGATTATTAAACAGGAACCGTTTAACGGCGCCAGTGTCTATTGTTAGGGTTGTATAATCTTGAATTCCTATATCTAAGGGTAGCTTTACTGTAACTAGTTTAGAATCATGGTTCATATTCTCTCTTTTTATTATTTTTTGCTTGTTTTCTTTTGAGGAATTTTGCTCCATTACTTGAGTAGGTTTAGTAATGACCACTTTTTCTGTTCTTAATTTTAAAGTCGAGTCGGGGGTTTCCGGCTCGACTGTTGTCCGTTTCCCTGGGTTTTTGCTTCCCATTTTTCCTTTTGACGACATGTGCTTACGATGTGACTTGTACGACCGCAAAAATCACATGGTGCTTGTACACTGTAAACTTTTTTTGTATCGCTGATGTTGAGTTGGGCGCTGGGTGGGTTTGCATTACAGTCCCTCAGATCGTGTCCATATTCTTTACAGTTTGGGCAAAAAGGGGTATTTTTCCTGTGGTAACAGTCTCTGTAGGTGTGCCCCTTTCTCTTGCGAAAATTGCAAGTAATGTTTGAATATTTATTAGGCTTCCCTACATTCGTATTTGAAGTGACTGGAGCTTGTTGTTGAAAAGGTGCAACGTAGGGGTTAAGTTGAAATGTTGTGGGGTTAAAGGAAATGGGGGCTGGGGTGTTTAGAAAATTTAAATATGGTTGACCGCAGTTTGGTTGGAAGGGGACAGCTCCCTGTTGAAGTTTTTCCCTATCTAACGCCTTGGAGACTAGTTCCTCGAAAGTAGCTTCCTCGTTGTTGAGCAGATACTGACACAGATGAGGATCAGTTACTCCACTTCTAAGCCTTCCTTTGCATAATCCTCCAAATGTAGACTGATTACCTTAGTAACTTGTTCGCCATATTTGATTAACGCAGCTTCCTGGCACCGCTTTAGTAGCTGTCGCAGGCGTGATGTAAAAGCCGCGAGAGTCTCGGAAGAACCCTGTTTAGCCGTAATCAATCCATTTATCAAATCTTGGTAAGTCTCTCTTGGTAGATAGACTTGGTTTAGGAGTTTTTCGGCAGCTTCGATGGTCGTGGGGAAGTTTGAGGCAATGAGTTGGTATGCTTCACCACTTAGACGCGTGGGGAAAATTTGCATAAAGGCCGACTGTTTGGGGAACTCAGGCATTGCCAGACTCTTTTGCTACAGCCTATGAATGTTTGTAGCTCAAGAATCAATGTTGGGGTTGGGGCTCCTGAGAAAACGGGTATCATTTGCCCCATTAATTTGGCCAATTTTTTATAGTCTGCCATATTGCTGGTTGTTAATACAGATTTTTCAGAGGTTTTATCGTTTGTCATGAGGCTGTGCCGCAAGGAAGGGGGTGTTTGCAGAACGTTATATGATTCGAAGGAAAACTTAAAGTCTTGGGACGCAAGGGCTGGTTTAAACGATTGCGATAGATCTCGAGGGCTGATTTCTTGACCTAACGAGATTTTACGAAATCGTTGGATTTCTTCTTTAAACCGTTCTGTATTTTCGCGAAAGTGTATGACTCTCTCGAGTCTTTTGTTGTGTATTTGGCTTATAGTATCTGTTAATTTGATAATAGATGCTAATTCCTGGGTCGCAAGTTCTCGTGTGACTCCGAATTGGGTTTCTAATAAAGATGATTCTGACTTACTTCTAATTGGTTGTAGAGTTCGACCACTTCTTAATGTTAAACCAGTACTTTTACCGGTTGGAGTAGATTGATGGTGGATATCGTTGTCGTTGAAAGTTCTTTCGTTCATAAGTTCAATTTGTTAGTCAGCGTATAAACACCGTCGTATAACTATTAATTGATAAGGGTGTATTTGTCTTGTAGCTCGCGTGTGGAATATTTTATCGGGTATTTTCAGCACAGTTTAGTGTAGTGTTTTTTTTTTAACTTTGAATCAAACTTTTCTTCTCACTGTAATCAGGGAATATTATTGGTTAATGATTATACTATTATTAGTGCTTTTTGTTATAGCTTGGTTCTTCTATCTGGAGTTGAAGTTTAAGTATGGGCCGTGAGTACAGGAGTGTAAGGAGACGATATTGCAAGAATAAGTAGGAACGGATTCCGGAGGCACCATGAGATTATGGCACCCAGTTTTATTGCGATGCAGTAAAAATATTGCAGTCCACGCAAACCGAAATCCTACCGGCTGCGCCAATTGTTACGACCCTGGGATGCCATGCATGGGTTGTATGCAACATCATCTGTCGTCCCTACACTTACCTATATCCTGTGCCTCTACTTTTTCCTTTCAGGGAAACATATTAATTAGTATATTTACCTAGTAATTCTAGAGCGTCTAGGTACGCATATAGTTAAGGCGATCAACGCCGGATTGATTGTCTTGATGGAAGAAAACAGAGGCGAACTCGCCGATTTAAGTTAGACCAAGAAGTGATTTATTTCTACATCGACTTATCCTATTTATACAATTTTACTTCATCTTCAATACAAATACATATTCAATTTCTTAACATACGAGTATTGTAAACATATTTTGTCTACTCTAGCAAAAACATTTTACATACAATTTCCTATCTCTAATATTCTTTCCCGAAAAACTATGCAAAAAAAATTCACATTCTTATTAGCAATTCTACACGATGCATTTCCCATGTTGAAAGCAATATTCAAAAAAAATCTACATTCTTAATAGCAATACCAAATATATTGCATTTCTCATATTGATAAAAAAACTTTAACTCAACGTGAAGTAAATGTAATTTAACACGCGATAGTCTTCGTTCATTATACGTTTGCGCTGTTGTACATATGAAACCATGTGTACACAGAATTATCTTTGTTCGTTGTACGTTAGTACTGTTGTACATATGAAACCATGTGTGTACGGAAATGTTTATAAGTACGAACGTGTTTTCATATGGGGCTAATGGTAATGTACGTTTAAAAGATGTTCATTGTTTACGATTTGCTTTCGATTTTAATGAATGCATTACAATTTTCCTTTCCGTAATTCTTCAAGAAAATTCATATGCAAGTTCAAGCTCAACTTGACACTTTTCATAACATTTTCATTGACGGTGAACATCTTCTTTACCGTGATTCTTTATTAAAATCCGTATGCAAGTCCAAGTTTAACCCGATACTTTCCATAACATTTTCATTGACGGTGAACATCTTCTTTATCTTGGCGCAAGTTTCTTACAGAGCAAAATACATTACGAACAAAACGACTATACGTCTCGGGTATTCCATCACTCGTCGTACGGAAAGAGTTTCTAGACGCTTGATTCATGATGAAATTTAACCAAAACAATAACAAATGTGGACATGTGTCCATAGTGGCACGAGCCAATGCTTTTGCTTTTAGTTCCGCCGAGTGTTATTTGAGCTGGGAATCTCCTTCGTGGTGACGTATGTGGTGAATGAATGTTTGGATAATTTAGTGGTCGCTCAAAATGCTCAAATGGACAAATGAAGGCTTTTTAAAATGTTATCGATATTTATTTTTATGGCGTACTCATCTCAATCAGACTTGGGGTGATATTTCGCGGAAGACACTTACAGAGGAATCATTAGTAAATGCTTTGGCATTTAACTACATGGTAGCTGGAATAGTTCCTTCTGTTCAGCGTGTCTTTTAGGGCGTAACACCCTGATGCATACTCATACTCAACTATGTTTGATGAAAAATTTGTTGAAGGGCCACTTCGTTATTAAGGGGAGCCTTAAACAAGTTTGAAATGTTGATAAAACTTAAACTTTTTAGAGGCCACCACTTCTGTTTTTTACACAAAGTTTGAGCTTTGTAGCTTTTATATTTTCTGAAAAAAACTTGTTGTGATGCACAGATGGGTGGGGAGATGAATAGATGGGCAGACGGACGGACAGACATATAGACATATTGGCAGGACGTGAAATTTGTAGGTTTTTGTACGATTTCTTTCAAAAAGCCCTAGATATTATACAGATACATCCAAAAACAAATAACTTAGAGGTTGAAATTCGTTGAACTTTGGTTATAATAGTAGAATTCAGTATTTTCGTCAATAAAACTGTACAAGTCATTAAATTGGATGAAATCAGCCATTTAAGCAGTTCTTTAAAAGATTTACAGAACTTATAGCCGTTTGAATTTATACAAGATGGGCTTTCCATCGAATCAGGCACTAGACTTTTGATTCGATCTTCTCGAAATTTTCAGATAAAATGAATAATGAAAATACATATAAGATTCAGGTCAGTCAATTGTTTTAGCAATATTTGATCAAAATTAAAAATAAATAAAATAAAATGGAGTCCTTTTAAAGCAAGAATAATTGTTTTGTGAATATCATTAAAGTTTTCTTGAATTTAATCATTTTATATATCTGCGTATCATAGGTTGAGTACAAAACCCTTCTGATATGAGCGTAGTTTTGTCCATGCAACTTATTTTAGCTGCCTTAGACTGGATCACTTGAAGTACCTTGTTCAACATGGTGTGCTTTTTGCGAACTTCATCCTTCTTCCTCTGATTTGTGCTACCTTGAGTTGGGCTACGGGCCAACCTTTTGCTCGTAATAGGAGCTAGGAATACTGGCACTTTATCAAATTTATCTGCACTGTGCTCTTTCTCAGCCCCAAATCACTACGTTTATAGTGTCCAGTCCTCTCTAAGAGACCCTCTCGCTCTAGGACGCAGTTCATGATATTTTTGCTTATACCCTTTTGGACACTATAGCTGGCTACTTTTCTTTTTGTAGCAATTCCCGCCTTTTGTATGAGCCACTCTTCTTCAGAATGGTCAAGAACAATGAAATAGCCAATTTCTACTTCAATTTTTAAATAGAATCTGGCCATGATGACTATTGCCAACAAAAAAAAAGAAAATGGCCAGCTAGTTCAAAAGGAGTCGCGAGCTCGCAACTGACTAGCTCTTGCAGAGCCTAGACTGCCAACACTTCAAATAAAAATTCTCGCGACAAAGACAATGAAGAGAAATATCAACATAAATAAAAAATAAATCCGCGAGCTAGGGTGCAGGCGACAGTTGGCCAAGATTAATTAAAATTTATTAAAAGAAAACCATTGAATAATTTCAAATCTTCGGACCATCAAGGTCATCCGATACTGTAGATTTCTCATCCATTTTCTTGTTTATTTATAAGATTAATACATTTTTAATCATTAATTTTTATTTCATTCAATTTTATGACGGAAATTATTTAACATCTCTGTTGTCTTCTCACAATGTATAAAAAAAGGACTATTGAACAATTCAAAAAATTTCTAGAATAAAAAAATATCACATGTATATAAAATTTTGTGATCATGTTGGTGCAGCACTGCAGCCTCTTTCGGGTATTTACTTAGAGATAGGTAGAGTATCTCATTATCATGATCAAATGTGTCGCCACTCCACAAGGTGATATGTTCAGTATCCGCTTTAGCTGTGCGTCCGTCCACCTAGCTGCGATATGTTCTGATTTGATTTTGTTTTTTTTTTTAACCACGACGTATAACTGAACGGGCTTATAGTAGGCCAGGGACCTGCGGCTTACGAGATGAGTACTCTAACCGCTACACCACGCGGACTACTATTTTACGATATTAATTAAAATTAATATTCATAGATTATTATTGACGATAACCTTTTTTCTCCTTCTCAATATTGTGACATTTAAAAGAAAATCAATTCAATAAAAATTGTTAAATTTTTTATTATTAAATAAAATGAATATAATTATACTTCTTTTAACTTCTTTTTCCGTAAACCGGCTTATGTTATATTTATTATTATCATTATCATATCCTACGATGAGCGCTTGATTTGGACTCTGGCTGGAAAAATATAATTTACGCTGAAAACATTTATAATTATATAAAACAACTAAATCATGAGTTTATGTATGAAAGAGAAGACATTGATTATAATTAAACAGGTCTCAATCATGGACGTAATATCCAATCAGGGCGTGCAATCAACTATGTAATGAGAAAACAAAAAGAATAAAAAAAGACACCAGCTGATAATTCATGCTTTGTTAACCAAAACACATCTCCTGTCGTGCTGATCCCTTCAGAAACATAATCGTAATTGATGCTTGTCCCTGCTCGAGTGCTACCCAATTTCTGTTTTCATTTTGCAGAATCCTTGTTTCGATTTTTTTATTTTTCTTTGAAAGCTTTTCGTCCCATCAAGGACACTAATCAATCCTTGTTTATGATTTAAGAAAAACCTTTGTACCGATTTCCTATTTTTTCCTTGAAAGATATTTTTCTTCCCTTCACGGACGCTAACCAATCGCATGTTTATGAAAAATCCGGGTTCCGATTTCCTTTTTTTTTTCGTCCCTTCACGGACGCCGCCTAATTTGCTTATTAATAAAAAATCCTTGCTCCGATTTCCTTGAAAAATATTTATTTTTTCATGAAAAAACGAACTTCTGCTTTTTCTTCTTTTCTAATTTTTAGTTGTCAAATTTTTTAATTTCGATTTCTCTGTTTTTCTTTTCCAGTTCAAAAATTCTTTTGGACAACAGCATTAGTTTTGGTGTCCAAAAATATATTCTTCAAAAGTCGCAATACAATAATGCTTCATTACAGGGCGCAGATATTTGAAGTTAAATGTTTGCCCAAAGTAGAAATCTCACGAGCCGTTAATTGAGTTCTTTAAGATACATGACCACTTTGGTTCAATGAAATAATCAAACTCGCTTGGGTAAGTTCTTGATTGACCTGGTATTTGCGCATTCTATTTGCTTCGAGATTGTTTTTTGGAATGCTTTTAACGTCGTACCTGTCCTGATGCCTCTGTTTACAGATACTCCTACACCTACTCCAGCCTCCTTAGCTCGGTCTTACTCATACCCTACGGGTGATGGTCTATGTAAAGTTGTCGACCAAGGTCCACGGCCGAACATGGTCTATGTAAAGTTGTTGACTGCCACTAACAGGGCGGAACTAAGCAAAATCATCCCAAATCCCAAACGTGCTTCCCCGGGATCTACTCCAACCATAAACGACATCCCTGACAGTGGTGAAATTGTACTTTTCGATAGGCTTTGCATTAAATCAGATAAATTATCGTCTAGTACGAGAAGTAAGTTACGTGACAGTCTGGAGCTCATTTATCACCTGGCAGCAGGGGCGAATCCAGGGTCGGGCAAGCACCCGAAGCCCCGAGGTGTGGCCCAGACCTAACAAAATGCAGGTCAGGTTAGCGGTTAGAAGCACGAGGCCCTGAAAGCTCAACCAGCCTATAAGCAAGCAAAGAATAAAAGAGACATAGAAATCTGTTATATTGAAATTTCTCACTCTGAAATTATTGCGGCAGTGTGAAATACTTAAAGAAGCCCACGAAAATGGGCTGGGTGAGCCCATTGGGCCCTGCGGTCTGGACCTAACCGAAAAACGCAGGCTGGTTAAAAGCGCCGCCCCTTAAACCAGCCCAATAAGCAAGCAACGTGTGAATCAATGTGACATACTTAAATGAAACTAAAATCCGATATTTATTATTATTATTTTTTTAGAGCCCTACTGGGCCTAAAACAGTTTGAATTGAATATAGAATGGAATATTTATATTCTATATTCAATTCGAGCTGCAGAGGTCTTAAGGAAGCTGATTCATAAGTGCGGAGCCGTTCTCCAACTCAAGTAAACGATTGAAATTGAAAGAAAGGTAAGGCTACGTGCTACTTTGCTAGAAATAAAGGAATCGGTGGTAAATCGAAAACTGTCAGTCAGTAAGAAACCAAAAATATTGCCTATTATTACTATTATAGCTATAACGACTTTCATAAATTGTATTGAATCGTAAGTTTAGTAGATTTGTAACAGGAAGACTCTTATACAGAATTATAAATTTAGAAACTGGCGATGACGGTGATTTTATCGTAATTATTATTTTCTCTAATTTTATTTATGAAAGTTTCTCGCACTTATTTCAGTTATCGATTAACATATAATAATTTCAGTAATGCTAGTTAATCATTTTAGCTCGAAAATAACTTCATTCGTTTGGTTGTTCGATTGAAATATTTTAAATAGAGTTACGAATTCTGTCATTCAGTCTCGGTTTGATATTCTTTACGTCAATAAATTCTACGTCCACACTCTATACTAAATTTGGACAAACTAAGCAAAAATTTGCAAGTGAGTACCGCCCACCGATGCGCAATACATTTTATATAATTTCGAAGAAATTATTAATTGCCATTATGTCGCATCAGTACTTTCTGTCGCATTTTGAAATGAATTACAAATGTGATACATGGCAGCTGTATCTCTAGCTATGGTACTGTATGTAGACGAGGTATGATTCATAAGTTTGTCAGTGGTGAGTCAAAGCGATGCAGCGACCTTTGCCAACCTTTCTCCCCCAACCCCTCTCTCCACACACATAGACATCTATTGGCGATTCACTCTCAGTGTCACGTATGCGACTGAGTAGTGTAGAGAGAAGAGTTAGTTTGCATCGCGCCAGTCTTTTGTTCTCGCGTTTGAGTAGTGCTCTTCACGTATGTAGTACTGATAGTGATTATGTGAGTCGGCGTATGTTTATAAACATCTACAATGGCCTTTCGCGATCGTGACGATGGCAGAAAATATGAATCTGGTAGTGCAAAACATAAGAAAATTGAAAAACGCAAAGATGAAGAAAGGAAGCTGAGAAGATCGTTGGCCAAATATTTCACAACTTGAGTGAGTAAGGAACTTGAACTGTGCAGCGATACTGGCAGCGAAAAACCATCATCGTCAACGAGTCACTCATCCATCAAGAATGATTTCACACCATCCAATTTCCCAAGTGAGAGAATATCAGCAGATATCACATAAGACATAAAGGGTTCTGCTGAGGAAGTGGGAGTACCAAGTAGTCAATATGATATCGAGGACAAAAAACATGGTATGTCAGTTCCTGAGGCCACTATGTCAGAAACTTGTTTAACCACTCATTTGCCAATGGAAGAAGACGACGGTGTAGACGTTGACGTAGAAGAGACCAGCTTGCCCTCCATAGTGAATAACTTTAATGTGAGTGACCCTTTTTTATGGCCTAAGGTATTAAGCCATTCAGAGCTAACTAAGAAAGGGCCTGAATGATTTCAAATAGATGCATACCCTTTAACTAACGGAAGACATTTCAATGATGCCCACTACACAAAATTTCTTATAAATGGAGAAAAGCAAGATAGGCGTTGGTTAGTCTATTCTGAATCAAAAGACGCTGTTTTCTGTTTTGCTTGCCGTTTATTATTATTATGTTAGTGCTCTTGGCTCTTTTACGGGTGTAAATGACAAGAAACATTTATGAGAGTCACTAAAAAGCCATGAAAACAGTAAATTCCACAACGAGGGTATGCAATACATGTCAGAAATCAGATTGTTGGAAAAATAAAGAAAAACGTTATTTTTCCATAATTCTGGATTACACTCGAGATATTTCTAGAGCTGAGCAAATGTCCATCATTTTGAGGGCAACAAATCTAGAGTCTGCAGAGATTGAGGAGCACTTTTTACAATTGGAGAAAAAAGTGGCGTACAGCGAAGGCTTTTAAGCTTAAAACCTCTGGCATTCTATGTTCCTTGTGGATGACACAACTGGAACCTCGTTTTAGGAGACGCTGCTTCTTCTTGTCTTCAAGCACAAACATTTTTTGGTATTTTGCAAAGACTGTATACAATATTTTCTGGCTCTAGTGAAAGATGCAGCATTTTGAAATCTCATGTGACCATATCACTCAAACCATTTCAGAGACCAGATGGGAATAGAGAAGTGAATCTGAGAAGGCTGTAAGATACCAGCTCATTCATGTTTGTAATGCACTTTCGACCCTAAGTGAAAAAAGCGCAGATTATGGTTTGATAATTGAGTGCCAGTCATTGGAGAACGAAATTTCAACCTACGGATTTGTCGTATCTCTCGTAATATGGTATGACATTCTCTTAAAAATCCATACTATGAGTAAAGTTTGGCAAAGTGTGAATATGCAACTGAGCATAGCTGTCAAACACTTAGAAGCATGTGTCAAGTGGCTGGATGAGAATAGGGATCAAGGTTTTCAGTCTGCAGTAGTGGCGGCAAGGGAAGTAGCGGAAGAAGTAGGCATTACAAGAACATTCAAGCCCTAATGAAGGGGACGCAAGAAAAGGATGCCAACTGATCGAATTTTCAGTTTGTTAATTTAGTAAATTAGAAACTACTATAATAGTAAAATAAGATCAGTTTTCTAAGTTGATCAAACACAGTGAACTCATTAAAAAACGCCTCAAAAACAAATATCTAGGGTCAACTTTTTCTAAAAATTCAGACCCCCTGGCAAGTAGGGCCCCAACAAAGTCAATTGCCCAGGGTCCCGCAAAGCCTGCATCCGCCACTACCTGGCAGGAAACCAGACGGAATATTCCAATGTTCTGTAGTCTAGAGATTGTTTTACGTTTGCCCGTTCTTTCTTCAAATTTTTGAATACTTCTATCCATGCTCAGCTTAAAAAGACTTTCTGGCTCTGGGTTATCACCACGAAGCTTAAACATTCAAGAAAAATTATTATTTAATTTGTGATCACTTAGAATTTTTTCAACAATTGTTATACAAAGCCACGAGAAGTTGTGACATTAATTTTTTTCCAATTGTGAGCCATTTCATAATTCTTCATTCATTATTCTTTGACAATTTAACTTTACATTTTCAAGTTTTTATCTCAATGGACTCTGAGCATTTAGTACGATAGTTCTCTCATTAGTTTTAAATTATTTAAATCATTCAATTACTCTTCACTTCAGATTCATTTTTCCCTTTGTGAACCATTCTATTCAATAATATTATTTTCGATTGTTTTAAATTACGTAGCTCTCATTGTCAATGAATGCATTTTTAGGGTTTTGTTAAAATCATTTTACAAAGCCCTACTAAAATCGCGTCCTGTCTGTCTGTCCGTGTGTCACACCACTTTTTCTCGCAAACTACATAAGCTAGAAACATATGATTTTGTAGGTAGATACAAAGTGACGCCCTCTTTAAAGTTTTGTGACAAAAAGAAATTTATAAGGTGTTTAAGGGGGGTCTCCCCATATAGGGGAGTAGCCTCTGAAAAAAAAAATCCATCGCATATAGTCAACATGGGCATCAAATAAAAGGTCTTGATGAAAACTTTTCGAAACAGGTCTTTTAATTTGACACTTTTTGCTTCGAGGAGTGTGCAGGGAGGGGAAATACACGAAAAACTTGTGTCCCCCCTCGCAATTGGACAGTCTGGACGGGACTGGGATGAATGGTAAAGTATAATCTTTAAGCACGATGGGAAAGTAAAGTTATGATGGATTCATGCGGATGTTATTGCTTAATACATAGAAGACCCGGTATCTAAATTCGAGGAAAACTGTTATATTGATAGATACTTTGACTATCAGTTAGTTATTTAAACAGTTTATTTTTTTTAAGTTTTTTTCGCTGGAAGTTTGGGAAAAATTTAATAGACAGTTGCATTTGAGTGTGAACGATTATCATATAAATGAATTTACCTTATGTCTACCGGAAAGTGTGTGATTCAAGTTTAGAGCTCCTACCATTAACCTGAGGCACTGTATTGCTTGAAGGCTTGTATCAACAATTAATGTTTCTTCCAAGAAAATGATCCCCAAATTCAAGGAAGCATTCAGAGTGTGCTGTGCAATAATTTTGCTATTACAGAGAGTAGAAAAGGAACTAGGTTCATATCGTGAATTGTATATTCTATTGGCCACTTTCGTGACAGCGGTTGTACTTGCGAATAATCTTCCTCCTGAAAAGAAAAACAACTTCACCCAATTTCACTCAACCACCACTTGAGCAACGGGCACAATTTTCCTCAGCGAAGGAAAATATAACACTCGATTATTTGAATTATCGGTCGTTTTGTGTTTGTTTGATATAAATTTCACAGAAATGGGTTTTCCTTAAAACGCAAATAAAAAAGCTTAACTTTTAAACAAAACGAATATATATTTCAAGGGTAAGTATCCCCTTTTCTCCAGTATATGTCCCTGGACTAGTAATAACTTTTCCTTTCCTTAAATACCTAAAATATTCTGACCCACTGTCAATTGACGTAATCTACTTAACCTATCTCCTATCTTTATTTTATTGCCCTTATTTTACCTGATATTACTCTGGATTACCCTACTTAGTCTATGTCCTCAAGTTTTATTGTTATTATCGATTTTCTTTGTATTGACATCATAAAAGTCCCAAAGTTTACTTACTGCTAATTAACTCTAACATTCTTGACAATCCGTTACCGGTGTCTTCATTCAGCCATAAATCCTCTGGATGTCTCGCTATCCACAAACTTTCATACGCATCCAGTTTTCGAATTTCGTTTAACTCCTGTAGGAATTCCAGGTTATCCCATTTTACCTCATAGTTATTTGCTACCATATGCTTTGCTACCGATGACTTTCTCGCTTTAACTGGTCCTTGTTTCGCAATGAATTTTTGCTTCCTTGATAAGTTCGATGAACCTCGTTTTTACTGGCACTGGCATTGTCCTCCCTGTGTTTGTAGGTTTTCTGAAGATAACGAATTCAATACCGTTACTCATCTTGATAATTTTCAAATCTAGAAGGCAAGTTAATTGTCATTTCCCACTTCACTTATGAATAATATGTTACGTCATTTCTAGATCGTTCTTCTGAACGATCACGAACATAACAGATCCACTCTCTCGAAAGTGCGTCCTCCTTCACAATTCGTTTTTTTTATCCATGTCATAAAGATTCTACTGATTAAAGGGGATAATGGATTCCCCATTGCTACAACTGATTCCTATTTATAAATACATCATTTAAAGGTGAAATATGTTTCTAACATGCAAAATGCGGCGAATTTATATGAGTGTTTTTTCCGTGCTTGGTTCACGCTGCGAGTTATCAGTCAGTCCTCAAATAACGCTAACGATTGTTTAACAAGAATACTAGGGAACAATGCTTCTACGTACAAAGACACTAATATTTCCGCAGGCTCAACCTGGTCGCCTCGTTTTACCAAATTGACCATGATTAGTGTCTGTCGGCGTTAAAGTACTGTTCCCTAGTATACCTGTTAAATAAGTGTTAGCATTCTTTGAGGGCTGGTGAAAACTTACAGCACGAACCAGGCTCAGAAAAATAAGCTAGACTCTTATATAAACCCGTCGTTCTTTGCACGCCTTAAACATGGACGTTTTTATTAACAGAAAACAGGTGTAGCGATGGGAATCCAATATCCCCCTTAATCAGTGAAATCTTTATGACATGGATAGAACATAACCACGAGATAAAATGGGTTGACCGGGAAGTCGTACAGGAGGTAAATGAAATTCAAAAACTGGATGCATATGAAAGTTTGTGGATACTGAGACACCCAAAAAATTTAAGGCTGAATGAAGATGTCGGTAACGGATTTTCAAGAATGTTAGAGTTAATTAGCTTTTAAATAAATTTTGGGACTTTTGTAATAAATCAAAAGAACGAAAATTTCGGTAAATAATAAAACAATAAAACAATGATATAGGCTAATTAAGATTACAATCAGTTAAAATAAGGGCAATAAAATAAAGATAGGGGATATCTTAAGTAGATTATGTCAACTGACAGTAAGTAACAATGTTTAAGGTATTTGAGGAGAGGAAAAATTTGTTACTAGGCCAGAAACAAACACTGAAAAAAGGGGATATTTACTCTTAAAATATATACAGGGTCAGAATAATAAGTAACGGGACTGACCTCAGGAAATTTTTTATTGGCAAAATATGTACAATTTTTCTTTAGACATCTTCAAAGTAGTCTCCATTGGAGTCGATAACATGCTGATACTGGATTTTCCAATCCCCGAACGCTCCCTGGAAGTCGGCAACCTCGATGCTGTCTAGAGTCCTCGTCGTAGCACGTTGAACGTTTCCCAGAGTCTCGAACCGCGTCCCCTTAAGGTGTGTCTTGATCTTGGGGAACAGAAAGAAGTCCGCTGGTGCCATATCCGGGCTGTAAGGAGGCTGTGGCAACGTTGCCCTCGACTGTTCGGAGTGGCACGAAACGGCGTCACCACGACCGAAAAAAGCGTGCATGAGCAAATTGAAGGTGAAGTCGATGCTCATAGCTTTCTTTGACGTGAAAGGCATTGTTCACAAAGAGTTTGTGCTGACCGGCCAAACTGTAAACGGCCAGTACTACAGAGAGGTGCTCCGTCGACTAACCACCCGGGTTCGCCGAGTCCGTCCGGAGATTGCTGATTCGTGGATCCTCCATCACGACAATGTTCCGTCGCACACCTGCCTGCTCGTCACCGAGCAGTTGGCCAAACAGTCGAGGGCAACGTTGCCACAGCCTCCTTACAGCCCGGATATGGTACCAGCGGACTTTTTTCTGCTCCCCAAGATCAAGAGACACCTTAAGGGGACGCAGTTCGAGCCTCTGGAAAACGTTCAACGTGCTACGACGAGTGCTCCAGACAGCATCGAGGTTGCCGACTTCCAGGGAGCGTTCGGGGATCGGAAAACCCGGTATCAGTGTGTTATCGACTCCGATGAAGACTACTTTGAAGATTTATAAAGGAAAATTGTACATATTTAGCCTATAAAAAATTTCCTGAGGTCAGCCCGGTTACTTATTATAAGGACCCTGTATTTGTTTTGTTTAAAAGTTAAATTATTTTATTTGTTATTAAAGAAAACTCATTTCTGTGAAATTTCTTTATAACACTAGAATTAAATTCAATTTTTCACTTGGTATACATTTAATTATTGCTGGGCATCAATTTAACACTTCACTTGATAAAAAAATGATCTAACAAAACAGGAGGAAAACAAAATAAAGGTATCTTTATATGATTACCAGTTCACTAGCGAAACCACGGGGCCCTGAAAAGTGCCTGTCCACCTCAATTGATCAGTAAAACAGTCGTCCAATTCTTTTTACCATCTTCCGATTCTTCGAGATGCATCAGTCGTTCACTGTCAGTTCACAAACAAATATCCAATTTTAACAAACAGTTTTTTAACAGCCCACTCAGCTCGTTGACTTCTGATACTAGACAGATCAGGTCGCCGTTGTTCCCCAATCCTCCAGGATTAATGAACGTCCGTTTCAATTCCGAGCGTACGAACTCAATCTGGCAGTTGCCGACCCTCTATTTCATTTATCGACTGGTTTCTATTGTTCGGGTGCAAATTATTCTCGTTTACCCAACCCCAGCGCCTATTGTTCACCTGACCTAAATTTCTCGAAATTCCTCGCCAGCACTTCATCAGATAGCCTCTTGTCGGTTGACATGGAAAGTAAGTCACTAGGAAGGATATGTCGATGTGACTTTTGTGTTGCAAGCATAACCTGACAAAGTGATTCAGAAGTACAACAAAACTTATTTCAAAGAAAGTTAAAAAAGTAACGCATATTCTGACTATTGTGGTAAGCTAAATATACTGGAAAGTCTAAAAAGTTTTGATCCTTTTTTGTCACTAGATGGTGTTCGTTGTCATATATCAGGCAATAATAATCAGATTGAGTCAAACTGACATGCATTTGAAGGGTGATATTCCAGTCTACAATTTTTATATGGACAGTTTTGTATTTCGTCATTCGTGTCAAAAGTTGTATTCATTAAAAATGAGTGAAATTCATGAAAAAATCCGCGATATTTTACAATATCACTACGATCAAGGTGAGAATGCATTGCAGGCTCATGAAAAAATGTATGGTGTCTACGGTCAAGATACTTTATCAAAAGCCACAGCCAAGAGATGGTTCGGTTCTTTTCGTTCTGGAAATTTTGATGTCAAAGATACACCTCGCTCGGGTCGACTAATCAATGAAAAAGTCGATGAAATCTTACAAAAAATTGAAGAAGAACGACACATAAGCAGCCATGACATTGCTAAGGTACTGAATGTCCATCATCAAACAGTTCTGAACCATTCACGTAAGGCTGGATACACAAAGAAGCTCGACGTTTGGGTGCCGCATTAACTAACCCAAAAAAATTTGACCGACCGAATTTCTATTTGCGAAATGCTAGTAAAACGCAACGAAATCGAGCCATTTTTGAAGCAAATCATTATGGGCGATAAAAATGGGTTTGATACGAAAATGTCGTTCAAAAAGATCATGGTCAAAAAAAGATGAATCATCACAAACGACTTCAAATCCAGGATTGACGCAAAATAAGGTTATGCTGTGTGTATGGTGGGACTAGAAGGGAATTGTTTATCATGAGGGGCTATTACCAGGCCAAACACTCAATCTTGCTCTGTAATCTCAGCAATCAACCAGATTGCAACAAGCAATTCAAAAAAACCGGCCAGAATTCATCAACAGAAATGGCGTTGTGTTCCATCATTACAATGCCAGACCACACACATCTTTGATGACCCGGCAAAAATTGATAGAGCTTGGCTGGGAAATTTTGATGCAACCACCGTATTGTCCAAACCTTGCACCATCGACTACCATTGTTTCGGTCTCAGCAAAAGTTCCCTAATGAAAAGAAATTCACTTTAAAAAGGCTTCACTTGGCTCTACCCAAAAAATGGCAAAAAGCCATAGATAACAATGGACAATATGTACTTAAATAAAATCCATTTTAAACAAAAGAAATATTCAATCGGAAAATGACAAAAAAGGGCTCAATACTTTTTGGACTTACCAATATATAAGTATCCGTGTGAAGGCTGATTTGATCATTACGGTGGTGAAGTTTATGCCAGTTCCCAGTTACTTAACGCTATGCTTACTTAACGTAACTCTATTCACATCTTGAATCCAAAAAAGTCCGGAAATAGTAACCACATTTTAGCAATCGTTGAATTAAATGCTTATATCAAAGCTGGAATGGATATTCAACCTTTTATTAAAGGATGCATGTTTTATTATTACGGTGAGGTCCTCTTTATCAATTTAGCAACCCGTAACATTCCCCCTACTTCAATTAAATTCCCCTGAAATTCATTCCTACTGAAATCTTTGTGCTCGCCTAAGTTGAACTCTGAAATACTTGTCTAACGAATCCTTCATGCTTCATCTATTGCTATACGTAGTATTCTTTGTCACCCCAGACCCAAAGACTATACTCTTGAAAACGTTACTAAAGAGAGAGAAATGACGAATTCCCGACAAGCTAGGAAAATAATCCTCTGTGATCTTAAGCTGAACTACTTTATCCTGTGTTTTCATGTTTTCCAATTAAACGCTATTATTTTGTTTTTTCGACAAATATATATTTCGGGAGTAAGTTGCTCCCTTCTTTAGCGCCAATAATTTTCTAAGATTTCAAGGCCTTTTCGAGGATATTTATACCAATCAAATCCTAATTACCTAAGGTCAGATTGCTTAATGTCTAATTGCTTTATTGCTTTAGGTCTAATTGCTTTAGGTCTAATTGCTATACCTTTATATCTTCATGTTATTCTTAGCTTAATTATTTATTTTATTATTGCTTAAGGTCTAATTATCATTATTTATTGCATGAGTAGTTTTAATTATTTTAATTATTATTAGTACAACAAAAAAAATTTAACGCTATTTCACCATATCCAGGAGCCTAGAGTATCCATTTCCTAGGTCATCGTTGAGTCTCGTTCCGGTTGGCTGCCTCATGATCCACAATGATTCGTACACGTCCAGTTTTCGCATGTTTCTTACTTCCTTCACTACCGTTAGGTCGTCCCATTCTATTTGATGTCCTTCGCAAATGTGTTTCGCTACTGAAGATTTAACGTTGCTCGTGGTTTCTCGCTTCATCGTCGATTGTGCCTCCTTAGTGTGCTCCTCGAATCTTATTTTAACCGTTCGTTTTGTTTGTCCAATGTATGCTTTATCACAGTGCTTGCATTTGATTCTGTATACACCGCACTTCTCATCTTTCTTCTTGCTATCCTTTGTATTTGTGAGCCTGCTTTTAAGTTGAAACTGAACGCTGCTTGAAATTAGCTGAATGTTAACTTGCTTGAGTAATCTGCTTAAGCCTCCGGTTAGTTCTGAGTTTAAGACCGCTGCTCTTTGTTGTTGTCTTTGTTGTTGCCTTCTATTTTGCTTGTAGAGCGTAGTAAAGCTATCTCGTGCTCTCCTTTGTTCAATTTTCTTCATCATACCTGAGATCATCCCTGCTTCATATCCGTTTTTCTTTGCTATATCTAGGATATAACTTGTTTCCTTCATCCGGTTTTCCATACTCAGTGGTACTGACAGCATCCTGTGTATCCATGCTCGTAAAGATGCCATTTTTTGTGAGTACGCATGATTTGATGTTCTTGGTACGGTCCTTTGAGTGCTTGTATTTTTTCGGTATATGTCCAATTCTAATTTTCCGCTAACCCTCATAATTTTCAATTCGAGGAAAGGTAGTTCGTTATTCGTTTCTTCCTCAATTGTAAAATTGATGTTTTTGTGGATGTTATTTAATTTCGGCAGCAATTCATTTATGTCTTTTTCATTCACTATGGCGAAAATACCGTCTACATATCGGACCCGAAGTTTGGGCATTATACCATCTCGTTCCATTATTTCTTCAATCCAGGACATAAAAATCTCGCTTAAAAACGGTGACAGAGGATTACCCATCGGTACTCCAGACTTCTGCTTGTAATACTTTCCTCTGAATGTGAAATAATTTTCCGACATGCACAGTGTTGTCAGCTTTATGATTTTTCTTGGTTTTCTTTTTCCTTCCACTGTTGAGTCTTTTGAAATAAGTTGATCTTCCAAGAGTGCGAGAGTTTGCTTCACTGGTACACTTGGGAACTGAGCCTTGACGTCAAAAGACACCACTTTATCCTCACTTTGTAAATGATTGTACTCCATAAGCTTTTTAATTAGTTCATCTCGGTTTTTGACGGAGTATTTGTCAGTCGAAATCTCCATATGTTCAAATTCCTGCAGTAGCCACTTTGCTAATTTGGATGTTGGAGCATTTGTTGATGTTATGATTTCTCTCATCTCCATTTCCTTCTTGTGGATCTTAGGTTGGCATTTAATTCTTGAAAGTACGGAGTTGCTCACTCTCAAGTTTGTCTCTTCACCCAATATGTCCTTGCACTCCTTTAGGGCTCTTTCCACCCGTTTGATACTTTCAGGAAGTGGATTCTTCCTTAATTCAAAATATTCGCCGTTATTTAGTTTTTCTAACACGAGGTTGTCAGACTTTTCTTTCTCCATTATAACTATTTTGTTTCCTTTGTCGGCTTGTAAATAGAAGACTGGTTTTTGGTTTAGCTGTTTGAGTGTCTCCATTTCTTGCATCTTGTCTTTTCTCGTGACGTTTGATTTCTTCTTTAACAAGTTCGCCGTTCTTTCCCTAACGAACTCCTTCTTATCTCTTGGTAGAAACGTTATTGCTGCTTCCACATCTATCACAATTTCTTCTTTTGGTATCACATTGCTATTCACTGCATAATTGAGCCCCATGTTTAGTAGTCTCAATTGCTCCTCCATGATGACATGTTGACCACAAAATCCGGGATGACTTCAACTTTAGTTAATTCCTTCTTCACAATGTTTTGTCCTCCAACCAGTGACTCGAACTTCTTCGATAGGATCTTGTTCTTCTTCATTTTCTCGCACTCAAATGCTCGTTGTACTTTATCCACTTAATCGGTCATGCTTCCTTTTGTGCCATTCAACCCTTTTGATAATTTTAGGTGCAAATTGTACGCTTGTAGTATTACTTTCGATTGTTTCGCATAAAGTCGGTTTGAACTGTCCTTTATCAGATCCCTTTCCATCGTTGAAACGTCCTTCGACTCCGGTCACCCAGTCGTCTCTTTCCATACGAACAATGGTCCGAAATCTTCATCGGCTAAGTGGGCATTTCGAATCTCCTCCGATGACCAACCTTCATCGAATTCGGCCGTTATCAATCGCAGATCAACGGGCGGTTCCTTTTCCTCAATCCGTCGGCAATGCTTGCAGTTAGCTGAACATGGACGACGAGATAGGGCGTCAGCATTTCCATGAACTCTGCCCTTTCGATGAACAATTTCGTAGTCGTATGGGTGAAATCTTTCGATCCATCTCCCAACTTGTCCCTCGGGATTTTTGAAGTTAAGTAGCCATCTCAGCGATGCATGGTTCTCGAAGAACAAATTTCTGACCATACAGGTATTTGTGGAACTGCTTGGTGGCCTCTATTATATCCAATAGCTCCTTCCTGGTCACGCAGTAGTTCCTCTCACTTTTTGAGAGAACTCGACTCCAATAAGAGAGGACTCTTTCTTCGCCATTGATCTGTTGGGAGAGTATAGCTCCAATACCGCCGTTGCTTGCATTGGTGTCAACTACAAACATTTTTCCGGGTTTCACATACGCCAGCACGGGTGATTCACACAGCTTTTCCTTCAGGGTCTCAAAGGCTGTCTGGCATTGTTCATTCCAGACATACGGACGATTTTTCTCGGTTAGCTGATGAAGACACTTAGCTATTTTGGCAAAGTCTTTGACGAATCTTCGATAGTAGGTTGCCAAACCCAGAAAATTTCGTAGTTGGCGCTTGTTGTTTGGTGTTGGCCAGCTTTTCACGGCTTCAATTTTCTCAGCGTCTGTTTTGACCCCTTCTGCTGATACAACGTGTCCCAGGTATTTTACTTCAGCTGCGAAAAGGGTACACTTCTCGGGTTTCAAATTTGCCAGTCGCAATCGGGAGAACACCTCTTCGAAGTTCCGCACATGCTCTTCGAACGTTCTTCCGATGACGATGATGTCATCTAGGTACACCAAGCAGGTTTTCCAGGTTAGACCTCGTAGCCTCGGTCCTTCTTGTCAATTTCTACCTGCCAGTAGCCACTCTTGAGATCGTGTGTAGAAAACCATTTTGCGTCGGCTAAAGTGTCCATGATGTCATCGGTGCGTGGGAGTGGTTAACTATCTTTCTTAGTGACGTCGTTAAGCTGCCTATAGCCGACACAAAAGCGAGTGCTACCATCCTCTTTCTTTACTAGAATTACAGGCGCGGCCCATGGACTGACAGAAGGTTCAATAACACCTTGTTTTTCCATGTCCGAGATCAGCGCGCTCACTTCTCCTCGTTTGGCTATAGGAAGACGTCTCGGTGCTTGTCGAATCGGCTTGGCTCCCTGTGTATCTATGACGTGAGTTACCAGACTCGTTCGGTCTTGGTCAGCCGGGCTTGTTGAGAAATTGTAACTGTACTTGGTGACCAGATCAGAGGCTCATTTGAATAGCTGCACTGGCAATTTGACCTGCTTCAATATTGCTGACGTGGATTCCCGGGCTTTGTCTGTGTCTTGCCTCCTTTTCCAATGATGGTCTTAAGTAGCTCCCAAAGAGATGATGGTGAAAACAGGCTGGCATCTGCCGATGACTTCTCCCGCTTTGATGCTCGTGGTTCAGTCTGCGGTGTTAAGGACTCTAACCAGCGCATATCCGTTCCTTAAAGATCTTACAAGGCTTTGTCCTACAATCAAACTGCGCAATGCGGACGTCTTCGTTGGCTCTATTAGATAAGATCGTTGGTTTCCAGAATCACCATCAAGCTTGGCCCATACAATGCTTTCGGAAGAATTCGGTACATCAGTGTCAGTACATACCACTACATTCATCTTGGGAATTCGGACGCTGGGATCCTCCATCAGTACTTCTACATTCTATCATTTCAATACACGTTTGCCTAAATCCAACGTGATTCCATGTGGTCGCAGAGAATCCATTCCGAGAATGCAGTCATCCATAATGCTCGCGACCAGAAAATTATGTCGGAATGCAAGGTCTCCCAACTGTATCTGGAGGTTGACCTCTCCATGAACAGGTGCAGTTTCTCCCGTAGCTGTCCATAGTGAGAAAATTCTGCCCTTGTGAAGTTGTTGCTGTCTAACTAGGTCTGGTCGGATAATCGATCGGGTTGCACCAGTGTCGATTGTTATGGTGCAATGTTCTCCGTCAACTTGACCCGGAAGGCATAAGTCTGCTTCTCCACGATGTAGTCTTGACACGGTGATGGTGGTGCTGGGGACGTCGATCCTCCTAGCCAACCTCTGCCCCACGAAGTTGGCTCTTACATGTTTCCCGACCCCTCTGTTTGCAGGGCTTCCATTCTGGGCTCCTGACTCGGTCTCGATCTCCTCCTAGCTGCACACCCTGGACAATAGCTCGGTTTTCTTCGCTTCTTGCAGTCTCTTTGCGGGTGCCCCTTATCTCCGCAATTCCAGCATCTAGGCGCACCATTTACATGCGGGTCTCACTCAATTTCCACGCGCTCACACCTGCACTCGTCTGTGACTACCTCAGGAACCCGGGCAGTGGTACGAGTCACATTTTTCGCTGCTTCAAAGTTCAGACTGTAAGCCAATGCGTCCTTAACCGTTTGCTTTTGAGCTAAACGCACAGCTTGTTGCAATTCCGGGTCCTTTAGTGCGCTGATGAATGCTTCTGTCGCTGCGTCATCTCGATGTTCTGGGTCGTAGGCTGGGTAAGCCAAAAGTGCTAGTCGCTCAATGTCTTGGGCTAGCTGCTGTAGGGTTTCTGCACCCGATGCCTTTAGATGATCGTCTCCATAACGCATGTCGAGCGCATTCATTATAGCATTCGGGTTTGAGTGCAATTCAACGGGGATCGTCTGCAAAAGCTCGGCCGCTGGGCCTCTTAGAGCAAGAATCAGTGCAGTCGCCCATTCCTGCTCATTCCAGTGATTTGCCCTTGCGGCAGCTTCAAACTGGGTCTTGTGAATACTCCAGACCGTTTGCCCATCGAATATTGGTGCTTGCACGTTTCTGGATGTGTTTTGCGCTGCGGTTATAAGCGGGGCTGGTGAGGTGGTTACTACTGCCTTCACTGCTTCCAATTCTTTTTTCACTTTTTCCATCTCATGGTTCATTCTATCTTCAAGGTGGCTGATCTCAAAGTTGATTTTCTCCTCAACCTGGCTGACCTTCTTCCTGACCTGGTAAACCTTTTCCTCGACGCATTTAATTTGATTGTTCAGGCTACCAAGCTCCACTTTTATTTCGGTTGACTGTTTTTGCTTTGCCTTGATTTTGATCGCTTGTTGGTCCAGCTTCACTGATTGTTCATTTAACTTCGCTGATTGTTCATTTAACCTCGCTGATTGTTCACTTAACTTCGCTGATTGTTCATTTAACTTCGCTGATTGTTCATTGAACTTCGCTGATTGTTCATCTAGCTTCGTAGTTAAATCGGATGACTGTTGTCGCTGCTCTTGTTGCATCAGCATTAACATTTGCATCAGCGCATTTTCTGGTTCCTTTGGTTTT
Source organism: Odontomyia ornata (assembly GCA_963969285.1). Classification (NCBI taxonomy): domain Eukaryota; kingdom Metazoa; phylum Arthropoda; class Insecta; order Diptera; family Stratiomyidae; genus Odontomyia; species Odontomyia ornata. Next base: position 190,718,186 of record OZ017739.1, read on the forward strand.
GGTGTTTCTGCTTCACCGCCTTCTGCGCCTTTTTCTGCATCTGAGGGCTCACCCGAATCCAGATACGCGCCTTCCGATTCAATTGCGTCACGCAAGCGTGCAATCAGAGTGGCGTTTGTACCTTGTGTAGCCAGGTTTCGCTGTTCCAACTCTTACTTAAGCTCCGACATGGTCAGTTCATTAATTTTTAAGTTTAGACTTCGTTGCATTTTTAATGTTTCTTTAAATTTTACTATTGTGCACTATAAAAATGTTCAAATTTTCACTTTTTTTTAATCTCACATCTCGACACCACTGTCGCGTGTTTTTGGTTCACGGCCAATAATTTTAATGTTCCGGGAAAGTGAAAACGCAATGTGTTTTAATTTAAGTTAAAAGAGTTTATTTAATTACAAAAGTGCACAATAATCAATTTAACACTTTCACTGATTTTAATTTTCACTATTAAAAGTCTAACACTTGTCCATAAATTTCTTATCGCAATTGTCTTCGAAATCACTTCACTATTACGAAAATCACTTTTCTATTACTCGAACATTATCGCTTCCCATACACTATCGCAGTTCTTATCGCGGTCGAATGAATGATTCCTCCCATTAATTCAGCTCGCCTTTATATAGGGTCTCTAATCATTCAACTCAGTTCTCGTACATTGGTGAATTAGCGGGAACATTCCAGCAGCGTAATGAATGGAGCATGCTTGTTGGGTTCGCGTGGTTTCGAGTAAATTCGTTTTGTTGATGTTCTTAATGGTTGTGAAAACAATTGCGACAGTGGCTCGCAGAATCATTTGTACATATAACAATATATATATATATATATATATATATATATATATATATATATATATATATATATATATATATATATATATATATATGGGATAGAACGAAATTTGTGACCACGCTAGAGGTTGCAATTTTGCTCCGATTTTCACCAAATTTCCAGGAAAGGTGTATTTAGTAAATCCTGGCGAAAACCAAATGGCGGCCATTTTAGACGAAAAAATTTGATTTCTGTTCTGACCAAAGTATAGCTCCGATTTGTATGAAATTTGGTGCAAAGGTTCACTGGCACATCTGATGAATCTCACAATTAAAAACTGCAACGTCGGCTTGGCTGAAACAAAATGGCGGCCACTCAAACTTCGAAAAACGTTCAAAATTTTGTTTTTGTAGTTATGACCAAAGCTTTCAACCGATGTTAATGAAATTCGGTAGTTTGATAAAAACTATCAGTATCTAAAAAATCGTTTAAAAAAACTGGAGACCAGGTCGCCAAAAACAAAATGGCCGCCAATTGAAGCTCAAAACTGCAAAGGCTTATAAACTTGGTTTTAAGATAGAAATCAATAAGGTTTAGAGACATTGATATTTTGGTGATCACACATGTGCAATTTTCAAAATCGAGTTTTTTTAAGGTTTTTGTTGCCCTCTAGCAGTAACATTTTCCAACAGATTATGGTGAAACTTGGGATTATGAATCTCTGTACTGATTTCTTGTATTATGCAGTTATTGATATCGAATGAAAGATAAACAAGTTGGGTAAACACACCTACGCTTATGTCAGAAGGGTTTTGTATTCAATTCACAAAACGCAGTCACCAGATCTAATAAAATCAAAAGTATATGTCAAAGACGATTTTATTGGAGAAAATATGAAATTCGAAGATCATACCATCATTAACAAAGTTGAACGAATTTCGACTTCTGAAGTTTTTGTTATTGTTATACTCATAAATTTATCCCTTGATAATTATTTCAAACGTCCATTCGTGAGGGAGGAAACACATTTTTCATGTATTTCCCCCCTGTGCCCCCACTGAAGCAAAAACTGACAGTTTAAGAACTGTTTTGAAAAACTCCCATGAAAACTTTCATTTCATACGCATATCGGCTACGTTTGATGACATTTTTTTCAGAGGCCACTCTCCTGTGCTGTTATCATCGATTAATGGCCAATTTTTTCGAATCCTAGAATGGTTACAAAGCCGTCTTGCAAGGAACTCTCTCCCGCCTCCTTGACTTGTTTCACTTATGAGTATTAATTGTTAGTACTCATCTTCAGTCATTCATTAAATTGCATCAAGTGTTCAAAGCATGCAACTTAAACGTTGTAGTTGGGAAAAAATAACTCAAAATTATTCAATCTCCGCATTTAAAACAGACACTATTTTGTTTTACGATTACTGATACCACTAGCTGAACCGATTCTCAAAGATATTCATGATACCTATCATTTCTGAAATTCTCATACAAATCCTAGCAAAACTGTAGTGTCTGAGTCAGTAAAAAGCGCATATTGTTCCATAGCCATATGTTGCCATAATAATAAAAGCAGCGCATATTGTTCCATAGTAATACAAGAAAATTCAAACCGCTACAACTTGCTAAATATGATTCAGGATAGTATCAACCTTACAAATGGTCATCTGTGTACTGAATTTCATTGAATTTAAGGGTACAATTAAGATTTTATTCAAGAAAATATAAAATCGATAAATCATACTATTACGAACAAAGTTGAGTGAATTGCGACTTCTCACGTATTTGTTGTTGTTGTACTCATCAAGGTCTACATTCTTGATTTTTTTCAGATTTTTCGGATCACAGGTGTCCAATCGCGAGGAGAGGGACACAAATTTTTCGTGTATTTCCCCTCCCTGTGCGCCCACGAAGCAAACTTTTTTCGGGGGGTCACTCTCCGAACGGACGGACGGACAGACAGACAGACAGGACGTGATTTAAGTAGGTTTTTGTAAAATTATTTTACAAAAACCTAAAAATGGCATCTAGCTCAACCGAAGGAGATGGGGATAGAAGAAAGAAGGAAGGGGCCCATGATGGACACGGAATGCTAGATCAGATGTTGTAGATAGTACTGGCAAAAAGAGCGAAGAAAGTCGCAAAGAAACTCCTCCAAAAATTGCCAGAAAACAATGGCCGCATGGGCACCCAACAAGAAAAAGAACTGCTGGAAAACAGGAGAGAAAGAAGACCCAACGAAGACCCCGGCAGCAGGCACTACTCGTAAAACACTAAAATGGTCGATCCAACGTGGAAGGCTGTGGGGTATCGGGGGAACTATAAAGCCCGAGGACACCAACATTGCCGTCAAAGCAGTACGATCAATGCGGTCGAGCCACATACTGGTCGAGTTCTGAGCAGAGGCCGACAATATTTAAGCATTCTGCGACGCAGTAAAGAAAGTCCTCGGCAAAAGCGCAACTATAACCTCGCTCGAGCAGATGGCAATGGTCGAAATATAAGGCATTCACTGTGTCACGGATCTGGCTTAGGCAGAAGAGGCTATGAGAATGGAGTTCCCTAGCGTGGGCAGGATCAAATCGAGTGTTGCACAATACGTACGGGTATTGTGTATGTATGTATGTTTATTTAATGAGTCAAGTTTTAGTTCCTTCCAATTACAATGAATTCTTCGAAGATAATTAATTTATAACAAGACTAGGTATTGCAAACTTATGCCTATATTTAGAATATTAGTAGAACAGTTAATTTACTCGATTTATGTTTACTTTAATTATTTTTGTTAGTCATTTAGAGTGAAAAGGAAATTCGAAGAAACCAATCTATTTATTAAAGCTTTAACTGTTACTCGGGCTGACTCCTTGAGCACGCAGTTATATTTACGGATCAATTGATTAATAATCGAACTGCTAGCCCCAGGTGCAAAGCCTTGGGGCGCTAATACTTGGGCTAACACCTTGAGTATGCGGTCAGATTGATAAATCAATCAATTATTAGTTCAATTGCAGGCCCGAGCGTAACTGCTTTGGGGCGCTTATACTCGGGCGGATGCCTTGAGTATGCAGTTGAACGTATTCTTGATTCACTTATCCCGGGCTAAGTGCCTTGGGATAGAATAAGCTCGGGCGCACGCCTTGAGACAGTGAATGAAGAAATACTTCTTGATTTTCTTGCTTCAATAATTTTCTTTCGTAATATAATTATGCTGACTTAATTGCTAATCACCCAAAATAATGAAGACAATTTACCAATTAAAAGATCGAAGTTCAACTGCGACGTTTTTTGTTTAATGCCATCGCTCTATGACTGTTGCAATCACAAAGCTCATTGCAAACGCGTGTAACCAATTTGTTCCACTGAGGCGGTACGTTCAGTTGCGAAGTCTTGTGTGTATGTGTTAGATACTTAATACGAGTATGGATACACACCCACTTCTGCTAATCCATGAGACGACGCCGCGCCCACAGATGCTTTGATTGCAATTTGCAGCTTTTCGTATATGTGTGTTGTCATTTAAAGTACACAAAGAGGAATCACGGAACACGGACCGAGCAAAATTTGGACTGAAGCTCCCGTAACATGAGGCTGACACCAGAAAACCATAGGAGACAACGCATGGTCATAATTGACTTGACCGCAAAGACGCCGAACAATTTCTGAATAAAATCAAAGTAAAAGTAGGACGCGTTGTCTTTAGGATACGGCGAAGATCGGTGCTTCTTCAATGGTTCAAATGTCTTCACTATGGCTACATCGTCCAAGTGTGTAAAGAACCCGGTAGGTGTTCCCTATGTTACAAATGTGGTGAAATGGGACACATAAGAAAAGACTTGATTTTGGACACGCCTTGGGATCAGGACAATGCCAAAATTTCCAGGAAGCCGTAGGCAAGGCAAAATCAGAACTTCAATGACCCGCATCTCGCGGCTAAGCCTACACCGCAGTTCAACCAGCCAAAATCTAATTGGGCAGTTTTTTTTTGTGGTAGAGATATGAATGCCCCTTTACGTACAGAGTGTGGGACTCCCATGTTCGCAAAAAGACTATTGGATTACCCACTAAACACCTCCCCGGTAAACCTGAGAACCCAGCTTGGAACCGTTTGACACATTACTTCGGGCCAGGTCTCGTTTTGTTACGCCGTGAGGTGCCTTCAAGCTGGGAGATCGTGCTTCTAGCGGGAGGATGAGGGGAAAAGAAAGTGCCAAACAAGCGAACCACCTCCCGCTGCTGTGAGTCCCTTCTTTCTTTAAGGACTTCCCGAACATAATTTGCCACTTGATTCCATTTGTCAAACGAATCGAGCATCACCGCAACTATATTATCCGGGTTGAGCTCTACGTCTCCCTGTAGAGGGTTCTTCGCAGCCTTTCCCATTATACGCACGCAAAAAATATGTTGCAGGCATTGTCTTCATATGATCATCACAAGCCCATTTATAGCGGTCGATGCTTTGGACCCAAATTTCCACCACTCTGACACACGTTTCGAACGAAACGTTGGCAATTTCGTGTTGGATGTTGTCTTTGAGCTCGTTTAAAATTGCTGGCTTATTGGCATAGACCAATAATTTTATACAGCCCCATTAAAATAAATCCGGTCACGTTAGACCGCATAAACGAGGCGGCCATCCGACCGGACCATTTCTCGAGATTACACGTTCACCAAATTTGACTTTCAATAAATCGATTGTGAGGCGTGCTGTGTGAAAAGTGGTACCTTCTTGTTGAAACCACATATCACTAATGTCAAGTTCATCCAATTTTGTTCACAAATAATCTTCAAACATAACACGAGAGCAGTCTCTATTTACGGTAGCATTACGGTCATTTTCAGCCACGAAAAAATATGGCCCATTCACACCTCTGGCATGAAAACCTCACCAAACAGTATTTTGCGGATACGATGGTGTTTTAATAAGCAAATATGGGTTTGTTGCTTACCAATAACGCAAATTTTGCTTATTAAAAAAGCCATTGAGCCAGAAATGAGCTTCATCGCTGAAGATGATTTTTCGATTAAATTCTTCATTTTCTTCAAGCTTTGCCTGAGCTCAATTGGAGAAATGGCTTCAGTTCTTGAGTCAATTCGATATTTTCACCATGTAGGCCAAGATCTTTTCGCAAAATACGCCACAGTATCGCTTGAGCAATGCCTAATTCTTGAAAACAACTTGGAATTGACTAATTTGCCTCATTTGAATCAATGCACTTATGGCTGCGATATTTCCTTAACTTCGAACGATACGACATTTCTTTGGTACCGAAACATCCAACAGTAAAAATTTTTAGTCAAATTTATCCACCATAGCATGCACAGTCTGTAGGATGGGATAAGTATTACGGCCGAAAATTGGAGTAAGCGCCCTAAAAGTTGCGACGACCGACTCAGAATTTCGGTACTAATTTTTAATAATTTTCAAACGTTGCTGGCTCGTGAACTTTACCATGGTAAAAATTTTGACTTTATTAACATTTTGACATTGACAGCTTATTAAACAAGTTGGGTAGACAGACCTATGCTCATGTCAGAAGGGTTTTGTACTCTACTTACAAAATGCAGTAACCAGTAACGAAAAAAATCAAAAAACATATGTTCAAGGATCGTACTATTATTAGCAAATTTGAAAGAATTTTGACTTCTGAGGTATTTGTTATAGTTATATCCAAAAATATCTCGCTTGATAATTTTTTCAGATTTTTTGGATCACGGGTGTCCATTCGCGAGGGAGGAAACACATTTTTCATGTATTCCCCCCCTGTGCCCCAACTGAAGCAAAAACTGTCAGTTTAAGAACTGTTTTGAAAAGCTCTCATAGAGAACTTTCAGTTGATACTCATATCGGCTACCATTCATGAAATTTTTTTCAGGGGCCACTCCTCTGTACTGTAATCATCGATTCATGGCCTGTTTTTTCGAATCTTAGCGAAAGTTCGTACATTTCCCCTTCCCCTGCCCCCCTCGGTACTTATAAGGCAATTTTAAGACCTTTCCATTCATTAAGACCTTTCCAATGACACCCTACTCGACTACCAATGGTGAAATTTTTTTTTTTTTTGGGGTCACCTCCCTATATAAGGAGACCCCCCTTAAACCCCTTTGAAAAATTTTTTCACCATTAAACTTTCAAGAAGTCACCACTTTTGACCTTTTCATAAAGTTTCATGGCTGTAGCCTCTATAGTTTTGGAGAAAAAGTGCTGTGACATACAGACGGACGGACGGACGGACAGACGGACACAGGTCGTGATTGCAATACGGTTTTGTATTTTAGTACGAAATCCTTAAAAGTTTAGGGGTGCGTTCATATAAAGATAAAAAAAATTTCTCGTATGTAGCGTAAGATTTTGGAAAAGAATTTGGCTTCCGTACTACTAAAATTCTTACTGCAATTTTTGTGTAGCACCACATGGGTATTTATTGACATGAAAAGAATCTGCCGACGTTCGTATTTAAAGACCCTTGATAGAGGCGCAAATATTTTGCTCATTCATTTGAGTTGCACATTTATGGATCACATATTGAAAATTGGCAGAAAATAAAGTGTTATAAACATATAAATATAGGTATTGTCCTTCTCACATTTGCTGTTTATATAGTGGTTATGTGATAACTTGTAGGCTTAAATAGCTCAAATAGATAATTTCAAAAGATTTCCATAAAAGTTCAAACAGCACTTGCGTTGCTATTAATATAAATATTTTCAATTCTTTTCTGAACCATCAGGGGCCACCATTTTGAATTTTTATTGAAAACGGCTGCTAAAAATATTAAGCTGTAAATTTTAGACTTTTTCATTTGTCAACTGATTTGCATAAATTTTTTGTAGGTTAAATTAACTTGCTTTAATAAGTTATAATTTCAAATTTCATCGGAATCTGTTGAGAAACTTGGCTGCTAGAGGGCTACAGAAATAAAAAAAATTTAAGTCACCCCCCTGTATGGGGAGGCCCCCTTAAACACTTTGAAATATTTTCTTGCACTGCAAATTGCGAGAGGCACCACTTTTGACCTACGTAGAAAATTTCCTCATTCTAGCTCATTTGGTTTGCAAGGAAACTTACTGTGACCCACGATTACTGTGACGCACGAACAAACGGACGGATAGTCAGACGGACAGATAAGTCACAATTTCATAATTTTTTAGGGTATTATAAAAATATTTGAACAATGCCCTAAAAATGGTCTGCTATATAAATACCATCGAGTTAAGTAATTTCAAACGTTTCCATGAAGAATATTCATTATTTCAGTAGCTACTAAAATAGCGAATTGCGCTTGCCTTCTGACCTTTGGGGACCGCCATTTTGAACGCATGCATTTGTTTTTGGATTATTTTAAATCTTTATACGCTAGGACCTCATCAATCAATGCACCAAATCTCGTTCAAATCAGAGTTTTAACTCTTGACAGGGCAAAATTATTCAAGTTTTAGTGAAAGTGGCAACTAAAAATATTAGGTTTTAAAATATCGAATTTTTTATTTTTCACTTGATTTAAAAAATTTTCTGCATAATACAATAACTTAGTACAAAGATCCATAATCTCAAGTTTCATCAAAATCCGTTGGAAAATGTGACCACTAGAAGGCCACCAAAACCCGAAAAAGTCGCATATGTAAACCGCCGCCATTCTGTAAATTGCACATGCATGATCACTAAAATGTCAGAGTTTAAAATTCTTTAATTGATTTCTATCTTAGAATCAAGTTTCATATAAATGGGATAAAAATTGTAACTTTTAGAAGACTTTGAAGCTTTGAGATTCAACTGGCCGCCGTTTTGTTTTTGCAACCTGACCCTCAGTTTTTTAAACATAACTCTTTAGATACTTATAGTTTCTATCAAACAACTGAATTTCATTAACATTGGTGGAAAGCTTTGGTCAAAACTGCAACAACAAATGTTTTTAGGTTTTTCGACCTTTGAGTGGCCACCATTTTGATCCCCCGCAACAACTTGAATTTTTTTATTGTGAGATTCCTCACATACATCAGTGAACTTTTGTACCAAATTTCATGCAAATCGGAGCAATATTTTGGTCAGAACAGAGATCACAATTTTTCGTCTAAAATGGCCGCCATTTTGTTTTCGCCTGGCCAATATAGCTGGTTCACAAAGTTAAGCGAGATATTTACTTAAGACACATTTCCTGAAAATTTGGTGAAAATCGGAGCAAAATTGCAGCCTCTAGCGTGGTCACAAATTTCGTTATATCCCATATATTTTGTTACATGTGCAAATAATTCTGCGAGCTACTGTCGCAATTATTTTTGCAACATCATGTTCAACAAATGAATGTACTCGAAAGCAAAAGAATCTACCAAGCATGATCAACATCTGAAAGTGACGTCACTGCACCGTTCAGAATTGCTCAAATATTCCAGGTAGTTCGCCAATGTACGAGAAATGGATTGAATGACTAGAGACTCTATATAAAGCCGAGCTGAATGAATGGGGGACATAGTAAAACCACGATAGTACAACTGCGACAAGTGCGAAGCGAGAATCAAAGGTGATATTGATTGGTTGTGAAGTGATTGTAGTACCAGACAGTTGGAATTAAAAATTGATAGACAGTGAAAGTTAGATTTTGAAAAAGTTAAATTAATGATTTTGCATTGCTAGTAAATAACCTCTTTGAACTTAATTTAAAATATAGTGCGTTATCACTTTCCCAGAACATATAAATTATTGGCCGCGAACCATAGCACGCGACAGTGGTGTCAAGAAGTGAGGAAGAAAATTTCAGAAGTGAAATCTTTTAAACATTTTTAAAGTGCACCATAGCGAAATTTAACGTGGAAACTGGAGGAAAAATAGCCAAAACAATTAAAAATGCCACGAAGCTTACATCAAAACATGAATGAATTGACCATATCGGAGCTTAAGGAGGAGTTGGAACAGCGAAATCTGTCTACACAAGGTTCAAAGGCAATACTGACTGTACGCTTGCGTGATGCGATCGAGTCTTAAGGCGTGTATCTGAATTCGGGGGAGCCCTCAGAAGTGGAAAAGGGTGCAGAAGGTGGAGAAGCAGAAACACCAAAATCAAAGGAACCCGAAAATGCGCTGATGTAAATGTTCATGCTGATGCAGCAAGAGCAGCGACAACAGTCTTTCAATTTAACTGCAAAGCTAAATGAACAATCAGCGAAGCTAAACGAAAAATCAGCAAAGCTGAATGAACAGACATCCAGTTTTACTGCGAAGCTAGATGAATAACCAGCGAAGTTAAATGAACAATCAGCGAAGCTGGACAAACAAGTGACCGAAATCAAGGCAGATTTCCAAAAACAGTCAACCAAAATAAAAGCGGAGCTCGGTAGTCTGAACAAGCAAATTAATTGCATCGAGAAAAAGGCTTACCAAGTCGAGGAAAAGGTCAACCAGGTCGAAGAAAAAATCAACCATGAGGGTAAAAAGTGAAAAAAGAATTGGACGCAGTGAAGGCAGCAGTACACACCTCACCAGCAACGCTTACAACCGCAGCACAAAGCTCATCCAGAAATGTGAAAGCACCAATATTCGACGGGCAAACGGTCTGGAGTATTTACAAACCTCAGTTTGAGGCCGCTGCTAGGAAAAATCATTGGAATGAGCAGGAACGAGCAACTGCACTAATTTTTGCTCTAAGAGGCCCAGCTACCGAGCTTTTGCAGATGATTCCCGCTGAGTTGCACTCAAACTCAGCTGCTATAATGAATGCACTCGACGTGCGTTATGGGGACCATCATCTGAAGCAGATTTATCAGTCACAGCTACGGCATTGGATGCAGAAGTCTGGCGAAACTTTACAGCAGCTAGTCCAAGACATTGAGTGACTAGCACTTTTGGTTTACCAAGCTTACGACCCAGAACATGCGATTGATGCTGGAATTGCGGTGAGACTGCAAGAAGCAAAGAAAACGGAGCTACAGTCCAGGTTTGTGGAGATCCAAACCGAGTGAGGAGCCTAGAATGGAAGCCCATCAAACTGAACGGGCCAACTTTGTCGGGCAGAGGTTGGCTAGGAGGATCGACGTCCCCCGCACCACCATCACCGTGTCAAGACTACAGCGTGGCGAAGCAGACTTATGCCTCCCGGGTCAAGTTGCCGGAGAACATTGCACCATAACAATCGGCACTGGTGCAACCCGATCAATTATCCGACCAGACCTAGTGAGGCAACAACTACTTCACAAGGGCAGAACTTTCTCGCTAAGGACAGCTATGGGAGAAACTGCACCTGCCCATGGAGATGTCAACCTCCAGATACAGTTGGGAGACCTTGCGTTCCGACACAATTTTCTGGTCGCGAACATTATGGATGACTGCGTTCTCGGAATAGATTTTCTGCGATCACATGGAATCACGTTGGATTTGGGCAAACGGGTATTGAAATGGTGGAATGTCGAAGTATTGATAGAGGATAGAGGATAGAGGATAGAGCCAACGAAGACGTCCGCATTGCGCAGTTTGATTGTAGGACGAAGCTTTGTAAGCTCTATAAGGAACGGATACGCGCCAGTTAGAGTTTCTAACACCGCAGACTCAACCGCGAACATCAAAGCAATAGAAGTCATCGGCAGATGCCAGCTTGTTTCCACCATTACAGACAAAGCCCGGAAATTCACGTCTGCAATATTGAAGCAGGTCAAATCGCCAGTGCAGCTATTCAAACCCTCTGATCTGCTCACCAAATGCAGTGACATCTTCTCAACAAGCCCGGATGACCAAGGCCGAATGAGTATGGTAACTCACGTCTTAAATACACAGAGAATAAGCCAATTTGACAAGCACCGAGACGTCTTCCTATAGCCAAACAAGGAAAAGTGAGCGCGCTGATCTCGGACATGGAAAAGCAAGGTGTTATCAAACCATCTGTCAGTCCATAGGCCGCGCCAGTAGTTCTAGTAAAGAAAAAGGATGGTAGCAATCGTTTTTGTGTCGACTATAGCTTAATGACGTCACCAAAAATTATAGTTACCCGCTTCCACGCATCGGTGAAATTATGGACACTTTAGTCGACGCAAAATGGTTTTCTACACTCGATCTCAAGAGTGGCTACTGGCAGGTAGAAATCGACAAGGAGGACCGAGAGAAGACCATATTTTCAGTTGGGACCGGATTGTGGCAATTTGCGGTGATGCCGTTTGGGCTTTGCAATGCTCCAGGCACTTTCGAACGCCTGATGGGATATGTGTTACGAGACCTAACCTGGAAAACCTGCTTGGTGTACTAGATGACATCATTGTTATCGGGAGAATGTCCAAAGAGCATGTGCGAACGTTCAAAGAGCATGTCGCAGCTGTAGTAAAATACCAGGGACATGTTGTATCAGCAGAAGGGGTCAAAACAAATCCTAGGAAAATTGAAGCCGTGAAAAGCCGGCCAACACCAAACAACAAGCGCCAAAGTTTTCTGGGTCTGGCAACCTACTATCGAAGATTCGTCAAAGACTTTGTCAAAATAGCTAAGTGTTTCCGTCAGCTAACCGGTAAAAATCGTCAGTATGTCTGGAATGAACAGTGCCAGGCAGCCTTTGAGACCTTGAAGGAGAAGCTGTGTGAATCACCCATGTATATGCCAGCATGGGTGATTCACACAGCTTCAACTCGGAAAAATGTTTGTAGTTGATACCAATGCGAGCAATGGCGGTATTGGAACTGTACTCTCCCAGCAGATGGATGGCGAAGAAAGAGTCCTCTCGTGTTACAGTCGAGTTCTATCAAAAAGTGAAAGGAACTACTGCGTGACAAGGAAGGAGCTATTGGCTATAATAGAGGCCACCAAGTAGTTCCATAAGTACCTATATGACCAGAAATTTGTTCTTCGAACGGACCATGCATCGCTGAGATGGCTACTTAATTTCAAAAACACCGAGGGACAAGTTGCGAGATGGATCGAAAGATTGCAGTCGTACGACTACGAAATTGTTCATCGGAAGGGTGAAGTTCATGAAAATGCTGACGCCCTATCGCGTCGTCCATGTCCAGCTAATTGTAAGCATTGCCAATGGATTGAGGAAAAGGAGCCGACCGTTGATCTGCAAGTCACAACGGCTGAATTCGATGGAGGTTGGCCATCGGAAGAGATTCGAAATGTCCAGTTAGCCGATGAAGACATCGGACCATTGTTCGTATGGAAGAAGACAACTGGGCAACCTGAGTGGAAGGACGTTACGATGCGTGGCACCACCCTGAAAAGTTATTGGGCACAATAGAACTCCCTTCAGGTGGAGGGTGGAGCAAATGGCAGCTCCTATAGGATGCAAACTACTCGTATATTTCTTAAAAGCTGAACCCACGATGTGGTTAAAGAAATGCATGAAGGGTTCTCGGGAGGCCACCTTGGTGTTAATAGCACCTTAGCGAAATTGCGGGAAAGATTCTACTGGCTCCACGCTCGAGAAGACGTAGAGGACTGGTGTCGCAGATGCACAATTTGCGCTTCCGTCAAAGGCCCAAAATGACGACTGAGAGGACAAATGCAAACCTACAACGTGGGTGTACCGTTTGAAAGGATTGCTGTTGACATCGCAGGACCCTTTCCTGAATCCGAATGGGGAAATCGATACACGCTGGTTGTGGCCGATTATTTCAGCAAGTGGCCCGAGGTCTACCCCATTCCCAACCAGGAAGCAACTACCGTAGCCGAACAGCTAGTGTTAAATTGGGTCAGTAGGTACGGCGTACCTTGTAAACTAAATTCGAATCAAAGCTGACACTTCGAGTCACTGGTTTTTGGCAATACGGAAAATGAGGACAACACCGCTACACCCCCAATCCGATAGAATGGTCGAACGTTTCAACGGCACTCACAATAAACACGTGGCCAAGATTGTATGGCGAGAATCAAATGGACTGAGACTCACACATTCCACTCTTTTTGATAGCGTACAGAGCTGCCGAACTTGCATTGACGGGCCAAGCCCCAGCCAAAGTCATTTTTGGAAAGACTATTCATTTGCCAGGTGATATACAGTTCGGAACACCCCCGAGAAGCCCCAAACGATCTCGGAGTACGCAAGTGAGCTAAGGCAACGGTTGAACCAGATACATCGGACAGTGCGAAAACACCTCGAATCGGCTACTGACCGCATGAAGACCAGGTATGATCTAAAGGCAAATTCTACTGACTTCCAGCAAGATGACGTGGTGTGGCTATATAACCCACAGCGACGGAAGGGTAGGTCTCCAAAGTTGCAGATAATTGGGAGGGACCATACCGAGTTACAAAGCGAATCAACGACGTCGTATATCGCATACAGGAACACCGTAAGCCGAGAGCCAAAATGAAAATCGTGCACCTGGACCGTCTTGCCCCATATTACATCCAAGGAGACTTGACTAAAACTGGCGACACATCTTTTTGGGGCGGAAAAAACTGAGGGGGGGGGGGGGAACTGTTACATGTGCAAATAATTCTATCAGCTACTGTCGCAATTGTTTTCACAACTATTAAGAACATGATGATCAATATCTGAAAGTGACGTCACTGCGCCATTCAGAATTACTCGAATATTCCAGGTAGTTCGCCAATGTACGAGAAATGGATTGAATGACTAGAGACCCTATATAAAGCTGCGCTGAATGAATGGGGGGTATAGTAAACCCGCGATAGTAAAACTACGATAAGTGCGGAGCGAGAATTAAAGGCGATATTGATTGATTGTTAAGTGATTGTAGTAGCAGACAGTTGGAATTAAAAATTGATGGACAGTGAAAGTTAGATTGTGAAATAGTTAAATTAATGATTGTGCATTGTTAGTAAATAAACTCTTTGAACTTAATTTAAAATATAGTGCGTTATCACTTTCCCAGAACATTTAAATTATTGGCCGCGAACCATAACACACGACAATATACATATATATATATATATATATATATATATATATATATATATATATATATATATATATATATATATATATATATATATATATATATATATATATATATATATATATTTATAAGATACTCCCCGCAATAGGTAAATTTCTCTCGAGAAAGTTACCTAAAATTGTTATGTCCCTAATGGAAAACCCTAAATAAAATGTTGGTGTCTACAAATTATTTTAATTTTGCGTAAGTGTTCGCAAACAAAAGTTTTTGTCATGATTTTGAGTGCAGCCATGATTTCCTTGCTCTTTTTGGAACAAATATCCAGCAAGGTTATTAAAAGCACACTTATTATCTAGATTATAAATTGCATTTAAAAATAAAATAAAGAATTAAACACTAATATTATGGGAGCGATTATGCTCATTTATTTGGTTTCTTGCTTTCCATTGAACCAGATGAAGTATTTTTTATAAGACAAGTATCAGTCGCCTTCAGGTGCAGAACAATCGGTTTTAATGTGTGTTCACGCATACCAGACACAGAGCTGAAAAAAAGTGTTCGAAAGGTGTTACAAAACTTACGCTCATGGGGTATCAAATTCAAACCCCAAGCATGGCTTTTTCATAATAAAAAACTAGCTAACTCAGCTAGGGTGGATTGCCCTTAGGAAGATAATATCTCCGGTGGACCGTCCACCCCGAATAATACGAATAATGTTTAAAAATATACCATATCCTGACATGAAGCCCAAGCAATAGCTCTAAATTCAAATAGGAAAGTACCTATGCAAATTATATTGCAGATGATATATTGACTGAATGTTAAAAACGATTGATACAACAATTTTATTCGCAGAAAATTCTTCTCCCCTGCTGGGTTTGTGCAAAGCAATTTTTTTATTTTAAGAAAACTTAATCTTTGGATACTTAAAGCTAGTACAGGCATAATAATTTACAGCAAATAATCAATGCTCTTAGCACTGCTACTTCATTCATAAAGGACGGAACGAGCTGAAATAATTCTTATTAAGTAGTACCATTCAACTTGACTACTTTCTTGCCGTTATGTGGTCAATTATTAAGTCGACCACCCTTGTGGCTCCCATTTAGGGGCTTCGGTAATAGCTTCCGTGTGCACTGGTTCAATGCTTTCGAGCGTATTCACATGTTCATGAATGTAATTTTCAGGAGGATGATATGGGGAAAAGTGCTCGACATGGTGATCAACATGATGCCCAAGATGATCATCGAGATGGTGCCCGACAATATGCTCTGCATGTGGATGATGAATTACCTCGTAGTTTACCACCTTTAACAAAATCAACATAACTTGATTTCTCCTAGACGAATACAATGTTACTTACATTTGGCTTGATTAGTTTAAAGATAACTATGGCAGCTGATACTACTAATGAAAGCAAACCGAATGTCATTGCCTTCCAAGTCTTCAGCGCAACCAGCGCCAAAGCAAGGGGTACCATTACACTTGTTTTGAACTTAAGACCCAGCAAAAATGGTATCATTACCTTCCGCACAAACCCTCGACCTATAATATATCAGGCAAGTTATGAAATACAGTGATCTAGAAATGGTTGCTACTACCTTCATTAGTATTTATTGCTCCGCTGGCAAGAGGGATAAGCATGTCCTGATTAACGTTTGAAGATCCGAGAAAGTCAGGAATGTAACTACGTCCTTCGGAAGTCTTGAAGTATGATGGCACCTTAATTTGTAGAGAATGACTGCTAAGGAAATTATCAACAGAGTCTAGGAATGAGATAATCCACAGCTTGCCATTAGCACGTTCTGTTTCGTATTTCGCAGGACCCGTCCTTATGATAGAAAGAGTATCTGTGATCATAATTTTGTCTTCATCTGCTGCCCAGCTAATCCAATCAAGTGACCGTGCTTTGATGCATTTCGCTGAGAAGTCGTCAAAACACTGTTTGTAAATACTTTCCAACAATTTAGAAACTGATGCGTCCTTGGGATTTGCATAGCAAAAAGGAATTGATGTCACTGCGAAAGCAACCACAGCAACTTTGAAATACATTTTCCAGTAACCTATGGGGGAATCAACAATCGTTAATGGATGCCACTATACAATTTAAATCTTTTTTATTGCTGCTATTCGATTTTATACAACTACTCACACTACCGCTGCAGTTTTAATCGAAAAAGTGGGCATAATGCGACGTTAAGCTTACTGGCGGATTCGGCATCCAGTATGGTGCCTTGGAACGTGTTACAAATTTTAAACTATTCACAGTTTACGGCGTATTAAGAAATTATCACCCAATTCTTTTTAAGTTTCTGTTCAATAGTACTAATTATATGCACTGCACATAATTACGTACTTTCCTTTTCAAAGAAAGTAATAGAAGAAATTCATTTAATAGTTTCTTATCTTATATATGACAGTTCAAACAATTTCTAAGGGGCGATTTCGGCACTAGTTGATTTCAATCTTTTATATTCTATTTTCATATGCATATTTTATTATGATTGTATAAGTAGTGTAGATATTTGTTTTACTGGTAAATAAACAAATCCATTAGTGTAAATGTATATTCTTCTAAATATATCTACCACTGTAACATAAACATAAAAGTAAATACTTTGGAGGAATTTCAAGCAACATTTCCTGTTATGTATTGCAATTAATAGCTTATTAGTCACTTAGCACATAAACTCTTTTTATAAGAAGAATCTATGATTTGAGCGCGTAAAATACGTTAAATTATACGGTAATGTTTGCAACTGAGGAAACTACAATGGAAACTACTAATGAAGAAAAGTGAAAAGTGATGGTTTATTGTTTCTTCTTTTCATCATCTACGATGCAAAATCTCAATATTTTCTTCACAATGAATCGCCCCAATCAGCTCCTTCTTCAAGATATCCATATATATATATATATATATATATATATATATATATATATATATATATATATATATATATATATATATATATATATATATATATATATATATATATATATGTATACCACTACATACAGTATACAAAATATTTATTTGTATATTTTATACAGATCATAAATCTATACCTTGGAACAAAAAGGACCAATGTTGAGTTTAATTACATTTCATTAAACATATATGTTGATCACTTTATTCAAAGTATCCGCTACATCTCGGGTCAAATTTGTTGTATTTTTCATTTTTCTAAAATTTTCGTAGATGTTGGTCCGTTTACATTGATTAGTTCAGGATTTGTCGAGATTGGTCTCTTTTGTCATACATATCCGAAGAAAAACAATGATTCTAAAACAATATTTCATCGAATAATATCAAATAAAACTTTTGATAATATACTCGTTTAAAAAGAAAAGCCACTGCTACTTTATTTTGACCTACCACCATTTTATTACAATATTTTTAATATCATTGACTGAAACATTTAATGTACGAGTATTTCTGTTATTCATCTTATCTGAATTTTTTCGTTGCCTCCCACTTCCACCGCCTACCCCATTAGTGATATTATAGTTTTAACAATGGATATTTTCAGTTGATACTCTACTCAATTGTGTTTGGCTAAATGTTTTTTAGCCAAACACAATTGAGTAGAGTATCAACCCCCTTAAAAACCCTGAATTTTTTTTCTATGAAACTGAACTGCTTACAAGATTCTCTAGCTTCTCTAGCTCCTGAGAAAACTGTGACGCACTGACGGATGAACAGGCAGGTACCGAACAAAATAGACATTGTAAAAAAATTGTTGAACAAAGCCCTAAAAAAACTAAAAAATATTCTGACAATGTAAGATTAGAAAAGCATTTCGATAAGCTGCGTGAAAAAATTCGAGTTAAATGAACACAAACTGAGGAATCATACTAGATTAAGAGATATTCGTTTCATAGACGTACTATGAAAACAAGTTGGAGTAACAGGAGAGTCCTTCTGCCAGAAGGGTTTTGTAAAACAATTAGTAAATCAAACAATATGTTCTGCAGATCTAAACTTAACTAATATACAGATTCCATAAATTGAGTTCGAAAAATTAAATCCAGTTTATTACGTTTTTTAATTCGCCGCCATTTCGCTTCAAGTGTGTTGACCCCGTCGCTTAGTTATTCATGATAACACATCAATATTAAAAACAATTTCTAAAATTTTTATCAAAACTCCTACATATTTGTAGTGTCTAGGTCCGTTGCAAACGTGTATCTCCCTAGTATCACATGTTAATGTTGTTGTAATTGATAAATATTCAATCGGCTGTAACTTGCTGTTCATTGTTAGTTTTCAGAACACATATAATTACTATCAAAAACTTAAATTGTAGCTTTTGGGAAATTTAAGCGTCCGTTTTTGATTTTATAGGCAAAAATGTAAAATTTATAAAATGTACTATTATTAGCAAAGTTGATCGAATTTCATCTTTTGAGGTATTTGTTGCCCTTATACTTCCAAAGTCTCACTTCGTTGATTTTTTTCATGTTTTTCAGGTCAAAGGTGTCCAATCGCGAGGGGTGGTGAAACTTTGAAGAGGGCGTCACTTTACACCTACTTACGAAATCTTATGTTTCTAGCTTATGTCGTTTACGAGAAAAAGTGGTGTGACACACGGACGGACAGACGATAGACAGGACGCGATTTTACAAAACCCTGACAAGTTGGGTAGGCAGATCTACTCTTCGGTCAGAAGGGTCTTGCACTCAACTTGCGATTTGCAGTCGCTTACAATGAATAAAGTCAAGAAGCACGTCAAAGATATGTATAATCTACATGTTTAAAACAAAATCCAATATATTGTTGCATTGTGACAAAAAATATTTATGTTATGCACCTTATCCAAAAATTTAAAAATATCAAATCAAAACTGCAGTGTCTGATTCAATGAAAAGTCTATAGGATACCAAAATCGTGTGTTGTTGTAATTAGAGAAACTTCAAATGGCTGTCTGAATATGATTCGATTTATCTTGCACTTACAGAGTTTGGGTAACTTAGGCAGCCAAAATTAAGCAGTTTCGAAACCAAAAGAGTTAATGCAGAAAAGTTAACAAGAAAACGAAATCACTGGTTAATTTCAAGTCAGCCAAAGATGCGTAAAATTCTGGGGAGGCTCTGCACTATTTATTTGTTTATTTATTCCATTTAATTGACTGAAAACAAACCAAAACAAAATGGAAAGCAAAAAAATAAATACAGCAGTATTGAATGAAAAAATAATAGTAACGATAATCGTAGATTAAGTTAGTAGTAAATCTCTTAGTTTTTTTCTTTAATGCTATGTAGGAAGAGGGGATAGGACCAAGCTCGAGATTATTATGATTTCATACGATTCTCAAAATTAGTCAATGAAAATATAAATCAGTTCTAGCATATGAGATGACCGAAATGTTAGTCGGGAACGCTGCTCAGACAAAATGGTAGCAAAAGCTTACACAAAAAACATTGGTCTAAATGAGTTCGTCGGCATATTAGAAATGGAAGGGATAGGAAGGATAAGCGAAAGAAAATGCTTAAACTTTCTTTGGACAGTTTCTAAAGAAGACACGAGAAAGGAATATCGGGGGGACCAGCCAACAGAACTGTATTCAAGCAAAGGACGAACCAGACAAACAAATAGGCGATAGAAGAAGAGATGCTATTAAATTTATTTACATGCCCAAGGATATACCCGGAAACTCTACACGCCTTAGTAACTACGTTCAAAATATGTGCATCGTGAGTTTTGGATCAAAAGTCACTCCAAGGTCTTTATGGCTGAACACTTCAGCGAGCAAAGTATCATTTAATATATAATTAAAATTAATAGGAGAGTCCTTGAGAGAAAAAGCTATTTTATGACATTTAGTAATGTTAAGATATAAATAGTTTGAAGTACATCATGCATTTAGAGCATTTAAATCAGCTTGGAGGAGCTGACAGTTTAAATAGGATTTGACTGCTCAAAATACTTTCAAGTCATCAGCATACAAGAGGCAAAGGGAATTAATTACAAAGGCGAGATCATTTATGAACAAAAGAAAGAGAAGCAGCCTAAGAGTAGAAGCTTGTGGAACATTATATGAAAGATAAAAAGGGACTACACGTGGTACCAGAGACCTCGACAGGGACGATACGATTGATAAAATTACATCCACGGTAGAAGAACACCCAAGATGTCAAGAACTTTAAGCTAGCGATAAAGAAGAAGATGATTTACAGTGTCAAAGGCCTTGGTGAAATCTGTGGAGATCACATCAACTTGCAGTTGGGTATACTAAGCTCTTGCAATACTTTTAGAGAACTCCATTAAATTAGAGGTAGTGGAGTATCCTTTGAGAAAGCCATGCCATGGAGCTAATGATTTTGAGAGCCGATTATGAACCAGTCGTTCAAGTAACTTTGGAGACCAGGAAATTAAGGAAATAGGGCGATAATTGAAAACTGACGTAGTATCACCACTTTTAAAAATAGGCACAATATTAGCTATTTTTCAAGAGTTAGGGAAAGTGCCAGTACTCAAATTTACTTTAAAGAGAAGAGATAAAGGAAAATTTTGCAATGAGGCTAACGACTTCATAAATATGTTTGGCAATAAGGATCAAGAGTATTGACCAAAAATTCAACTTCAGATGCATCTGTACAAATATAGAAAATTAGGAAAGGAATACAATTAGGTAAGACAGCAGTATGCACAGTTGCAACAGGAGGAGAACAAATCGAAGAGAAAAATTGGGCGAATGAGTAACTGGCTTCTTGATGAAAAGAAACCTCTGCACCATTCTAATGAACCTTACTAGGACTAGAATCAGTGGATTCCAGCGACTTAATATAAGACTAAAAACTTATTTCCAACGGAACAATTAATTTGCAATTTGACTAATGTACTATACATCTTTCCGAATTGCTAACTGTAAAATTTCTGCACGCGCAACAATCGCATTTGCAAGTATCCTGAATTATTGCTGATTACCTTTGTGCTTGCATATTTGATACAATTGCATTGCAGCAAAGTTCAAGTCAATCAAAATTTGCTGATTGGCAAATTTCTGCGAATTGCATTTTTCCATACCTTTCACCTGGCGTATGTATACTTGTCATAAGCAATTCGAAAATGGTGAGTTGACAGATTAAATGTACAAATATTCTAGGTCAGATAATAAAATTTATCAGTAATGGATTGATCACAAAACAAGGTGTTTTATTTGAAAAACTCTTATTTAAACATCTGGTGACAGCAAGTATAGTAGAAACAGCAACCAAGCTAAGAAAGAATTATCATCAAGCAGACACTTACAAAATTTATCAGACAGGCTGATAAATTAAGCAGCAGCAATCAAACTAGGAAGAAAGTAGCAATTAGCACTTGGAACATTTTTTTAAGATAGGCTGATAAATGAGGTAATATCAAGCAACAAGTAGGAGAATTTATCAGGCTGGCTGACAAATTTAACAGCAACGTCGGGACTGGGAACACGAAGAACGTCACTAACCAAGCAACTACCTCTTGAGTGAACACAGTCAGGCTGGACTATCGCTGGCAACATTTGGTGGCCCAGGAAAACAATAAGCTACAGTTGTTGACGCAAGCATCAATAAGACCACAGTCAATTCAAGAAACCGAAAACAACATCCTCTGCTTGGATTATTGAAGAAATACGTGAATATAACTAACAATCCATTTCAGCATGGAGTCTTTGCTAAGCAAGCAGCCAGCATTAGGGGAAGAGATCGAACGAACGGTTCGTAATTATAAGAAAGATTCTTCAGAGCGCAAGGATGTCAAATATCTCCAAGCTAAATTTAAAAAAATTGAGACACTATGGAATGAATTCCAACAGAATAATGAAGCGCTAAAAGCCGGAGCAGAAGAGTTTGGTGAGGTAGATTACTTTAAAAGTAACTAATATCTGGAAGTGAAATCACTGTTACCAGTGAAAGATTAAAGGAGACCATTCACTGGCTGATGCATTCAAAGGCAGAAAAGAACATTAATCCAAACGTTAAACTTATCCAGCAGTTGATTCAATGTGAAGAGATTATGCTGCCGACATTGAGAAATCTCTTGATGCGGACAGAAGATCTTTTTAAAGTCAGGCTAAACTCAAGATTATAAGGATTGTCATCCAAATGGACCTTCTTTGGCACGCAATTTGAAGCTTTTGTACTAAAAAGATATAACAAGCAAACACCCACTCATTTAACATATCTCAACACATTGACCCTTTACTTGGTTTGGAGCTATAATGATCCCAGGAACGATTTCTTTAGGAAAGTAGCTACTTAACTTTCACAGTACGGTATTCGGGGGAATGGTGGTAGAGAAGATGAACAAACCATTGGCAGAAACTTAAATTTGTGGTGTATCTTAAAACCTAGACTAACAACTACAAATATTCTGGAAAATTGAGGAAGCTGGACTTTCTTCAGTAACAACAAATGTGGAGGAAGATATAGAATGTGAGAAATTTTTCATGGCCACATTAACCAGATCTTCAACTGGACGATACATAGTACGTCTTCCATTTCAGGAGTCTCCCAATTAAGTAGGACTGTCGAAAAAAATAGTATTACAGCAACTCAGTGCCTTCAAAGGAGATTTCTTCGAAATTCTAAGTTACAAAACCATTACACTGCGTTTATTGGAGAATATTGGAAGCTAGGACACTTGAAACTGATCAGTGAAGTCGATGAGAGCAAACCACACTATTTTCTTCCTCATCATTGTATATTGCGGCCAGAGAGCAAAACTACCAAACTAAGAGTTGTGTTTGATGGATCAGCCAAGACATCAAGCAATAAACCTCTGAATGACATTCTGCAAACCGAAAAAATGTTGCAAAAAATTTTTTACGATATCTTGCTACGACTTCGATGACATAAATATGTGATAACGGCTGATATAGAAAAATTGTATTGCCAAATAATTGTGGCTCCAGAAGACCAAAACTTCTAACTTATTCTCTAGCAGAATAAGCCTGGAGGAGAAGTGCAGACATACCGATTAAAAATTGTGACATATGGCACACGAAGCGCTCCATATTTGGCAATAAGGAGTTTGAACCAACTCGCTCTCGATGAATGTTCACTGTATTCCCTAGCAAAGAAAACAGTTCAGCAAGACTTTTATGTGGACGTTTTTCTGACTGGATGTAATATACTCAAAGCCACGTCGGACCTTTATCATCAAATAATCAATCTGTTACAAAAAGGAGGATTCCAATTACGCAAGTGGTGCTCTAACAATCGTACACTTCTCAAATCCATCCCTCCCGAAGACAAAGCTATAGAAGTTAACATCTCCAAAGTACAATCTGAGAACGTGATCAAAGCATTAGGACCGTGCTCTCAGAAGTGTCGCAACTATTCGACCCACTTGGACTTGTAAATCCAGTTATAGTGTTAGAAAAAATATTTATGCAGTAACTATGGGAGATAAAGCTAGATTGGGAAACTCCACCGCCAGAAGAGTTGCAACAAAAATGGATCATGTATCAACTACAACTTCCTCGCTTAAACACGCTTGAAATACAACGGCAAATTAGACTGGTCACTGGCAACAAAGCTTATCAATTTTATGAGTTTCGGATGCAAGTCAATTGGCCTACTGCGCTTGCATCTATTTAAGAACCGAAAGTTAAAATGGCATAACAATAAACTTAATATGTGCTAAGAGTAGAGTAGAACCTACAAAGAAAACGTCCATTGCAAGCCTAATTGCTTGTTAACTTGATACGTCAAGTAAAAGCGATTCTTCCAATAAAATCGAAAAAACGTTTCGGTGGACGGGATCCTCAATTGTTTTGCAGTGGATATCATCCCCATTATCAAAGTTTACACCATTTGTAGCCAATCGAGTTTAATCAATTCAGTCGTTTACAGGGACGGCAATCTGGTAACATGTGGAATCTAAAGATAACCCTGCAGACATAGTATCCCGAGAAATGCTTCCTTCACAACTAAGAGAAGGATCTCTATGGCTTAACGGACTAAGCTTTCTTTGCTATTCCATACGAGTAAACCCAGCTCCAGACTACCTAAGCACCATAAGCTCTCTCCCGGAAATAAGAAGGACGAAGTTTGCACTTTCTACCAACAATCCAACATCAGATTTAGTTCAAAAAATTCATCTTAAAAACAACTTTCAACGCCTACAAGAGGTACTAACATTCATCATCAGATTTGCAAGCAATTATAGAATACCAAAAGATCAGCGCACAACTGGCAAACCAATGCCTATAGAAATGGAAATTGCATTGAAGCTAATTACAAAGAGCATGCAAGCTCAAGATTTTGCTTCTGATAGAGTGAAAGTTACATAAGAGCACTAACGCCATTCTTGGATGATGACGGAATACTTCAAGTAGGGGGAAGAATTTAAAAAAGCACCCTACCATTTCGATCAAAACACCCGATGATCATTTCAAGAAAGAATTTCATTTCGAAGCTAATATTTGAGGACCTTTACCGAAAATGTTTACATGCAGGCCCCCAAACTTTGCGGGAGCAGACTTAGGTAACACTACTGTAAGACAATGCGTTTGTTGTGCTCGAGCCAAACCGAAAACTATTACTCAACTTATGAGCAATCTTCCTGCGGTAAGAATCTAACAGTCGTGGCCATTCTCAAATACTGGGATTGAATTTTGTGGGCCAGTTAAAATTCATTTTCAAATAAGAGGAAAACAACCTGTTAAAACATATGTTGCAGTTTTTGTTTGCTTCGCGATAAAAGCCATGCTTTTGGAGCTTGCATCTGATTTGACAGCTGTTGCATTCACCGGAAGTTGATTCATTTCAAGATGAGGCCTTTCCGCTGAAATATTCTGTGATAATGCCACAAATTTTGTTGGACCATGATCAGAATCACAAGAAGTACACAATATGATATTCAGTCAAGATGGGCAAGATATAATTCAAACCTTCTGCAGCAAGAAGGGATTGGCTGCACATATCACCAAGACTTTGGGAGGCAGCTGTAAAATCTGCCACATAACATCTCAAAAGAATACTTGGAGCTGTACTTAATTCAAGGCAACTTATGATCCTATTCTGTGATCCAAATGAACTTCAAGCATTAATACCCGGCCATTTTTTAATTGAACGACCACATTCCACTTTGCCAGAACCGACGATGCAACCCGAAAGCTTAAACCTGGTCATAAGATGGAAACTAGTTCAATCATTACACGCTGAATTTTAGCAGCGGTGGTCAAAAGAATTCTTGCAGACTTTGCAAAACCGATACAAGTGGCAAAACCCCCACCCGGAACTCACGACTGGTACTCTTGTTCTGTTAAAAGAAAACAACACTCCTTCTCTTCAATGGAGAATAGCGCGTGTCATTAAGAAAATACCAGGATCGGATAAGCATAATCGAGTAGCGGGACTCAAAACATCATCAGGTGAATGTGACTGGGTTATGCATTCCGTATGCCTTCTTTGCGAAAGTATTACCACACCTGCTCAACCAATCGCTGAAGCAATCGAAACAGCTAGTGACAATCCTCCTAAAGTGAAATTGAAAATGGCACTAGTTAGTCCTATCACAAACACTGTTGTGTGCGCTCTTAGTAATACCTCTCTTCAAAGGAACGCAAGCGGAACTGCAAGTCCCAGTCGATATTACGCCGCTCAGTTAAAACCCTGGAATATTCTTCAAGGACGTAGGACCAATGTACATAACACTTAACAGCTGGAAGATTGTCTCCTCCTGTGACCTATCCGGATACTAAACGGAATATGAGGGAATGACTAAGTCAATTCAAATTTTGATGGGCTTTGCTCAGCACACGCAGTTGTTATGCAACTTTAGCACGTACAACTCGAAATTCAAAAACGGAACGAACTTTTATATCAGCATCAAATAGATTCCAGAAGGAAGAATATATCTCCATTTAACATAATTGGCTCCATGGCCCATTCGTCATTCGGCATTCTTTATGAAGAGTTTACTCAGTAGTATGAAGACGAAGTACAAAGAACAAATAAAAACAAACAGTATATTCTAAACTTATTTAAAAATCAAACTAGCATCACTGACGACACTCAACCACAAAGTCACTTCATCCAATGACAAATAGATCACTTAACAGGCGTCACGAGAAAAAATGGTATAAATCAGCCAAATATTCAACTGAATCTCACTTCAGACCACTCAAATGGTAAATCATCTTCAAATCACTCAAAATAAATTATTGGAAGTTATTACAGTCAGTTATAACGAAAAAATCAATCCCCTTCTTCTTAGTACAAGAGAACTAAACAAACAGGTCCGAATAATGAGAGAACATTTGCCACCTGACCAAGTTGTACCTGTACCAAAAAGTCACCACTGAAGCTATACAACTTAGCTAGAATCCGAGCTAGAACGACTAGAAAGAATATATTGTTCAACATTTGAATACCGCTGATCTCACCTAAACACTATAAACTGCTTAAAAATCTACCCAATTCCTACCAAAATAGAAAACTCCATTGTTCAATTCCAACCTTCATCTAATAACCTAGCAGTTACCTTACAGCGAGACAATTACTATCCGTTATCTGACTCGGAGAAAAATAAATGCCAACATTTCGAATCAGAATTATCTGCATCAAAAGCCATCCACAATGCACTCTGATGTTAGTAAATGTGAGATGTCCTTTCCTGCTCCCTCGAGCGAAATATCACAATCCTGCATAGTCAAAAAACTTGCATCATCCACTGACAATTATTGGTTTCAGCCAGAAAGCAAAAACAGTTGGATATTTTCAGTTCTAAGAACCGTAACACGGGATATTGTTTGTCAGCATACTTTGCACACCAGAGAAATCAAAGGCAGCGCAATTTTGAAACTGCCTCCAAACTGCATCGTAAATCAGAAATCAATGATAATCACTGGACATAATCAATTCATCGGCAAAGCTAACTTCTCATTTGCTCCAATCATCGACCTCGCTAACTATACTTTAATTGCCACGGATCTTCCCAAAGAAGACTTCAACTCTACGTGGACTACGGAATCTAATCAAATCGAGCAACTTTGAGGCAAACTGAGGGAAGAACTATCAGCGGACCTGCTTGAACGCCTTTCAGCTAATTATACGCACAACCACGTTATCAACTATATCACTTTTGTCATCCTGCTCATTGTCTTCATTTTTACATCCAAAGAAGATTCCGTAACAAATTCAAAACATAAAAAGCAGCAGTTGAAATTCTCTCACGAGAATTCAAAGTGGCGGAAGATGTTAAATAATAAATTATCTACCTATTCCAATGGAACAATTAAAATGCCTTATGTACACCTTTCCGAATTGCTTACGGTACAATTTCTGCACGCGTAACAATCGCATTTGCAAGTATCAAGTCAATCACCAAATTTTCGTTAACTTTAAGCAAGCTTACGAGAGTATTGGTCATAATGTACTGCACCAAATAATGCTTTGCTTTGGCATCCCAGCCAAATTAGTCCGTCTTACCAAAATGACAATGACGTCAACAACCTCCTTAGTCTGCATCAATAACCAACTCACCGATGCCTTTGACACAAATATCGGACTAAAGCAGAGAGATAGACTGGATATTTTATTCAGTTTTGGCGATCTTGAAGACCATCTGCATACACAGGAAAACAAAGCTCCAAATATACAAATCTGTGATAAAACCTGTGTTATGTTATGGGTGTGTAACATGGACCCGAACCGAAGCTTCCGCAAATATATTGAACGCCTTTGAGCAACGAGTCCTGAGGCGAATAATCGGAGCGAAGCTGAGGGGGACCAATGGCGAATTCGATACAACTATGAACTGTATGAAATTTTTGACGAACCGGAGATCTCAACGATCGTAATGGGCTGGACACGTGAATCGTATGGACGAACAACGGATACCCAAGAAGGTATTCGTTAGGCGAACTGAAGGCTGTAGACCAGTGGGAAAACCGAGAAAATGTTGGTCTGACTCGGTCGACGAAGACACTTCATCGCCACTCGGATTTCGAAATTGGATGACGTGGTCAATGGACCGAAACAGTTGGGGGCGCTTCTTGTACGAAGTGAAGGCCCAACGAGACTGTAGTGCTAAGAAGACGAAGAATGGATTGATCACAGCACAAGGTGTTTTATTTAAGAAACTCTTGTTTAAACAAAAGTTTTGTATTATTAGCCTCAAGAAAACTATCCAGTCTACAGAAATAAGTCTTTGGAGCATATTTGATCTCTTTCTCGGTATTAGCACACAGCCTTCTAAAATTAGATCTTGCTCGTAGGGCACTAAGCACTCGCTTTATAAACGAAGGTTTTTGATTATACGGAATGCTTGAAGACGTGTAAAACAGCAAATAAACCTTATTTGCTATAAATATATAAATATGAAATTTATGTAAAACAACTTCACAATTTAGGCCTCTAAAGAAATCTAGACAAATCGGTATGAATAGCTACATCTTTAACTTTAAAAAGTTAAATTTTGGAACAACATGAGGTTTATTATATTTAATTTCATCGTCTATAAGAACTGCAGATAAAGGAGGATGATGCTGATCAAGAGGAACATATGGATGTACGGCCTGAGATACAGATAAGCAGCTGACTAGAACATTTGATTGAACAAAGTCAAGGAGACAATCATTACAATTGCAGATTTGATTAAATTGAGAAAAGGAACAAGGAAATAGGAAATATAACAGTGTTACAAGAAAAAGATTAACTGACGAGATAGAAAGGGTAGGATCATTCTTCCACTCTATGCATGGTAAGTTAAAATTCCACCAAATCAATATTTTGGCGTGAGGGTGTCGCAAAACTAGATAAGAGGAAAGATCATCAAAAAAGTCTCGTGAACAGGGGATATAAATCGACAAAATCAAGAACTTTTTATTACGAGGGAGAGAAATTTTGACAATAACACATTCTAAAGTATGGGAAACAAAGAGAACTATTTAGAGTTTTGCTGACTGCGAACAAAATTCCACCATCATCAGCTTTATTACTAGAATTAGGTCGGGGTTACATCTTTATACAATATGATCAGGAAACATTTCACTACTCAAAATGTTTACATTCAGCCATGTCACCTATACCCCAAAAAGTGAAAAAATCAGACCTTTTTGTTGAAGGGTCTGGACTGCGGAGAAGACACGGTCAATTTCCTTCAGGTGCTCAAGCAAGCTACACCAGAAATTGAATTTATTACCGTCAAAATCTTTGCAGCAAGAAGAATTTACCACTTCATCTGGCACAAATCTCAACAAAAGGCAGCCCAAATGACCTTCGACAAATAAGGTACTAGAATTTCAGAGTGGTGAGTCGGGAACGCCTCTAGAAAAGAGAAGTCAACCAGTGTTACCAGTGTCAACTGCGCCATGCACTTTTGGTGCGTAAAATGCAAAAATAATACTGCTGCTTAAGAAGAATAATACTGCTCCAACTGCGGTGTATTTGGTCATGCAGCATCATATCAAGGATACTCCCGATGTTAAGATACAAAAATTAAATTTATTCATAAACAAACGCAAGTACACCGCAGTGTAATACCTTACAGCTTCGTCAAGCCCGGAGTATTATTTGCACTCGCCACTTAAGGATCAGCAAATAATACTTTAAAAATGTAAGTGGCAATAATGAGCTGCTTCTTAAAATTTACCAGAGCCTTAATTCTTTAACAGAGAGAATCGATCAACAAGATTCAAAAATTAACTTTGTTTTATAGCGTTAAAATCGTTCATACAACTCAAAATGACCTGTCATCCAGTCACATTACCATCGATAGGCTTCGTCTCATCTCGATCAACGTCAACTCCATTGTTACTCTACACGGACGCGACTATCGGCTTGAATTCATTGTTAAGCAAAAGACTGACATCATGCTTCTCACTGAAACCAACCTCCATTCATGGCAGTCCATGACATTCAAGAATTTGAATTCGTAAGAAATGATAGTGTTTCGGCGCGGTACAGTGTTCTGCAGGCCGAAAGTTGTATTCATGAAGAATCCTCAAATCCTAGCCATACCAGCTATTATTGAGGATTTTGGGAGGAAACCTTGGTATATTCAATTGTTGTAGAATATCGCAAAATAAAGGTATGCTGGGAAGGGAAAACTGGGAATTATCCAAATATGAACGCTTTGTTCTTATCGATAGCTGTTTTACAACTGATCTTTATTTGTAGATTTCAATTATTTTTATATCATGCAAAGTTTTTGAAATAAGCATGCAATCGGAATGTTATCAGAATATGATATAAAAAAAATCCAAACTTTATCATCAAAATCGAATTGAAATTAGTGACCCAATTATAAGAGAAATTTGACCAGTCATAAACAAAACTCAATTTAATGAAATGTTATGCAGTTAGTGTACTAATTGAACTAAGATTTAAGTTGAAGGGAAAAAGTGAATTTAATGAATTTTTGATTAAACGGAATGAGTTAGCAATATTGAATATTGACAAAGATTTTTGAACTTAGGAAAAATTATTTGATTTTTTCTTCTTTAAAATCCGCCGGGCATTGCTTTTTAGGGTTTTGTAAAATAATTTTACAAAACCCTTCTAAAATCGCGTCCTGTCTGTCCGTCTGTCCGTCTGTCTGTCTGTCCGTCCATCCGTCCGTCCGTGTGTCACAGCAGTTTTTCTCGGAAACCACTTAGGCTAGAAGCAACAAATTTTGTATATAGGTGTAAAGTGGTGATCTCTTCAAAGTTCAATTACTAAAAAATTTTATAAGGTATTTAAGGGGGGTCTCCCCATATAGGAGAGCGACCCCCCGAAAAAAAAATTTCATTGAAGGTAGCCGATATGGGTGTCAAATGAAAGGTCTTGATGAGAACTTTTCAAGACAGGTCTTAGTTTGGCAAAGTTTGCTTCGAGGGGCGCACAGGGAGGGGAAATACACGAAAAATTTGTGTCCCCCCCCCCCCCTCGCGATTGGACACCTTCCATTCGAAAAATCTGAAAAAAATCACGAATGTAGGCCTTGATGAGTACAACAACAACAAAAACGTGAGAAGTCGCAATTCACTCAACTTTGTTAGTAATAGTATGATTTATCCATTTTATGTTTTCTTGAATAAAATCTTAACGGTACCCTTAAATTCAATAAAACACAGATCTCTATTTATAAGATTGATCAACCCTGCAAGTTTCTTAAAGATTGCATCATATTCAGCGAAGTTATAGCGGTTTGAATTTTCCTGTATTACTATGGAACAATATGCGCTGCATGTATTACTATGGCTACATACGAGTATGGCTATGGAACAACATGCGCTTTTTACCGACTCAGACACTACATTTTTACCAGGATTTGCATGAAAATTTCAGGAATGATAGGTGTCATGAATAACTTTGAGAATCAGTTCAGCTAGTGGTATCAGTAATCGTAAAACAAAATAGTGGCTGTTTTAAATGCGAAGATTGAATAATTTTGAGTTTTTTTTCCCCAACTTCAACGTTTAAGGTGCATGCTTTGAACACTTGATTCAACTTAATGAATGACTGAAGCTGAGTACCTACAATTAATACTCATAAGTGAAACAAGTAAAGGAAGCGGGAGGGAGCTTCTAACAAAAGGGCTTTGTAACAACTCTAGGATTCGAAAAAATTGGCTATTAATCGATGATAACAGTACAGGAGAGTGGCCCCTGAAAAAAAATTCATCAAACGTAGCCGATATGAGTATGAAATGATAGCTTTCATGGGAGCTTTTCAAAACAGTTCTTAAACAGTCAGTTTTTGTTTCAGCGGGGGCACAGGGGGGAAAAACATGAAAAATGTGTTTCCTTCCTCGCGAATGGACATCTGAAATAATTATCAAGGGAGATATTTATGAGTAGAAGAATAACAAAAACCTCAGAAGTCGAAATTCTTTCAACTTTGCTAATAATAGTATGGTCTTCGAATTTCATAGTTTCTCCAATAAAATCGTCATTGACATGCTTCTTGACTTTATTCAAGCTGGTGACTGCATTTTGAAAATTGAATACAAAACCCTTCTGACATGAGCGTAGGTCTGTTTACCCAACTTGTTTGTGTGAGCAGACGCGTTTTGACTACTTTGAGTCATCTTCAGTGTCTAAAGGATATTTTGAAGGGAATGACTTTACATAGTTGTAGGATGGATTAAGCGGATAGGTAATTAGGTCAGGTAGTAAATTACGTCAAATACTAAATCAGGCCAGGTAGAGGGATATACTGTTTTTGTTTTTTGCTTGTTGAATGCCAGTTTGTTCTGTTTCCTCACATTTCAATTTTCCATTTTTGTCTAAGAGTGTGGTCTAGTTACTGAGAAAATTGCGTCGGAATTTGTAACAAGTAGTTCGTTGATAATGTTACTGTCTGTTTTTCTATATTTATATATTTCAAGCCTTTCTAGAGTGTCAAGCCTCGGTCCTTTGCTTTGTTTGTGTAGCAATTTCACAGAGTTTGTCAAAGCATCAGGCTCATGTGTGTAGTTTTGTAGATGCATCGCATAATTGGAGTCAGCCTTGTAGTGTAAGAAAGAACGTAAGTGCTCTTTGTATCTTGTCATTGGTTTTCGTGTTCTCCTTCCTATATACGAGTATACCATGTTACAGTCCTTGCATGTCAGTTTGTATATGCCGCTGTTTTTGTATATTGATATGTCATTCAGTTTTGGTTTCAGTTTGTTTTGTTGTTGTCCAGCATATGGGCTGGTGTGGCAGCTCCTGAGGAGTATATCGGTCACCTCGTACGAAACTGCGAGATTTTTAATGGAACCAGCCCATATGCTGGAACCAGCTGAAGTCCATCGAGCGAAAAATGCTTTTAAGTTGATAGCTAAAATGCTCGGGTGAAAGGATAATGTAGTTCTTTCACTTAGGATACGAGCATTCCTTAAACAAAATTTCTTATAAGTTCGCTACCACTGCGTAATAGTGGAAATTATTGTTCGATAGAGCTTGCAGCACTGCCATGCTGCAGCACATATATATGTATATATATATATATATATATATATATATATATATATATATATATATATATATATATATATATATATATATATATATATACATAAATATATATATATATATATATATATATATATATATATATATATATATATATATATATATATACATAAATATATATATATATATATATATATATATATATATATATATATATATATATATATTTATGTATCTATCTATATATATATATATATGTATATATATATATATATATATATATATATATATATATATATATATATTATATATATATATATATATATATATATATATATATATATATATATATATATATTTATATATATATATATATATATCTATATATATATATATATATATATATATATATATATATATATATATATATATATATATATATATATGGGTTCGTGGTCACCTCATAAAAAACTGCGAGAAAGTTCGATAAGTTTCAGTCAATTTTAAAGAAGTGGTGGAGTTCGCTAGCTCACGGCTGTTCTTTAATGCGTATTTGTGATCAAGGTGCATAACATCAGCCGTTATCGTTGCCAAGTACCGTGCTAATTTGTATGCAGGAGCTGGACGGTAGTTGACGACAGGACGGATTGGAATATTAGATTTGTGGAGCTTAGGTTGTCCTTTAAAGGAAGGCGGGGGATGTGCATGAATCTGGGTTTATGTAGTGATAATCAGTGTTAGGAGGAATGATTAGTGGGGATTGTATAATGGCAGTACATAAGTCCGCTTGGAACTTATTGGTGGGGTCTATGTTTACCAGTTTGTACCCGTTGGCTTTATTGAAGTCTATTGTTTTTTGTACGAAGACCGTTGTTTCTAGGTTCACCGTTGTATGTCCTTTGTCAGCCTTTGCCACTGTTAGTAGGTTATCCATAAGTTTTTTCTGAATGTGTCTTAATATCTTATAGTCTTCGTGGAAATTCGTGTTGATTGTGCTAGTTCATATTTTTTTTCAGTTTGTCTACTGCAGTATGTCTTGCGTGTGTCGGTTGTTCCTGCAGCAGTTTGTTAATGGCTAGTTCAGTGTCGAGTACTAGTTGTTCTAGGTCTTTGTTGCGGTTTTTGTTACATAAGTTGTGTTTCAGTCGCTTATCTAACAGTTCCATTTCTTGTGTCATAAAAGGCGTATCTGATACGTTGAGGCTCTGTTTGCTGGTGTAGTGATTTTGTTATTTTTTTCATCAATTTGTCAAGTTTCTTTCTCATGGTCTCATATATACTTTTAAGCTGAATATTATTGTTTTGTCTCACGTCATTGTAAAACTGTAGAAAATTTTCATTGTTAGTTAGTTGTAAGTGTTAATGTAATAGTTGTCGGTTTATTTCGTCCTTTTTTATGAACAGTGTGTTTCTAATGCGGAGTATTTGTGCACTACGTTGTGTGTCTCGTGCAGCAATTGTGTTTTGCTTTATGACGATTCTTGCAAGTGCTGGTGTATAGTGTGTTTTAAGCACTGTTTGTGAAACCATATGTTTGCTATTGTTCGATGAAGTTTTAGAGCAAGGTTGTGGAATGATCGCAATAGTTTTGCCTGGATGGTAGTGTTTCAGTCAATAATTTTGTTTATTATTGACTAAAATTAATTGAATTTTATTGTTGACTATGTT
This sequence comes from Odontomyia ornata, assembly GCA_963969285.1. Classification (NCBI taxonomy): domain Eukaryota; kingdom Metazoa; phylum Arthropoda; class Insecta; order Diptera; family Stratiomyidae; genus Odontomyia; species Odontomyia ornata. The sequence goes on from OZ017739.1 coordinate 190,753,324, forward strand.
CAGTAATTGCACATTTTGGGCGGCCACAAGAAATAATTTTGTTGAATCTACCTTTAACCGAGTTTGCGATATTGAAATGATCTCCGGTTGGAGTAGTAGCTTTCCGGATTTGCAGGATGTAGCTTTGGCATTTGCTTTGCATTTCGTTGCCAACTAGTACCAGTATTAATGTAATAAAAATTATAGTTGCCACGAGCACTGTGTGCTTTTTAATTTTTTGAAATGTTGTTGTAGAGTCTTGATTGATTGTAAAAAGCTTGTGCGATATCCTTGTGATCGGCTTAGCGTTTCCTGCGGAGGATCGTTTATCATCAGCGTTAAACTTTTCAGGTGGGATATCCTTCAAGTAGGAACTGACAACTGTCATTTTTTCATTGACTGATGATCGAGGAGTAATTTCCTTGATCTCAATGAGACAATTCAAAGCTATGCGTATGATTCCTACGTCTATTTGCACAATTTCTTGCCACTTGCCATTACAAATTATGTGGACTGGAAGGAGAGGATTTATAACAAACAATAAAGTACTCTACATTATTAGACTTTTCCACTGTGTTCGTTTGTTAATTGTGCCAAAGGTAGGGTATATAGTTCTGTTGTGCCTGTTGTAGATTTCATCAAGGATGCAATTGGGCTTCATTACCATATTAGTTTTGGAAGCGATATTTTTGCTTTCAGAGGTGTAACCTTAGTTTTTGCATAGAGCAAAGTTGTCTTTATAGCTTCAAAGTCATCAGTGGATTTGCTGTACACAACTGCAGCATAAGCTACCTCCAATGTGCCGGAGAAACCATGAAGTTCTATGTTGGCTCTAGATGAGTAGTGAACCCATTGAGGAATTCTTATATTTTCTAGGCTAGCAAAATCCATTTCAAAACTGTAGCGGGTCATAGATGGTAGTAATATTTGAAAATAGTCGTTGTTTTGTCAGCCTTTGATCTTTTTCAAATTTTGGAACCTTCAACTGAAATTCTTCTTCTTCAATAACTCTGAATGATTACTAGCCCATTTTCTAAGGTTGAATCCACCCTTTTGGAGCAGGCCTATAATTGTCCTTTGTAGTTTTGTTGCCTCCTCTTTCAAATCTCCCCCACTGAGCATATTATCAGCATAAAAATTGTTTAGAAGGGCTTTAGTTGCGTATGGATACTTTTGTCCTTCATCGTCCGCTAGCTGAATCAGATATCTTACAGGCTGTGCCTTGTTTACTGTTTTCGAGTGCTCATTTCTCGAAAAGACTCTTTGGTAGTCTCTATCTTGCTTTGCTACAGCACAAACATCTTTTCAATATCCGGGGTATAAACGTACTTATGTTTTCTCTATCTTAATAAGATTTGGGCAAGGTCTTGTTGTAATTTGGCGCCAGTACAAAGCAGATCATTCAAGCTAGGACCCTCTGAGAAATTTACTGATGCATTAAATACGACTCGGACTTTGGTCGTAATGCTATCTTCTTTGATTACTGGATGGTGCGGTAAGTAAAAAGACGTTTTTAGTATCTCTGCTGTAAGGAACAACTTTTTCCATGTGCTCGAGCTCAACATATTCCTCAAGAAACTTTTGGCATTCTTTTTAGGGTTTTGTACTAAAATACAAAACCCTATTGCAATCACAATCTGTGTCCATCTGTCCGCCCGTCCATCCGTCCGTCTGTATGTCACAGCACTTTTTCTCCGAAACTATAGAAGCTACAGCAATGAAACTTTGTTGAATGATCAACAGTGGCGACTTCTTGAAAGTTTTGGGGTGGAAAATTTTTTCAAAGGGGTTTAAGGGGGTCTCCCCATCTAGGAAGGGGGGGGGTCACCCTTAAAAAAAAGTTATCAGTGAAGTCTTTTCAAAACAGTCTGAAAATTGCCGTATCAGTACCGTGGGGGGCAGGGGAAGGGGAAATGTACGAATTTTTCGCGTACACCCCCTCGCGATTGGACACCTTTCATCCGAAAAATCTGAAAAATATCATGAATATAGGCCTTTATGAGTACAACAACAACAAATACGCGAGAAGTCGAAGTCACTCTACTTTGTTAGTAATAGTATGATTTATCGATTTTACATTTTCTTGAATAAAATCTTAACGGTCCTGCAAGTTTCACAAAGATCGAATGGTATTTGACAAAGTTATAGCGGTTTGAATTTTCCTGTATTACTATGGACAATATGCGCTGTATTACTATGGAAACATATGGCTATGGAACAATATGCGCTTTTTACCGACTCAGACACTACAGGTTTGCTAGGATTTGCATGAAAGTTTCAAGGATGATAGGTATCATGAATATCTTTGAGAATTGGTTCAGCTAGTGGTATCAGCTTTGAATACGAAGGTTGAATAATTTGAGATATTTTTTCCCAACTTCAACCTTTACGGTGCATGCTTTTAACACTTGATTCAATTTAATGAATGACTGAAGATGGGTACCTTCAATTAATACTCATACGTGAAACACGTCGAGGAGGCAGAAGAGAGCTCTTTACAGAAGGACTGTGTGACCACTATAGGGTTCGAAAAAAAATCGATGATTACAGTACAGGGGAGTGGCCCCTGAAAAAAAATTTCATCAAAGGTTGCCGATATTAGTATCAAATGAAAGGTCTTTATGAGAGTTTTTCAAAACAGTCCTTAAACTGACAGTTTTGCTTCATTGGGGCACAAAAAATATGTTTCCCACCTTGTGATTTGACACCTGTTATCTTAACAATCTGAAAAAAGTTATCGAGGGAGATATTTATGAGTCCAACAATAAGAAATACCTCAGAAGTCAAAATTCGTTCAACTTTCTCACTAAGAGTATGATCTTCGAATTTCATATTGTCTCCAATAAAATCGTATGGATGCCTTTAAACCAAAACAAATTTGATGTTAAGTAGCCTTACACAAGGTCCTAATACTCTGTTTGTTTGATGAAATTCGTGTCATATTCACGGAAGTTATATCCATTTGAAATTTCTCCAATTACAACAAATATAACACACCATTTTGGTATATTATGGACTTTCCTTCGAACCAGACACTGCAGTTTTGAATCAATCTTCTTAAAATTTTGAGATAAGATCGATGACATAAATTTTTTTGAAATTTCATGATTTGAGTGTTTTTGCTAGTTGAAATTGGAGAAGCAATGGATTTTCTTTCAAACGAACAAATCTCTTTGACATATTTCTTGATTTTATTCATTGCTGGTGATTGCATTTTGTAAGTTGAGTACAAAACCCTTCTGACAGGATATCTGCCTATCCAACTTGTTTCAATTTTGGTTCCTTTTCCAGTCTTTTCTTAACTTGCGTGTATCTCAAGAAAGATTTAATGCGAGATTCTCCAAGTGATTGAAGGTTAATATCATCCTTGAATGGGAGCCGTGATTACCTCTAGCATATGTTGCTTGAAAATGTTCTTGGCGTCTAGCTTCAGCGATTGAGAGCTCTCTTTCGTGATCATCATTGTCCATCTTAAAGAATCTTTCCACAGATTTATGGAATCCAGTCATTGAAGTGCAAGAAATTATTTCCTTTGCACTTCCTTTAACTTTGGGCATGGTTTTACCTGATAAAATCCAGCCAAGCTTTGTTTTTTGGGCCAATAATGGATCTGCTTTCCATAAGCCTTCTTCGATTAACTCTTCTGGAACCTCTGCTCTAAGAATGACGTCAATTCGTCCCCGTGAGGCAAAACTAGGATCTGCTAGCCTTAGTCCTGGGATCTTGCTAGACTCAGGTTGTATGACTCAGTCTTCTGGTAATATCGTCGTAAGCTTTGGCATGATTAATGCTTCGACTAGGAGGGTGAACGTTGATGGGAAATTTGGTGTTATACCAGGTGGGGCAATTAAGTATAAGACTGATTCCATGAAAACCGTACATTTAAAAATTATTCTACAACTCTGCCGTCCCCTTCAAAGTAGTCCCCTTGGGCAGCTTTACAACGATTCCAGCGCGTTTTCCATGCTCCGTAACATTTCGACGTTTCGACATGGATGTCCGTGAGTACTCTCGTGACGGCCACCTGGACGTCTGTAATTGGCTCAAAATGGGTTCCTGTGACCACCGATTTTGTTCTAGAGAACAAAAAAAAAGTCACAGGGTGGCATATCGGGCGAATAATGCGGCTGCTGCAAAACGGTGACCCTTTTAGAGGCCAAATACTGGGACACGCTGAGGGCTCCTCAGAAAGGTTCTTTGGAACCATCTTCGCGTACAAATGTTTCATCCCGAAATCGTTTTTTAAAATTAATCTGACTGTTTCATAGTTCCCACCCAGTTCCGAGACCAATATTCGAACTGTTAAACGTCGATCTTCATGCATTAGGGCACGCATACGCTGAGCATTCGCGTCAGTCCGCCTCTCGACTGGTCACCCGCTCCGCTCCTCGTCTTCCACGCTTTCACGCCATGGAAACACATGGGCACGACTAAGAGCATGCACTTTTACAATTTTAGCGCACATTTCCGAAGCTGTTTCGCCCAACCTGGCGCAAAATTTTATCGCGACGCGTTCTCTTGATCTCGTTTCTCCATTTTCGTGACGAGCACCATCAACACACGTCTACTCAACACAACACAGCAGGTGAACCAAACAAGCTAGAATAATGGTAAATATATCAACGGAGAGAGAGGGGGATTTCGAAGTAGCAGGTTCACCACAAGCACGGCAATGAAATCAATCTCATTACTTAATTGTCACACCTCGTAGACATGTAGACTTGATTTCATACTGTAGATGTTTCTGTTTCACCCATACCGGTAACAGTAGAAAAAATACTTTACTTTTTTAGTCCTAGCCTTTTTGCTGCCTTTGTAGTAATGAAGGATGATTGGGAGCCTTGATCGATAAGGGCTTGTAGCAAGCTTTGTGGTCCAGTTCTCGTTCGTACATTTATTAAGGCCGTTGGAAGTAAAACATTCACATTCACTTCATTACTACTTTCATTCATTCATTCATTTGTGGCAATATTGAAGGTAATGGCTTTAAAATTGTTTGCTTCGTCGATGCAAATTTATGACGATCGTTAGTGGAGAGTTCGTTAAACTTGCCCCAACAATATATGTAATGCTGCTCCTTGCAAAAGGTGCAGGTTAGTTTTGCCATTGCAGTGAGAGCTCGTTACTTGGTGTGCAGTTGGTGGGTTAGATCGTTGTTAAGACTTCATGTCTCTTTAAAAAGAAATTGTAGAGCTGTTGAACTGATTACACTTCCTTGTGGTTGCTTAAAGAATCTTCAAACATATGAATGCTTTCAGAGTCGAGCTTACGCATTGCAGTATGAGTTATAATTGGATCCCACCGATCTGCGTTAATAGACATACTTTTCAGTGCCACAAGACATTTGCGCAGAACGTGGAACATATAGATTATTCTCGCTGCACGCCTATTCTCTACTTTCTTAATGTCGAATATGCTATTAAGATACGCCATAGCCATCCTTTTGTTGCTTGAGAATCGCTGCTGCAGTATCATGATCGCTGTATCGTAGGTTAATGAATCAAGTTGCAGGTGCAAAACGGAATCTTTGGCTTCTCTTTCTAGGTAACTCAGGAGATATTGCATTTTTGGATTAGGACAAAGTTGTAATTATCATGTATAACTGTCTTGAACAAGTCATAACACCCCCTCCATTCCGTTTTTTTGTTTTTTTGTGGTAGGGAGGTGAAGGCATTTACGCCCGCCGTGTCTGGCAATATGGGACTCCCATGGAGGATACCCTTGGACTACCCACTAAACACCTCCCCTGTCAATCTGAGAACCTAGCCTGGAACCTTTTGACACATTACTTCGGGCCAGGTCTCGTTTTGTTACGCCGTGGGGTGCCTTCAAGCTGGGGAGTCCCTTTCCTAGCGGGAGGGGAGAGGGGAAGAGGAAATGCCAGAAGAGCGATCCCCCAGCCCCAGCACCTTCGGCTGCTGTGAGTCCCTTTTATCTTTTAGAACTGCCCGAGCATAATGTGCCACCTGGTTCCATTTGTCAACCGATTCGAGCATCACTGCAACTATATTATCCGGGGTGAGCTCTCCCGTCTCCCTGTAGAGTTCCCTTCGCAGCCTGGCCCATTTGGTACACGCAAACAATGTGTGACAGGCATTGTCCTCCTCTCCTGGGCAAAACCGACAATCGGGAGACCGTGACTTACCGATTTTGTGCAGGTAAGACTGAAAACACCCGTGCCCGCTCAAAAGCTGGGTCAGATAGAAGTCAGTCTCACCATGCCTTCGGTTTAGCCACGGTCTCACATCCGGGATGAGGCGCGCAGTCCACCTTCCCTTCGTGCGATTCCTCCAAGACTGCTGCCAATCGTTGAGCGAGCGTTGTTTCTCCTCGCGGACAACCATCTCCCTCGCATCCTCGTAAATAGCGCGGCACTCTCTAGCAAGGAGGGCGACAGGTATCACGCCTGCAATCACTCTCACGGCCGAGTCGGAGACTGTTGGATACGAAGATGCAATTCTCAGTGCTCCTCTTCTCTGTACCTGTGCTAATCGCTTTCGGTATACCTCCTTGCTGAGAGCGTCGCCCCATACCTCTGCTCCGTACAGTAGCACTGACCCTACAGCACTCATCAAGAGGCGTCTTCTTGATGGACTGGGTCCCCCTACGTTGGCCATAAGTCGACTCAGGGCCGATATTCCCGAAGCAGCCTTCTCAGCCGTTGCCCTGATTTGCTCAGACAAACTCATCTTCGAGTCGATCAGTAGCCCCAGGTACTTCACCGCTGGCTTCGATTCGATTTGTATATCTCCAATACTGATCATCCTTACTCTAGGGATTCTCTTTTTTGTCAAGATGACCACTTCGGTTTTCTCCAGTGCTAAACTGAGCCCGCGAGCAGTCATCCAGTCCCTCACTCGGAGCATTAGCATACCTAGCCTAAGTTGCGCTTGTTCAATGGTGCGTCCGGTGACCAGAGCCGCAACATCACCCGCATAGCCGACCAAGCGCGACCCATCTGGCATCTCAAGTCTCAGTAGCCCGTCGTAAGACACGTTCCACAGGTCCGGACCAAGGATAGTTCCCTGGGCAACACCCGATGTAATTTCCATCCTTCGTTGGCTCTGTGTCGTGTCGTAGAGCAGGCTTCGGTCCTTTAGGTAGTTCCTCAAAAGCCGCACTAGATATTCTGGAACTTGAAAAAAGTTTTCCAGCGTGTCCAGAATATCCACCCATCTAGCGGAGTTGAAGGCATTCCTGACGTCGAGTGTCACCAACAGGACGATCCGTCGCTTGGTGTGACTATATGCCTCTGCCTTTTGGACCGCGCTCACCACCTCTGCAATCGCATCAATGGTAGAACGTCCTGCTCTAAAGCCGTACTGCCGAGGAGATAGGTCTCCAGCAGCACGAATCGTGTCAGTGAGTCTTCCCTTGATGAGTTTCTCTAGCACTTTCCCAGCCGTGTCTAGCATGCATAGCGGGCGGTATGCAGACGGCGATTCGGGATTTTCCTTCCCCTTGCTGACCAGCACGAGCCTCGCCACCTTCCATCGTACCGGGAAACCCCCGTCCCGTAGGCAAGCGTTGAATGTGCTGAGCAGCAAGTCAGGACAACGGTGATAGACGAGTTGCAACACCTCAGCTGGAACACCATCTGGACCTGGAGCCTTCCTTGCTTTCAGGGAGAGGACTGCCTCCTCTAGTTCCAGCTGTGTGAAGAGTGGGCACTCGACTGCTGTTTCGAGATGGACAGCGTCAACACGGACGGGATGGGCGGGGAAGAGTCCCCGCACTATCGCGTCCATCTTTTCCGCGTCATGTATACAAGGCTTCCGTAGGGCACCAAGTTTCCCCATGACCAGCTTGTAGCCAAGGCCCCACGGATCCCTATTTACATCGTCCACGAGGTCTTGCCAGCATCGGGCCTTGCTCTTGTTAATACGCCTGCGAAGATATTTCCTGCCGGACCTGTATGCTGCTAGCCTAGTGTCTGCCTCCTCCCGTGTTCGCGCCCGCTGGGCCTCTCGCCGAAGTTTGTGACACTCGCTTCTTTGTTCGGCGATCTCGTTTGACCACCAGTATACTGGAGGGTTACCGTGTCGGGGTCTCCGACGGGGCATGGAAGACTCGCAAGCAGTTATGATGGAACTCATAGTTGAGTTCACCAAGTCCTTGGCTGTAGGCCCTCTACTCCCTGGCGGAGCTCCCAGCAACGGTGCACCTGCCGTAAGCGCGTCAGCGAACCTCTCAACGTCCATCCTCCCAGTCCTCTATCCGAGGATTGAAGTTTGGGCATATGCACGCAGAGTGGCACTGTCGTGAATCTCAACCACTATATACTGGTGATCACTAGCCGAGTAGTCCTCTAGTACTCGCCAGTTGTGTACTCTAGGTACCAGGGACTCCGAAGCGAGTGTCACATCGGGTATGGTTCCTACGCAACCCCAGCGGCGGAAAGTAGGGGTGTTACCAGTATTTAGGACAAAAAGCGCTGTTCTGGCCGCCATGTCCAAGATTTCCCTTCCCCTTGGGTCGGATTGTGGCATACCCCATTCAATGGATCTAGCGTTGAAGTCTCCCCCGACCAGCATTTGGCCCTCTGTGTTCGAGACAGCGTCCTCCAGGGCATCGAGTTTGGTTCGAAAAGATCGCATTGCCTCGTTAGGCGTCAGATAAACACTGAAATATGTTATCCCTGAACACCGCACCCATACAAAACCATCCCCGCGTCCATGGCCCTGCACCTGAAGGCGGGCGCTGTCTCGAACCCAGATGGCCGAGGTACTAGATTTGTCAGGGTACCACGCTTGCGAGTCCTTGTTATGATGTTGCTCGCTCAGCAACAGGAGGTCAGCCTTCTTATCCCTCGCAAACTGCTCAAGTAGGTCCTGGGCGTTTGTGCTTCGGTGCAAATTGACCTGCAGGATACGGATCATTTGAGTATCGATTTGGCTTTAGTTAGGGCCTCCTTGAAAACCCAACATCTCCCTGTCCCCGGCTTATGTTTGAGGTCGCCGGTTGCTAGCTAGTTCGACAATAGGAATGCGTTGCCCCCTTGTGTTTTCACTTGTCAATCTTGTCTTGACTTCACTTAAGCTGGGGAACTCCCTCCTAATGGCATCCTCTACTTCAGCTTTGCCCGTGACGCAGTTGAGGTCCCTGATTTCCAGGGTGGCCATTGTTTCGAGCGAGACAACCGTTGCCGCATCTCCAAGAACCTTTTGAACCGCGTCACGGAATGCATCTTTGTTTGTGGCCTCTGGCCCGAATTCCACCAGCAGGCTACCGGTGCGGGTTGGTCGAACTGCTTTGATGGCAGTTTTGGTGTCGTCTGGCTTGACCGGTCCTTTAATTTCACGGAGGACATCTGCGTAGGTTCGGCCCTTAGTGGGTTTAATAAGCAGTGCCTCTCGCAAGGGTTTGCGCCGCGGTTTGCTTTTTGTTTTCTGCGGTATATCGGGGGGTTCTTTGTTCTTTTCGTGGTTGAGCTCTTTGTCTGTTTTTTTCTAGGAGTAGCTTTTGGCCGCTTTTTTCGCTGCCCTGTTTCGCGCCACATGAAACTCCTCACCTGGAGTGACAACTTCGTTTATGGTCTCGTCCTTCCTCCTTTTCTCACGGTCGCCTTCAATTGGGCTACCGGCCATTCTTTTGCTGCTACTAGGACACACTAATGCCTCGAGGGAGAGCGTGTCTTTTGGTGCTTTTCGGTTCCCTCCATTCCTTAGTCACCATTAAACGTTGGAATCGTAATTGCTGGTAATCTTGGCATATTGCTTGTTGGCCAATTATACTGATAGGTAGTCTTTGGCATGGGTTCAGCTTGATTGCTGTCAGGAGCTATCATCAAAGACGTTGTAGCTCCAGTAGCAGTTGGAGCTGGCATTGCAGCTTTAAATTATCCTTCGATAGGTTTCGAAAATGAAACATAAAGTGTTTGAGCTTCAGTGTAGATAGAATTTGTTTTTTTCATATTCGGTTTTTGTAGTTTCGTTTAAATGATCAGTGAAATATTGATGAGAGGGATCAAGCGTGAATTTTAAATCAAGGTGGTTTAGTTCAGATTTACTACAAAGGTCTGAATAATTCCTAGTTTTTTCCTCGAAGTATTCTGTATCCTTTCGAGAAGCACTGTCCTTCCTAAAAGTCCTGTCCAGATTTTCTAGGGAACCAGTTGCTGGTCTTCCAAAAGTGAATTTACATTCATTTTCAAGAGTTTGGTGAAAAGTATAACGGTAACTCCCGCAGATGCTTGTGAGCTGTAGTCAGGGATAATAAACTAAAAACATGAGTGTTGGTAAGTTCTAGGTGCCTACGGCGATGATTTTCAAAGATCACAGTCAAGAATAATGAATCCAGAACCTGAGTGTCGAATCCTAGGGCAACGACGACGACGGCTTTCAAGCATTACAGACAGAAACAATAAATCCAGTATAACGAGCCCTCGATGACAAATAACAAAATAAGGGTATACCGGGAAGAGAAAACTGGGAGTTATCCAAATAAAAACGCTTTCTCCCAATCGATAGCAACTGAACCTTATTTGCAGATTTCAATTGTTTTTAATATCATGCAAAGTTGTTGAGCTTTGCATACAATCGTTATGATATAAAAAAATTCAAACTTTGTCATCAAAATCTAATTGATATTACTGACCAAATTATAACAGAAATTTGAGCAGTCATAAGCAAAATAGAGCTTAATCAAATGTTATGCAGTTAGTATACTAATTGAATTGAGATTTTAGCTGAAGTTAAAAAGTGAATTTAATGAACTTTTGTGCAAATGAAATGAGTTTGCAATATTGAAATTATTGAACTTTGAGGTTTTTAAGCTTAAGAAATATTAATTGAATTTCGTTGTTGACTAAATTCAGTAACTGAACAGATAGGGTAAACAGTGATGCAAGAGGTGGTACCGAGGTATTGGTTAGAAAACCTTACTGTTTCCAAAACATTGATAAAGTCAAATTCAAAAACTTGAAGTGCCCGTTATCAAAATGTCAATGCCAAGTAGGGATAACCTCTTCGTTATCTCTGCCTATGCAACTGGTCAAAGCGTACTCAAGTTCAACGAGGAGCCCGATTCCTTATTTGAAATACTCAAATTGAACAGGCTGCATTGTTATTATATTCTTGATGGTGACCTCAGTGCCTGGCATATATCATGGCTGAACGCCAACAATAATCCCAGAGGTGTATTCCTGAAATTGTGGATAACAGAGAACCAAATTGAATACAGGTGCAATCTATATGGGTTCCCAATAGACCCTAGGATAATTTAATATTTGGACATCTGCATAGCTGATGCAAGACAAATTCAGCTTTAGCAGTCTTCCACGGAAATTGCAGGTGCTTCCTTACGATAGCGACTATAACGCAATCGTAATGGAAATCAATCACAAAAAGGATTATATCTTCTTCATTCCTGTTCAACATGAAAATCATCGGTTGAATTTCAAAACAAGTTGGAGCAGAACTACGCCCATGTTAGAAGAGTTTCGCACTTAACCAACAATTTGCGCACATGTAGAATGATTAAATTCAAGAAAAACTTTCATGGCATACACAAAATATATGCTCTTGCTTTCAAAGAACTCCATTTTAACCAGCCAACATGCCAGATGATGGAATCTTAAATGTATTTTTGTTATTCATCTTATCGGAAAATTTGGAGAAGACGCAATCAAAAGTGTAGTGCCTGGTTCCATGCAAAGCCCAAGTAGTAGAAAAATACAGGGTTTTCCAATAAGAGGTGTTATTTTGCTATTACAAGAAAAATGCTATTTTTTAATATAAATGATCGGATGTTTATTCCATTATAAAGAAGAAGGTATGCAGCTAATAGTCAAAAGTAACATTAGGCAAATGACCACCACAACCACGCTTACAGGACTATATCCTTTTCAAGAAATTTTCCATAAACAAATCCCAAAGTGGCTGCCCTATGTCCTCGATAGCCTCACGAATTCTATCTTTGAGGTCTTGAATCGACGGTGAGCTGTTGGCGTAGACTTTCTTTTTCACGCGGCTCCAAAGGAAGAAGTCGCAAAGTGTTAAATGACAAGATCTCGGTGGCCAATTGTGATCACCTCTTCGAGAGAAAATACGGTCTGGAAACTTTTCCCGTAAAAGATCAATGGTTTGTTGCTTGTGTGGCACATAGCACAGTCTTGTTGTAAGTAAACGTTGTCCAGATCAATACCATCTAATTACGGTCATAAAAAGTCATTCATCATCTCTCGATAGCGCAATTTATTCACCGTAACTGTTGCTCCAGCCTCATTTTCGAAAAAGTATGGTCAAATGACTCCGCTGGATCATAAATCGCACCAAACAGTCACACGTTGAGCTTCTTTAAATTTCATTAAAACTTCTAGAATATAAGGAACTTTTAAGAATCACTTAAATGGCTGAGTTCATCCAATTTACACTTTTACTGCTAATTTTTACTGACGAAAATGCTAAATCTTGCTATCATTAGCAAAGTTCAACCAGTTTTACCCCCTCAAGTTATTTATTAATGGATCTCCTTCCGTGATTTTTAGGTCTCTGTGAAAGATCTTTTACAAAAACTTACTAGTTGCGTGTACTGTCTGTCCGTCTATCCGTGCTTCACAGCTAGTTTTTGTAGAAACTATAGAAGCAACAAAGCTCAAAATTTATGAAAAAGTCATAAGTGGTGGTCTCTCAAAAGTTTAGGCTTCATCAAGCATTTCAAAATTTTTTGAGGAGGCTCCCCCTCCCAAAGAAGGGGCCCTTATAAAATTTTTTCATCTAATGCAGACGACTAGGGTATCATATGACAGGTCTTAGTACTTTTCGAATCTGAAAAAGTCATTTTTTGCATCAGGGTGCCAAAGGGAGGCAAAATCTACGAACAATATTTGTGTCCCCTCCCCTCTCGATTGGGCACGTTTGATGTGAAAAATCGGAAAAAAATCACGGTGGTAACAAATACCTAAGAAACCAAATTCACTCAACTCTGTTCATAATAATATGATTTGAAAATTTTACATTTCCCCCAAAAATTGGAACGGTGCCCTAAAAACTTCTGAAAATTTTACACATATGTAGGCTAATATAAGACTCTTGTGCCTATAAATATTTCATGAAAATCAAATCAACATCAAGGGAGTTATCGTCATTTGGATTGTATGGAATTATAACAACAATAATACGTGTTGATGGTTTATACATATTTCAAATTGACCTAGGTACTCTTATTTCCTCGAGGTTTTCATGAAAATATAAGTAAAAATATCTAATTTGAACATGTTCAATTTGCTGAGCACTCAGTAAAATCTTTTAATCTGGAATAAAACGGAGCCTGTTGTGAACTTATGAAAGAAACACTGCACCTTTCAGATAACTTTGAATGATTTCTTATTCAAGTATTGGATGAATAACTCAAGTCATCGATTCATGCCATCAGAACACTTGTTTCAAACTCTAGGATTTTATAAAACCCTCCTGGTAAAAGCACTCTCCTACTTACTCGTTTGAATATGTTTCATCCATTAATTAATAAATTCAATCAAGCGTTAATACCATCCACCTCAAAAGTTGAAGTTGAGGAAAAATAACACAAGTTTATTCAACCTTCCCATTTAAAACAACCGCCACATTGTGTTACGATTACTGATGTTCCTATTTGAACAAATTCTCAATAATGTTTAGGATACCTATCATTCCTGAAACTTTCATGCAAATTTTAGCCAACCCGTAATATCTAAGTCGGTTAAAAGCGCATATTGTTCCATAGCCTTATGGTTCCATAGTAATATGTTACAGCCTTTTTTGTTCCATAGTACGAGTAACCCAGAAAAATTCAAACTCTATAGCTTCCTTGATTACCATTTGACCTTTTTGAAGCTTTCAGAGCAAGTCAACCTTATAAATAGCCATAGATGCATAAAATTTCATTGAATTTAAAGGTACCATCACGGTTGTATTCAAGATAATGTAAAATTCATAAATCATACTATTATTAGTAATGGGTATCGTATTTAGAGAAGCTGGCGTTGGAAACGATTGAGAAAGTAGTTTACAAAATAGAACATCGAAATAATATGGAAGAATATGAAACACCACCATCGCAAGGTTAAAAAGATTGAAAATCCTTCTTCTCACACGCGTCAGCAATATTGATCGGTGATTTTTGGACTACAACCATTCTTTGCTGGTTTTATTGAAATACACCTGAAGAATGTCCGGAACTTAACCCGTTCATACTTCAGGAATAAAGTCAGCAACAAATGGGTGGAAAACCTGAGGAATATAAGCCTACAGGATCCAAATGACGTTTTCGCGAACCTGAATAGCTTATTATATAAGAAGTCTCGAGTGAAGGTATCGTTTCTTGGAGTCCCCAGTGATGAGCTAAATCTTCTTGATAGGGCGGGTATCAAAATTGATACTAAAACTCCGAATAGAAATGGAAACTGGATTATATATCTGATGAATTGCAAAAACCTGCCCTGATTGGAACATATTTTGAATTGGTTCATCCTTTAAACCCAGACAGAGGGAATCAAATATTTTCAGAGGTCGTTAAAGCAAAAGTTTCCAACTTCAAATTAAGCCTGAACAGCGAATCAATTCTTCATTTCAATGAAATATTAACTCAGACCCCATACTGAGCTTGAATCTTGATGACTATTTCGTCAGCTGTGAAGACTTGTGTTTCATATTTGGCAAGATAAGCAATAAGAAATCATGTGGTATTAACGGTACTCCAAATATAATTCTCCGATATTTGCCTGAGGCTGCCGTTCAGAATTATTGCAGATAATTCAGCAACATGATGAGCAATTTATATTTCCCAAATGAGTGGAAAATGCTAAGGTATTTTCGATCTTGGAGAAAGGGAAAGAATCTGCGCAAAGGGGAAAGAATCTACGATCCACTTCGTCATTTCAACATATCATCTCCTGTATGCGTCTTCACTTCTTACTAGTATGTAGTAATTTAGAGTATTGCTCCCAAATTGAGAGTCTGTAACACACAAAAAGCACATCAGTGCTCTTGAGTCTCTGGTCTTCCTTACTCCCCTTTTGATGACCATCTACATATTTTGAACCTTCCTAGCGTCGAGTCCAGACGATCTTTCCTTAACAAATGTTTTTTGTTCAAGCTTCATCATAGTCTTTTACCTCAAAATGTATGCAAGTAAATTAATACGAGTACATTCAATGCTGCTCGCCCTAATAAATCCTCGCTTTAATTTCATGTTCCGTATGCACGTACTAACAGTGTCTTCCACTCTCCCTTACTACGCTTACCTCGTATGCACAACCAGTGAAATCATGGTCTTCTTGGCGAATTTAAAAGTTTATGAAAAATGATATTTATAAATACTCTTATAGTTTTCAATATCATTTAATTGTAATCTGTTGTCTTTAATTGTAAGTTAATTTTTTGACATAAATAAATAAACCAGCAATAAACGCCCACATTCGGAAATATGAGTTAATGGCGAATTGTTAAAGTAACCTCAGACATCTGTTGAAAATTAAATGATAGAGAATGTGTCTCATTGATATGGAGAAAGCCTTCGATACGGTGAAGTTAGATGGACTAATTTTTAAACTCCTTCAGGACAGGCACCCCAGATATCTTATTGCCATGATGTGCAATATGTTATACGGCAAATCATTTGTTGTAACTGATGGAAATCTGACGACAATGCGCGACTTCAAGCTTTCAAATGGTTTATAGTAGGGAACAGTTACTGCGCCTCTGCTTTTCTCAAAATTCATTCGCAAGCTATTTGATGGCTTTGACTTTAACGTCTCGCCAACGCGATCATTGGTAGCATTCGTTGATGATATGGTCATTTATGCGGTAGACCAAAAAGCCACAATATTCCAGAGCTATCTTCAAAAAATGCTTAATGACGTGCAGCTCTACACCGACAATTGGCGAATGAAAATCAATCCCCAGAAGTGCGAAATAATTTTGTTCCAGACAATGCTGTAGACGGCCAGTCAAGACCTAAAATGTAATTAGAAAAATTTCCACATTATGGCTGGTGAGGGTTGTGCAGAACGCGTTCTACATAAATTATGTGTTCGATACCTTGGTGTTCATCCCGATCAGTGCCCGTACTATACTGAATATGTCAAAATCACGTTCAGTAAAACACAAAAAGTAGTCATAGCCCTTCGACGACCCGTCCATTTCAGATACATCGGTCAAAAGGTCAAAGTTATCTCTTACAAGACCCTGATTAGCCCAGTTTTGACAAATGGATATCAGATCTGGTACAAAAAGAATGCTAATGCTATGGAAAGATTAAATGTTTTCGAAAGGAAATGTCTTCGTGCATGAACTGGTTTGTACAGAAAGCCTGAGACGAATTGGAAACACTATATATCGAACAGAAAAACCTATCAAACTGCCAATGCGATGAGAGTCGATATCTTCATATTGAGACTTCTTTGGAATCCTATCGTAAGATCGGTAACTGTCAGCGAAAACCTCTGGATTTCATAGCCGCTCCACCCTACAGATGGATATATTGAGACTTGTTTCACTACTGGCTTCTTTCCTCCAGAAGCATTCATGTATTTGGACATAAATCGATATGTATTTGATTCTGATGGTATTCCAATTATATATCGCATAAATAGACGGGCTACCAATAAGAAGATAAAATATCTCCGAATTAAAGTTCACGAGACCGACAATTCCAGTAGAGATACATATTTACTAGTTCGTTGAGGCTATAGAGCTGAGATGTTGCGATCTAGGTTTTGATGGCTGAAGGACAATTTTTAAATCATTCTTGTTTATTATTATCTGTTTTTGTGTTTTTTGTTATTTAGATTTTTGAGTTTCAGCTCATTATTGCCAAATTTAGTGTTGTTGTTGTTTATGTTAAAAACTAGAGATAGGACTCAATATTTGGGATAAGTACATGATATACTATATTTATTATGTTACCATCATCATTTATGGCGTGACAACCCAAGCTGGGCCTTGGCCTCCAGGATAAATCTCTTCCAATCATTCCGCGACCTTATCCGCCAGCTGTTTACTCCCAACAAGGATCGACTGTCAGCGTCTATCGTGTCTTCCCATAAAGTTCTTGGTTTTCCCACTGGACGTTTACCTTGTGCTCCACCCGTTAATGTTCCTTTGGGTCGCCGGCTTTCTTCCATTCATTGTTTGATTCCCATATCGATGGCCGTATCCCAAAATGACCCTGTTTGTGCTTGTGCTGTCCTGTTGATCACGTACTTTGCAGTGAGGCGTGAGAACAGACTTCAACAATATGTCTGAGTCCAGTTTGAACTTTATGTAAAACCTAATAATCACATTTAGTTTGATTTAGCATCTCCCAGGCTAGTTGATGTGCTGTGAAGAATTGTATGGTGAGATGATGTTCATCAATTATCCTCTACCACCGCGAAATCTTGTTCGTGGCGTTACGGATGTGGTTCATTTTAGGTAAATTTCTCGAGAGAAATCTTATATATATATATATATATATATATATATATATATATATATATATATATATATATATATATATATATATATATATATATATATATATATATATATATATATATATATATATGTATGTATATATATCTGTTTATATGTATATATGGGATATAACGAAATTTGTGAGATATAACGAGATTTGTGTTTCAATTTTTCTCCGATTTTCACTAAATTTTCAGAAAAGGTATATTGAGTGAATATCTCGGTTAACTCCGTGAACCAGCTTTATCGGCCAGGCTAAAACAAAATGTCGGCCATTTTAGACGAAAAATCGTGATTTCTGTTCTGACCAAAGTATTGCTCCGATTCGGATGAAATTTGGTACAAAGGTTCACTGATGTATGTGATGAATCTCACAATAAAAAATCTGAAGTCGAAACGGCAGAAACAAAATGGCGGCCGCTCAAAGGTTAAAAAACGCACAAAATTTTGTTGTTGTAGTTTCGACTAAAGCTTTCAACCAATGTTAATGAAATTCGATAATTCGACGGAAATTCTAAGTATCTAAAGAGCAATGTAAAAAAACTGGAAGTCAGGTGGCACAAACAAAATGGCGGTCCGGTGAAGCTCAAACCTTCTAAGGGCTCTAGAAGTCGCAATTTTGATTCGATGTATATGAAACTTGGTTTTAAAATAGACATTGCTTAGATCTAGAGTTTTTGGTATTTTGATGATAATGTATGAGCAAATTCCAAAATGGCGGCCGGTTAATTACGCGTTTTTTTCAGGTTTTAAGTGGCCCTATAGCGGTCACATTTTCCAACAGATTTTGATGAAACTTAAGATTATGGATCTCTGTACTACTCAGAGTGTGCAAAAAATCATTAAAATCGAATGAACGATAAAAAAGTCGAAAATTTAAAACCTAATATTTTCAGCTGCCACTTTCACTAAAATTTGAGTACTTTTGCCCTGTCTAGAGTGAAACTCTGATTTGAACGAGATTTGGCACATTGATTGATGAGATCCTAGCATACAAGAATTTAAAATAATCCAAAACCAAATGCATGCATTCAAAATGGCGGCCCCCAAAGGTCAGAAGGCAAGCACAATGAATATTTTTCATGGAAACGTTTTAAATGACTAAACTTGGAAGTAGTTTTAAACCAGACCATTTTTAATATATTGGAAAATATTTTTGACACATACACACACATACTTGACTTTTTTTGTTGATCTTCACTTTGCGCTATCACAGGGGTTTTGCATTGCTCATATTTTCGGAAAAGGCATATTTTCGCAAATGGTCGATCAAGAGTTCTGGGAGCTATTTTAAGTGTTACAACGCCTGCCAAGTTGTCTTCTCCACGATGGAATGCAGCTTCTCTGCCCAATGGCCAGCTGAGAGACAGTTGATTATCATATTTAATTAGTACCTGATCTTTTATGCTCACTCTTTGATTTTAGCTGAATCATTTGCTTTTTGTTGGAATTAGATTAGAAACTCGAGACTTCACATTTGCCAAAACTGTCGTTTCAAGCCTTGAATCATTTGTCACTTCGAATAGATTTTGACCAGTACAGAAATGTCCTGGAGTCAAGACAGCAAGGTCGTTGAGATTTCTACTTATTAGTATCAGAAGCCATGCCTCGATTTGTACAAGCAGTGTTTACATTTCTTCAACGTTACGCGGTGTGTCACCAATCATCTGAAATTAATAATGCTTCATCGATTTGATGGCGACTTCCCAAATCCCACTAAAATGTGGACTACCAGGGAGAATGAATTTCCAATTGATGCTATTGATTGCTAGCGTTTCTTGTGCTTCTGAGATCATCTTTGTTATCGGATGTTTTAACATTTTATCAGCACTAACAAAATTTGTTCGTGTAAATGGTCTTTCATGCAATAAACCCTCTTATAACTGCAATGTAAGTCTTTACCGTTAGATCGCTGGCTTGTTCTAGGTGTACTGTTTTTGTCAATAATCAATTGAATACGACTGCAAGGCACGCCAATTAAGTAATGAGACTGATTCCATGAAAACCGTATATTTAAAAATTATTCTTCAACTCTACCATCTCCTTCAAAGTAGTCCCCTTGGGCAGCTTTACAACGATTCCAGCGCGTTTTCCATGCCTCGTAACATTCCTGGAATGCTTCGATTTGGATGTCCATGAGTACTCTCGTCACGGCTACCTGGATGTCCGTGATCGGCTCAAAACGAGTTCCTTTGACCACCGATTTTGTTCTAGGGATCAAAATAAAACCACAGGGTGAAACATTGGGCAAACAATGCGGCTATTGCAATACGGTGATCCCTTTAGAGGCCAAATACTGTGACACACTGAGGGCTCCTCATAAATGTTCTTTAGAACCATCTTCGCGCAAAACTTTTTCAACCCAAAATCGTCGGTTAAAATTTATCTGACTGTTTCACGGTTCATACCTAGTTTCGAGTCCACATTCGACTGTTAAGCGGCGATCTTCACGGATTAGGGCGCGCACACGCTGCGCGTTTGCGTCAGTCTGCACCTCGACTGGTTTCCCGCTTCACGCCTCGTCTTCCACGCTTTCACATCCCTCCTTAAACTGTCTGGGCACGACTAAGAGCACTATCACCATGCAATTTTAGCGTACGTTTCCGAAGCTGTTTCGCTCAATCTGGCGCAAAACTTTATCGCGACGCGTTGCTCTTGATGTCGTTCCTTCAACACAGCAGGCGGACTAAACAACCTAGAGCAATAGTAAATATATCAATAGAGAGGAGAAGAATGCCGGGGAAGGGGAAGAGAATTTCAACGTCGCAAGTTTACCACTAGCGCGGCAATAAAATCAGCCTCATTACTTAATTTTCACACCTCTTATGTACGCTTTGGTTGTTTTTGACCCTCATCCGCTGCTCCATTTTATAGTGATAGGACCAGGAGAGTTTTCCAGGGGCGATGCATTCACCAGAAAGCTGACCCATCAGGTGTTGTTTAAGTTTGGCTGTCATTTTGAAGCATCTCACACATTTCCTTGTTACTACCTTAACTGCCGTTAACCGCAGATTATCCAATATTTTTCTCAGGTTATCGCAAGCACTAGCTGAGTTTTTCCGTGAAGCATAACCGGAAGAAAATATAATTGGATGTTCTTTAACTGGGTCACGAGTGCTACGTTGAAGTCGTCCTGCCATCCTGAGTGCTTTTCCGGAGTCTATGAATGGTGTTTAGCGTACTAGAGAACTTGATTTATGCAAAGAGTTCCCTCTTTGTTAGGTAGTTTTATCACGTTCAGAAAAGTCTCTCCTTGGACGAGTCGTACATACACTAATTCAGCATTCATTTTAAAAGAAGTAGACGGGTGATTTTTCCATCTCCTGCAAAATACTTTAATCCTCACTAGTTTCGATCAAGAAGTTTACCTTTCAATTAAATCTTATTTTTTATATTCTTTTGAGGTCGTGAAAGACGTAAAAGTCTAAGGTCGAAGCTCTATGCCAACTGCCGGTTCGTTCTCGCAATTTTTACTTCTTGGCCAAATTGACCAAGCCCTATGAATAAGTACTACAGGAAGCCCGATAGAGCACACATACAGTGTGCATGAGTGAAGTAAAATCAAATAGAGGAGAAGTTGTATGACAAGGACAGCGTACATAGGAAGAAAAGAGACACAACATGGGCTACTAATGTCATGATGGCTGTTCTACTGATAAGTGTCAGGTACAAGTGTAAACAAATCGCGAAATCGAATCAAAACTTAATTTGGTGGATTTCGTTTGATTGTCGCATCATGAATTCGGGAAACATTCGAAAGTTGCAAAGTGTGGTGTTCGTTTCAAATCGGCTTCAAATATCGGTGCTTTTAATTGAAAGTCAAGAAGAAATCGTGAAAGGTGGTTGGTGAAGAAGTGCGAAAAAATATTAATCGCACGTTAGTGAAAATTCATATTTTAGAAAAAAACGAATAACGAAATTAATTAATTAACTTGTTTCTTTTCTCGTGCCGTGAATTTTGTTAATTTGAATAAGCCACGTACTTAATGGTTACGGTTTGAAATTGATGGTGTTAATTTTTGTTTACGTTTCGGAATAAAATGTCAAACAATATTGAGTGACATAATATCTTGGCCCTCTAAATCAATGGCGGCATCAAAAAAATCATTATCTTGAGGGAGTTGAAAGTATGTATAGTATATCAATTAATTTTCGATAATTTTCTGTAATTTTTTTAAGGAAAAAATTTAAAAACTGATATTTATTTCAGGTTTACGATAAATAAATAATATATCTCAGATAATCCTTTTACCTAAAAGGAATCGCGGTTTTTTTGCTTCAAATTTAAACTAAATATATACATATGTACGAGTATATATATATGTATATATATATATATATATATATATATATATATATATATATATATATATATATATATATATATTTGGTGTAGGCCCTCTCGTGCGGCCCTGATGAGGACTCCTCGTAAGTGGGCCTTCACTGTTAGCGTTCAGTCCTGATAAGGACTTGACTCTTTGTAATGTCAGCGTTCAGTCCTGATAAGGACTCTTGGCTTAAGTTCCTGCGTCGAGGTAATAAAACTCAGGATTTTTATTTAATAACAATTTATTTTGGTGGAACAAGAACGTAAAGTTCATTTGGACGGCTTCGTTGCTTGATTGAAGCGAAGAGAGAGTTTGCGTTGAGCTCGTGCCGTCATATCAGATTATGAGAATCGAGAAGAACAGAACGAGCTATCTTGTATTTTCTGGCGGCGATTTTGTAGCTGCTGCTCAGCCGCGATGCGCTGCGAAAATCTGCCGCGGGAGCAGGATCTGCTTGCGGCGAGAAGGAGTTGTTGAGGGTGGGGCGTCCCGTGCCACCACAGTCACTCCCTCCTCAGTGAGCTTCACGTTAGTTGAAGGGAATGAGAACGTGACGCTCTTCTTCGTGGAAGTGGACGGTAGCTCTGGCGATGCTGGTGATGGAGTTGAAGGCTGGACATTGCAGTGCTCCAAGTACGCTGGTTTGAGATGGTCGGTAGAAAGGGTCTTGGCAACACCGTTTACATCCACGACGTAGGTGCGCTCGTTGATCCTTTCAATCACTCGATGGGGCCCGGAGTATGGTTGGTCGAGCGGCCTCTTGATTGCGTCGATGCGGCGGAACACATATTCGCAGCTGTTCAGGTCTTTGAAGACGAAGGGGTGGTGAGCTGTGTGCCTAGCTGGCGGAACCGGGCGAATTCCCCGGAACAGGCGGCGTAAATCGGCGACGAAGTCATGTGGATCGCTGGCTGAGGCCGTCTGTGGCGCGAAAAATTCACCTGGAATTCGCGGTGACGTTCCGAAAACCATCTCTGCTGGAGAAGCTTGCAGGTCTTCCTTGAATGTGGTGCGCATGCCCAACAAAATAGCTGGTAGAGCCTGCAACCACGGCGTCTCGGGGACACATTTTAACACCGTCTTAAGCGTACGGTGCATTCGTTCCACCATGCCGTTTGCCTGAGGGTGATATGGTGTGGTGTGAACTTAATTGATGCCTAGGAGTCGGCTGAGTTGGTGAAGGAGGTCGGCTTCAAACTGGCGGCCTTGATCCGACGTTAGCTGGAGTGGCGTGCCTAATATGGTTATCCAGTCGTCGAATAGAGCTCTAGCGATGGTACTGGCCTTGCAATCGCGCACTGGTTTTGCTTGAGGCCAGCGTGTATAGCGGTCGATTATGGTTAGGCAGTTCTCATAGCCTTCGCATAGCGGGAGTTTGATCAGATCCACATGAATGTGGCCGAAACGCGCGTCCGGCGTCTTGAAGTTGCCTAGCTCGGCACGGTTGTGGCGATGGACCTTGGATCGCTGGCACGGTACACATTGTTGAGCCCAACGAAGCACGTCCTTTCGCAGGCTCGGCAAGAAAAATTTTAGCGCAACGCTTTTCGCGGTGGTGCGCCCACTAGGGTGCGAGAGCTGGTGAACCATGTCGAAGGCTTGGCGGCGGAGCGTAACTGGCAGATAGGGCTTGATGATACCGTTGATTTCGATCACATGCATTTGTTGGCCTTCTAGCGTCAACAGTCGGAGCCCGAGGCGGGAGTTTGCTAGGAGGTGAGGCAGCTGAGTGTCTGTGGATTGGGCTTTGCTGATGGTACGAGCGGAGAATGTGGTGGGTACTGTTACTGTTTCCACCCGTGAAAGCGCGTCGGCGACGATGTTTTCCTGACCTGGTGTATATTCGAGCCTTGTGTCGAACTGGCAGATGAAGTCTAGCTGTCTGATTTGGCGGGGTGAGGCTTTGTCCGAGCGCTGCATTAGAGCGAAAGTGAGGGGTCGGGGGTCGGTGTATCCGACAAAACTCCTTCCTTCTAGTATACGCTGGAAATATTTGATGGCGGCAAAGACCACCAGAAGCTCACGGTCATATGTTGAATACCGCTGTTCGGTCTCAGATAGCTTCCTCGAGAAGAACCCGAGGGGTATCCATGTACTGTCTTCCCGTTGCTGGTCCAAGGCTGCCCCGATGGCGGTGCTAGAAGCGTCGGTGCGTAAGGCTAATGGACTTGATGGCGAAAGGAAGGCTGACGTGGCTGCCTCGGCGATTCCTAGCTTGCACAGTTCGATGGCAGCTTCAGCCTCGGGTGTCCAACTGAGTGGTGCTCTTTTGGTCGTGCAACCTTTCAAGAGCTTGGAAAGCGGTGCCTGAAACTTGGTGGCGTGTGGCATGCAACGTCGGTAAAAGTTGAGCATACCGAGGAAACGCCTTAGCTGTGAGGAGTCGGTCGGCTTTGGATAGTCTCTGATGGCTTGCATCTTGGGAGCTGGTGGCTGAAATCCAGTTTTGCAGACGTGGTAGCCGGCAAAGATCACCTCGGCCTGTCCGATTTGGCACTTATCCCAATTGGCCTGCTTGAGGTGATGCTGGTGGTGGTCGTGGTCGGTTGAAAACACTAGGATGTCGTCCTGATACACGCGAAAGAAATCGAAACCTCTGAGTATGTGGTTTAGAGTTCGCTGCATGGTTTGGGCTGCATTTCG
This sequence comes from Odontomyia ornata, assembly GCA_963969285.1. Taxonomy (NCBI): domain Eukaryota; kingdom Metazoa; phylum Arthropoda; class Insecta; order Diptera; family Stratiomyidae; genus Odontomyia; species Odontomyia ornata. The sequence continues at coordinate 190,777,709 of OZ017739.1, forward strand.
TAGACCCAACGGTGTTGCTCGCCAGTCAGCTCCTGCTTCGCTGATTGTTTTTGCCGGTGATTCAAACATCTGAAAAGGAAAGAAAAAGAAACACAAAGGATCGATGTTTAGGTCAACTAAATGAAGTTACTTATCTGATATCAACTCGACGCACGAATCCCAGTCACTTTCCATGGACACTATTTGGATTGATTTGTTTATTCGATCGAAATTCACTCCCGCACTTGTTTATATCAAAACAATAACAAAATATGACATTTAAAGTGAAATGTCAAAGTAAATGTCATTAAGAGATTACAATTTAGAATAGTAGATTTAAAGTAGTAGAATATCGTAACATTCATTACAATTCAGAATAGTAGATTTAAAATAGTAGAATATCGTAACATTCACAATAACAATTATAGTAAATAGTTAGATAGAGACAACTCAATTTGTTAAAGGAAAAGTACCGAAATCCTTTGTTCAAATTGATTTCTTTGTTTGAAAATTTCGGTACTTTTCTGCAATTGAAAGACTAGTCAGTAGTATTGTGGAGGTTGGATACAACAGAACGAAATTAAATCGTTACGAATTTTAAATCGTTGTTTTAAAGTGAAATTATTACCGGACTTGTGATTGTTAGCGTTTTTTTTTTGAAATAAAGTTTTATGGGAAAGTGTAAAAAGTGTGATTTCATTAGTACATTAAAAATAGAGTTTTTTCAGTGCAACATTTTTTGGTCCGTCGAGCCGGATCCTTCGTAGATCCATAGAATTAGACTGAAGACTTCTCAAATACGGGAATTTACACAGTGAAAAGTGTCTTTTAATCAAATATCGGTCGCGCGGTTAATTGAAGAAACATTGCAAGGACAAAGTGACAACGACAGAAAGGTCCGGTAAGTCTCCATTTTCCTTCATTCAATTACCTCTCCTACAAGGACAATTTGAAAATAGATTTTGTGTCTTTGAATACAAAATTCAAAAATATATTGTGAGAAGAAGTATTTTGTGCACAAACGCTTCCACATTAGCAATCGACAAAGACAATTTGGAAATATATTTCGTGTCTTTGAATACAAATCCGAAAATATATTCGAGAAGAAGTATTTGTGCACCACCAATTACTTCTCATACGCTGCACAAATCGTTTAGACATTAGTGATCGATAAAGGCATTTGGGATTAGATTTTTGTGTCTTGGAATACACAATCGGAAATATATTTCTAGAGGAAGTAGTTTGTGCACCACCAATTACTTTTTATACGCTGCATAAATAGTTTATACCTTAGTAATCGACAAATTCATCTGAAATAGAATAACAAAGTATATATTTCGAACAGAAGTATTGTGCACCATCAATCACTTTTTATCCGATACGCAAGTTAACTATAATATTATTCTCCACCACTATTGGGGTACAGTTGTAAATTTTTTTGTTTGATATTTGGAAATATAAGTGTGTCGCCAAATTGTGATCCAATATTACATGCAAAGTGCGTCCCATTTCACAAAGGGCTAATATAAAAAGATGGATCGCTTAATGGCCCAACAAAAATTGTTGAGCGATCAGCTAAATAAAATGTACACGAATTTCCGTAAGGACTCGAAATCCCGCAAAACAGTAGCATACGCTAATAAGTTGTTACAGCGTGTGCAAGAGGTTCGACAGTCATTCATCCAAACTCACGAGAAGATCCTTACATTGATGAATGGGCAGGACGAGTTATCATCTGATTATTTTTCACAAAATTGTTATTTAGCGTTCGAGGAACTCAATTTAAATTTCGAAACGGAGTTAGAAGAGTTGCAAATGGAACATGGAATACAGGGTACACAAGGAGGCAAAGAGGTACAAAATCAGTCCCTTGTAGCAGCGAACGATACAGATACTCGACTTCCACGGATCCACCTTCCGAAGTTCAGTGGAAATTACAATGAGTGGACGTCGTTCAAGGATTTGTTTACATCTCTGATTCACAGGAAAGGGAATTTGTCTATGGTGGAAAAGTTACACTATTTGAAGTGCAGTCTGTCAGGTGAGGCTGAACAATTACTTAAACATTATTCCATCACTGAAGCAAATTATGAGTCAGCGTGGAAATTGCTTGTGGAACGTTACGACGATAAACATGTGTTGTTAAGCGCACAATTAAAAAAATTGTTAGCGATTGGTAACGCCAATGAATCCGCATCGTCAATAAAACTGTTATTGGATAAAACTCTCGATTGCACTCAAGCAATAGAAAACCTGAAGGTTGAAGACAAATGGGAGGCAATGTTGCTACACCTAACAACGCAGCGACTGCCATCTGACACACGCCAAATTTGGGAGCAGCAACAAGCATCAGAGTCTGGAACAGCGTCTTTCCAGAAGCTAAAAGATTTTTTACAATCTCGCTTTAGAGCTCTAGAAGCTGCTGGGTTGGACAAGCAAAGAACCAGCAGAGCTTCACATAGTGTGTTGATGACGAAGGGAGAAAAAAGAATTACGTGCGTGTTGTGCAAGGGTCCTCATCATTTGAGACGATGTACTGGGTTCCTACAATCTGAACACTCAGAAAGATTTGATATTGTGAAGAAAAATGGTTTATGTCTCAATTGTTTGAGCAAAGGACATCTGGTCGGAACGTGTCCTAGTACGTCGAGATGCTTCCAGTGCAAAAGGGCACATCACACACTCCTTCACAAACCCACCGAATTAAATAATGGAACGGCTAATCAATCAATACCTTTGTCTGAACATAAGGCACAATCGTCACACAATAACCAGTATGCATCAACAGGATTCAATCAGCATTCTGCGGCAGCATTCTCACACTCTGGACAAACGTCCGCATATTTCGATCATGGATCATTGAGCAAATCGCCAACAGCGGTTTAAGCCAGCTCTGCTACCAGTAATACTAAACAATCGGTATTGCTAGCGACAGCTTTAGCAAAGGTTGAAGCGTTGAGCGGTCGTGTGACTCTACGTGCTTTGCTGGATCAAGGGTCACAAACATCAATCATCACTGAAAGTGCAGCTCAAAGATTGGGACTTAAAAGAAAGTCCACAAATATTACTATAGCCGGAATTGGAAAAACGAAGGGTATCTCAACAAATGGAAACTTGAAAATTAGACTATATACTAGAACAAATGAATGTTTGACAATCGATGCACTCATATTGAACAAGTTAACTAACTTTGTTCCATCACAGACAATCTCTACACCACTGCGGGAGTACATTGGAAATTTAGGTTTGGCTGATCCCCACTTTGATCAGCCAAACAAAATTGATATTCTATTGGGAGCAGATGTTTATGCTCAAATTATACTCGGAGGAGTTCGAAAATTGAAACTAGGTCCAGTTTTGCAGTGCACCAAACTAGGCTGGATAATATCAGGGAAAGTTGGTAGTGATGATGCGCAAACAATGCATACTTTCAAAATAGAAACAAATGGAAATGTGGAAATCAGCGAACAGCTAAAACGATTCTGGGAGACAGAAGAAGTTGGAATTGGAAACGATATGACGCAAGAAGAAGAAGCTTGCGAACAGCATTACAAAGTGAATGTGCAAAGAGAATCGAACGGGCGATATCAAGTCCGATTACCTTTCAAAGGTCCAGATAGTCAGCATTCATTAGGTTGTTCCAGAGCGAATGCAGTAGTAAGCTTATTGCATCTAGAAAAACGCTTTGCGGGAAATAAACAACTCCAGGAAGAATATTCGGCAGTAATGCGAGAATATATCGATTTGGGCCATATGAAGGAAGTTCCTTATTCTGAAGAAGTAACGTATGACCAAGGAAGAAGGATCAGTAGAGCCAATTTTTTGCCACATCACGCTGTATTCAAAGAGAGTACGTCAACAAAGTTGCGAGTGGTATTTGACGCCTCACGAAAGACAAGCTCTGGTTTGTCCCTCAACGACACATTATTAACTGGACCGACCATCCAGAATAGTATGATATCGATTATCATCAATTGGAGATTAAAGCGGTTCGCAACGATGGCTGATATCACTAAAATGTACCGGCAGGTGAATATGTATCCTCAAGATGCAAATTATCAGAAAATCGTTTGGAGGCCACACCTAAATGAACCAATTAAAGACTATTGTCTTAGTACTGTCACGTTCGGAACAATGTCTGCCCCGTTTCTTGCAATCCGCACATTGCATCAGTTGGCATTGGATGAAATTGAAAAGTATCCTGTAGCAAGTAAGTCGATATTAAAGGAGTTTTATGTAGATGACTTGTTGTCAGGTGGATACAACCTACAAGAAAGCATGGATAAAAGAGATGAATTGATCAAACTTTTGAAATCTGGTGGCTTTCAACTAAGAAAATGGATTGCAAACGACAAGCGAATACTACAAGGTCTCCCTGCTGGAGACATTGAAATGAAAGACTCAATAGATTTCGGATTGGACAACGGATATAAGTCACTAGGAGTTATGTGGCTCCCTCTGAAGGATTATTTTACATATCGGTTGAAAAAAAAGGAACAATCAACAATCAATACGAAACGCTCAATCCTCTCTGAAGTAGCACGTTTGTATGACCCATTGGGATGGATAGCACCTGTGATGGTAACAGCAAAAATCCAACTGCAAAGCCTATGGTTGTCTGGACAAGATTGGGATCAACCAATACCAAGTGCAATAAATACAGAATGGGTCAATCTGTTGGAACAATTACATAATATAGAGTACATTAAAATCCCAAGATGGGTGACATACCAACAAGATTCATCAATATCATTCCACGGCTTCTGTGACGCATCGCAACGGGCGTATGCAGCAGCAATTTACATAGTGGTACAGTCAGGAGCATCGATCAGCAGTCACCTGTTAATAGCCAAGACCAAAGTGGCACCAGTGAAACCAATTAGCGTTCCCCGTCTAGAATTATGCGGTGCAGTCTTGCTGTCACAACTACTGAAAGAAATCACAAAGTCATTCGAATTCGAGAAAATACCTACCTGGTTGTGGACCGATTCCGAAGTTGTCCTAGCATGGTTGAAAGGGCATCGGACTCGGTGGACGGTCTTCGTGAGCAATAGAACATCCCAGATCTTAGAAAATACTGGCAATATTCCGTGGCGTTATGTTCCGTCCAAGTGCAATCCAGCTGACATAGCATCAAGGGGAGTCAAACCCAGGGACCTAGTCGAAAATCAACTTTGGTGGAATGGACCAACTTGGCTAGTTGAAAGTAGTGATCGATGGCCTAAAATTAAAGAGACCCAATCAATTAATATTGAGAAGCGGAAACATATAATGGTTAATGTCAGTTGGCAAACAGAAAATTTTTTGAACGGCCTGGTGGAAAGGTATTCAACATTGACGAAATTAACAAGGGTAACGGCATATTGCTTCCGCTTCATCAAATCAAAAGCGAACCAGTCAGGTAGTCGCACGTACTTGACCAGCGATGAGTTAAGGCAGTCTCTTGAATTCTGGATCAAATATGCTCAGCGAACTGAATACTCACAAGAAATGACACATCTTACGAGGTCAGCGCCCGTGGGGAACAAAAATAAACTGATTAACTTGAATCCATTCCTGGACGACAAAGGAATCATGCGTGTTGGAGGACGATTAAAACACGCCCAGCTACCTTTCGATGAAAAGTACCCAATGATTCTACCACGGAATGGGAAACTCACCGATCTAATACTACATCAGATTCATCAGTCGACTTTACATGGGCAAACGCAGTTGATGCTGAATACGCTCAGAAGGAAATTCTGGTTAATAGATGCCCGCAACTGCATCAAACGATTCATACATAGGTGCATCCGTTGTTTCCGTGCCAAAGCAATCACATCAAACCAACTGATGGGAGATTTACCACAACCTCGAGTGACCGTGTCCCGTCCATTCACTCACACGGGAGTTGATTTTTGCGGACCTTTTGATATAAAGGACAGGCGAGGAAGAGGAAGCAGAACCACAAAGGGATACGTGGCTATATTCATTTGTATGGCAGTGAAAGCCATACATATTGAAGTTGTCAGCGACCTGTCTACGCCCGCTTTCCTTGCAGCTTTACGGAGGTTCATGGGTAGACGCGGCTACAGCAAACATATGTACTCTGACTGCGGCTCTAATTTTGTTGGTGCAGCTGCTGAGCTGAAGAAGATATCCGAAATCAGTGTGGGAGCGGCGGAAGCTCTAGCGCAGGATGGTATAACATGGCATTTCAATCCTCCAGCTTCACCCCATTTCGGAGGGCTTTGGGAAGCTGGAGTCAAGTCCATAAAATCACACTTACGTCGAGTTGTAGGTAATGTATCGTTGACCTACGAGGAATTGATGACTGTACTCGTTCAAATAGAAGCCTGCCTTAATTCCCGACCATTGTGCCCGCTTCGAGACGACCCAATGGACACCGCAGCACTAACTCCTGCTCATTTTTTAATCGGCGACACGATGATAGCTCCTCCGGAGATTACGTTGGAGGAAGTCAACATTAATCACCTTGACAGATGGCAACTGGCACAGAAAATTACGCAAGACTTTTGGAAACGGTGGCGAATGGATTACTTAAGCCGTTTACAACGCCGACCGAAGTGGATTAAAAGCGAAAATAACGCTAAAGTAGGTGACGTATGCTTATTGAAGGAAGAAAGAACTCCATCTTGCCGATGGCCGCTAGCCAAGATCATTCAAGTCCACCCAGGACATGATGCGGTAGTACGAGTCGTAACGGTGCTTTCAAACGGAAAATTCTACAAAAGAGCGATCACGAAAATTGCACTTTTGCCTGTCCAAACCAGTGCAATGTAGTGCATTGAGGTATTATATCGCCAACTTGATTTTGTCCTACTTCATTTGTTACAAACACTATCCACCTGACCTGTATTCTTTTCCCAAGTTCCTAACACGATTGTACCCTAAAATACAAAGTCGCCAATCCAAAAATAAATCCTTTATCTCTTTGTTTCTACCGGACCCTGACGTCAGACAATATATACACTAATTTTTTAACGAATGTCGAATTTTGAAAAAGGTGTAGGTGGACGCCCAGCATAAGGTGGGATAACTTCACCACGCCCATATAACGTAACAAACCACCGGGACCGATTAGAACCACTGAAGAATGACATGAATTCGACAAAGAAGCTCTTCACGTTGCGAATGGAGGCGAGACGATAGGAAAACGACATAGAAAGTATACCAAGTGAAAACTTAATAACTAATCATTATACTTACAGGACAATTCTCTGGTGCAATTACTCTGAGGTGTTATCACCCCTCAGCCGGGGAGTATGTTGCTCGCCAGTCAGCTCCTGCTTCGCTGATTGTTTTTGCCGGTGATTCAAACATCTGAAAAGGAAAGAAAAAGAAACACAAAGGATCGATGTTTAGGTCAACTAAATGAAGTTACTTATCTGATATCAACTCGACGCACGAATCCCAGTCACTTTCCATGGACACTATTTGGATTGATTTGTTTATTCGATCGAAATTCACTCCCGCACTTGTTTATATCAAAACAATAACAAAATATGACATTTAAAGTGAAATGTCAAAGTAAATGTCATTAAGAGATTACAATTTAGAAAAGTAGATTTAAAGTAGTAGAATATCGTAACATTCATTACAATTCAGAATAGTAGATTTAAAATAGTAGAATATCGTAACATTCACAATAACAATTATAGTAAATAGTTAGATAGAGACAACTCAATTTGTTAAAGGAAAAGTACCGAAATCCTTTGTTCAAATTGATTTCTTTGTTTGAAAATTTCGGTACTTTTCTGCAATTGAAAGACTAGTCAGTAGTATTGTGGAGGTTGGATACAACAGAACGAAATTAAATCGTTACGAATTTTAAATCGTTGTTTTAAAGTGAAATTATTACCGGACTTGTGATTGTTAGCGTTTTTTTTTTGAAATAAAGTTTTATGGGAAAGTGTAAAAAGTGTGATTTCATTAGTACATTAAAAATAGAGTTTTTTCAGTGCAACAAACGGCATGCCCTGGAATTTGAAGAGCCCAAAGGGCGTGGTAACTGCCGTCTTGCAGACGTTCTGGGGCGCGACCGGGATCTGATAAAAAGCGCGTTGGAGGTCCATTACTGAGAAAACCGAGCCTCTCGCTACCTGGATCAGGTCCTCGATGACAGGTAGCGGGTAGCGGTCTGGCTGAGTGCGAGCGTTGAGTTGACGGTAATCTCTCGTAGCCCGCCAACGGCCCCCACTCTTGGGAACCATGTGCAATGGACTAGCCCATTGGCTTGATGAGGGTCGGATAATGCCTCGTGATAAGAAGAGATCAAACTCGTCTTTTGCGGCGATAAGGCGTTCTCCTGCGAGGCGAAGTGGTCGTGCGAAGACGGATGGGCCTGTCATTATTATTTGGTGGTGCATGGGGAGGTCAGCGATTGAGGCTAATTCACCCGGTCGGATGGTTGAGCTTCTGAATTTGGCGATGAATATCTCGTACGGGTCTCCGACGATGCGCGATGGTCGATGGTTGGACCATAGTGCTAACACTAATGCTGTGCACCGGTGGCGCCGGGCCGAGGACGCAGCTTGTTGAGAGGTTGGTGCGATCATCCAAGAGGCGCTGGTTTCGTAGATCAATTAACAACCCGTGGTGATTAAGTGCGTCTGCTCCTAGGATAGCCGTCTGGACGTCCGCTATGACGAACGGCCAGTGAAATGAGCGACGCAACCCAAAGTCCAATACGAGTTCCTGAAAGCCAAAAGTGTTAATAGGCGTGTCATTGGCTGCCTGTAGTGTGAGGCTTTGTTTTTGCATAGGCTTGGGGATGAAGTGCCTCGGAATTATTGATAGGGCGGAGCCGGAGTCCACCAAAAAACGCTTTTTAGTATATAGGTCGACGACATATAAGCGTTTTTCTGAGGTGTCGCCGGCGGTGTCCGCTGAGTGCACCGCTGGCGAACTTAGTTTTCCAAGTATTTGGAGGCGGTGACCTGAGCGGAAAATGTGCACGGCTGCTTGCAGTGGATTGCTAGGGCCCCATGTTTGCTATGATACCAGCAAAGGCCCGAGCGCGCAGCAGGGCCTAGGGTAGTAGACCGTTCTCTCTGACTGAGGCGATTCCGGGTTGAGGAGTGTCTATGTTGCGTGCTGTTGCTGGCGTGCGACTGCTGAAGCACCTCACGAGTCAAACCGGTCAACTGCGCGATCGCTAGACGTAGGCCGCCAGCTTGACGGCGATCTGGTCGGGTGATGTTGACGAACAGCCAGATGAGGGGGTTGCGGTGTGCACACCTGGCTCGAAAGACGTGGCCATTACTGCCGGGCCCATGTCGTGTGCCTCGTCTGCGACCGCGGCAAGTTCCTCCAGCGTTTGATTTTTGATCAGAAGCAACATGCGCCGCGTTTGTTGCGGCAGCAGGTCTAACAATTTGATCCGGAGCACGTCGTCACTGACGCGAGTGCCGGCTAGAGAGCGCGTGTGATGCAGCAACTGTGACGGTCGCCTGTCCCCGAGCTTGACAACCGTGAGAAGCTTATGTAGCTGGGCGTCGGGGGAGTCTGTGAGGCGAGAGATGATGGTTGCCTTGAGCAAATTGTACTTATCGGTCTCTGGTGGCGCGCGGATAATATCTGCTACATCAGCAATGGTGTCGTGATCGAGCACGGAGACTGTCAAATGATACCTGTGCGAGTCCCGTGCGACTTTGTGCACCTCAAACTGGAACTCGATCTGGAAGAACCAAAGCTCCGGATTGGCTCGCCAGAATTGAGGCAGCTTGCACTGGCTGATGACGTTGACCTCTGGAGTTGTCGGCTGACTGGGTTGTTGCTGACGGAGCTCCAGGTTGCTGTGCGCGGCAATGCGTGAGTCATCTTCGTCTTGTCCAAGGAACATGTTGGCGATTCCGCAGTTGTTTCTGATATTCGGGGTCACCACTTTGGTGTAGGCCCTCTCATTCGGACCTGATGAGGACTCCTCGTAAGTGGGCCTTCACTGTTAGCGTTCAGTCCTGATAAGGACTTTACTCTTTGTAATGTCAGGGTT
>OZ017739.1:190797681-190800181 GCA_963969285.1 Odontomyia ornata
TACATGCGATAAAAACTTTCTTTTCAGTGGCAACTCCCCTATATGGGGAGACCCCCCTTAAAGAGCTTGTAAATTTTTTTTCGTGGTGAAACTTTGAAGAGGGCGTCACTTTGCACCTACTTACAAAATCTTATGTTTCTAGCTTATGTAGTTTGCGAGAAAAAGTGGTGTGACACACGGACGGACGGATGGACAGACGGACAGATAGGACTCGGTTTTAGTAGGGTATTGTGAAAGGATTTTACAATACCCTAAAAATGGGCATGGTGGAGTTTAAAGGAAGCCAAGGTTGGCTCCGCAATTTTAAATCTAGGCATGGCATTTGGGAGTTAGATGTAGTGGGAGAAAAAACTGTCTGCCGATGGTGTAGCTGCCAATAGCTTTCTAGAAACTTTTAAAAAGCAAACTAAAGACTACGATATGGATCTTGTTTACAACGCCGATGAAACTGGTTTAAATTAAAAGGCTTTGCCTAGGAAACCATTGGCATCTAAAAGAAAGGAAAGTGCTCCAGTGCATAAGGTCTGTAAGGAACGCGTCACCATTCTCGTTTGTGCTAACTCTTCAGGCAATCATCGGCTACCTTTGCTAATGATTGGCGAAACAAAGAAGCCAAGAGCTTTTAAAAATGTTAACAACTTGCCAGTGACTTGCACAAATCAAAAAAGTGCATGAATGGACTCGAGTATATTTCTCGAATGATATTATAAAACCTTCATCCCTGACGTAAAGAAATTTAAAAAAGAAACCGGGAAAAGGGGAAAGGTTCTACTCATCATCGATAATGTGCCAACTTACCCGCCAGTTGAGCTTCTTGAGAGTGAGAATGGCGAGTTTAAATGCCTATTCTTCCCACCTAATGTCACGAGTCTACTGCAACCCATGGATCAGGGCATGATTGAGTGCACCAAAAGATACTACCGACGCCAGTTGCTCCAAAAATTGTTATTGGCTGAAGGGAACAACGAAGAAATAGTTTTGCATTCATATACAAAAATTAATTTTAAAGACAGTTGCTACATGATTGCTGATTCCTGAAATATGGTGAAAAGTGTTTCACTTAAACGAGCTTGGAATAAAATAAACGGCACATCAACAAAGGGACAACTGGAGGCCGAAAACCAAATTAAACACCAACAACAGCAAACAACAGCTGCCGTTGATGAACTGGAACACGGTCTGTCCATAGTAGAATTTGTTGACATTGCCAAGGAAATGACGGGCTGTTCAGAATGCGATGTTGATGATGTAGAGGAGTGGCTTCAATATGATAAAGACGACCAAGGATTTCCTATTATGATATATGATGAAATTGCAGAGAGTGTCATGAACGAACAATAAGTTGATACCAACGACAACAATGAAACTGTTGAAGAAACCAAGGATGAAAATGTTCCCATCCACGGAGAAGCGTTTATGTGTTTTAAAAACGCCTTAAAGTGGATTGAGTGGGAACTGGAATGTGGCACAGCACAACTTTAAGCCGTCAAGCACCTGCGGGATCTCGCCACTTGGAAACAAGCTACTACGTCAAGGCAACGTACTCTCCACGAGATGTTCAAAAAATAAAAGCCTGTGACTACAGTATATTTTCAAGAGAACTACAGATTAACGTATGTATGTATGTATGTAACAATTATCATTTAACATTTTATGTACTGTTGCGTTCATAATATATTCTAAACGCTGTTTGCAGTGAAGTTACACTAGAGCAATAAGTTATAATCGGTGTGGTCTAGTGGTTAGAGCATGAGACGCATAAGCCGAAGGTGCCAGGTTCAAATCTCGTTGGTGAACATCGTGATTTAGTTCAGGGGATATTTTGGACAGACTACGCGTGTTCACTAAGTGGTGGTATGTATTGATTTAATCAGATCATATCATAGCTGAGCAGACACACGGGGGCATGGTACTGACCAAACCAACTTCCGAAAAAATCAATACGGTCATAAAAGTGAGATACTCTAACTATCTCTAGGTGAAGGCCCGAGAGGGGCTGTAGTGCCAAAATGAAAAATAGAAGAATTAGTTATAATGCAAACAGTACTGAAAACAAGCTCTTTTTTTTAAATATACCCTTTTCATCGGAATTCCTGGCTATCCGAATAGGGTCCGGTCCCAATTGATTCGGATAATTGGAGCTTTACTGTATATATGTAAATATATATATGTATATATATATATATATATATATATATATATATATATATATAAAAATATATCTATATATATATATATATATATATATATATATATATATATATATATATATAATATACATACAAATTAATATATATGTTGATATAGCGACTGAGGCGTTTCTTCCGCCGCTTTCATTTACAAAATATCCAAAAATATTACTTGTCACCCAGATTCAATATCTGTGTGGCGGTAATTTAAATTCAGGTGCAATACCAGAACTTAATCGACGACCAGGTCAAGCTTATACAAATCAAACAACTTCTGTTTAAATTTAACAAGCAACTGACAACGTTTATTC
>OZ017739.1:190805181-190815181 GCA_963969285.1 Odontomyia ornata
TATATATATACACATATATATATATGTATACATATGCATATATATATATATATATATATATATATATATATATATATATATATATATATATATATATATATATGTATATATATATGTACATATATATTGATATGTTTATATATATATATATATATATATATATATATATATATATATATATATATAAATATATATATGTATATATATATATATATATATATATATATATATATATATATATATATATATATATATATATATATAAGGTACTCTCCGAAATAAGCAAACTTCTCTCGAGGAATTTACTTGAAATACACATTTTATATAAGGCAGCTACTATCAGAAACTTCTCAACTATTTGACCCCGGTATTTGGGTCTAACCTTGCATTATAATAAAAAATAATCTCAATGCAGTCGTTATGGATAAAAAAAAAAAAACAGGCTGGAACGAGGCCACAAAGGACAAAATGCAAACTAAAGGACGAATCAGAGAACTCAGTTCGATCTGCTGCAACGACTTTCAATTCTACGTTGTGTAGCCTGTAGCGAAAGTGACATTAATGATGTGCATGGCTTCTGCAAGTCATCAATGTTAGCATTTGTGGCCACTTATATGCTCGTATGCTTTATTTGGCAAAATAACTACTCGTCTATGAACATCGAAACCATGGGTAGCACCCTTAAAGATTCTGTCCATTCCTTGTCTATTAACACAGCTAATGAAAGTAACCATAGAAGTGCACCGATAGTTTCACGTCCACGACCCAACCAACGGAGTCAAATAGTTGAGAAGTTTCTGATAGTAGTGTTATGGGCTAAATGAAATACAAGTCCTTTATTTTCCTTTTTGTTTTATTACACTTTCTTACACACACAATTCACAAAGTCTTCTTCTAAAATAAACTTTACTACAACAACTTTTCTTTGTAGGAGCTACCAAAACTTAAACTTTAGCACTGATCACAACTGATCTTAAGGACGACTGGATTAACTGAACTGAACCAAATCTTTAACAATTAAAATTGACTGAGTCCTGAGTATAAATTCGCAATCCCTTTTATAGGGAATATTTGTTTAGTTCACATCAATTAGCAATATCAATCAAATATTAACAATTCCACCAAAAATATCAATCACCAAAGCAAATTCAACTGTTGTTTACAAATGCATTAAATTTCGCGTACGCGACATCTTAAGAACCGTCTCCCGTAATCTTTATTTTTTCGCATCGTTTGGATTTCGCGATGATTTATTATCGCGATTTTGTTTATTGCAATCTGGTGTGTTATGGTTTTGGGAAGAACAATAGTCGCAATAGCGTAACCTTTGGTATGGGATATCTTTCGGTTGTTTATTTCCGGTGGTTGGCATGATTTAACTTCTGAAAGGATTTTTGCTTATATTAGCTTTTGATTGATTTTAATATTTCCTTTAAACGATTAAGATAATTGAATTTAAGAAATCAATTCATAGAATTGATCGTACTAGTTTGTTTATCATTAAGACTATTGATGAAAAGGCAAATTAAGAGAATAACATATAATTTGAATAAATTGCGCAATTGTGAAATGACGTGACTTTTGCGATAGCGGAGTAAGGTATTGCCTTGGTCAAGGGAATCTGCGCTGTAGGTGAGTGTAGGATGGATATGGTCCATAACAACACCCCCCTTGGAAAAGACGAATTCATATTTTTTAATTCAGAATTCGTCGTAGTTAAGTTTACCTACGGATGATCTGAGTCTTGATCTCGATTTTGATGTTCTCGATGGTAAAGCCTCTGGTAAAATGGCAGGTGCGTTATCCGGGATAGTGGTAAGTTCCATACCGATGTTATGTCTTAATGAAGGAGTTTGTAAATTATACTGGTTTATTGTTATTCCATGACAACAACAACTACGGTCTATTCTCAAAGATCTAGGGAGTATTGGTTTTATGCAATTATATAACTTGTACAGAATGTATCCAAAAACGATAACTGATACTATGGTGATTATGTATTTATATATATTTTCATACTTATAGAAATGGGGTTGAGAATGTAAGCGATTAACTTGCTCATTTAGATCATCCAACTTGTGGGATGCAATATTGAGGTCATCCAACTTAATGTTGGATAAATGAATCTGGTCGAGGTAATAATTGAAATCAGTTTTATTTATTTTATGTTCCTCGCAACAGTCGTCTTCCACTATGTTCAAGCTAGGGATGATATTTTCGTAATAGGAAATAATTTCATTTTGGGTGAACAGTTGAGTTTGAGAAGAGTAGGCTTTGCAGTTTTTGGCCAAGGTTAACACTCCTGTTTTGGAAATTTCGACATCTTTAATTGTGTCATTGCATTGCACCGTGAGCATATGCGATTCACTGACTACGAATATCCATTTATTATTAATGAGGTTCTGCCAGATTTCTATCTTCCCGGTTAAGAATTTAGTTGCACAGTCTATTGGGATTCTTTTATTTATTTTTGTGAGTAGTGCAATTTCACAGATAGGTTTATTAAGAGTTGAGTATATAATGTAGTTTTCGCAAATGTATTGGTTATATTGGAGCTGTCTAAATGAATCAAGGGATTGAAATTGGGCATATTGTAGTTTGTTTGTTGAGATGGTTAGATATTTGAAGCTGGGGTCAATATATGCGTAAGTTTTCCTTTCCGCATGGGGTATTGGCAGTGGTATTAGATGGTAGAGATTGAAATCGGTACTGTCTACCAATGGGAATGATAGAACAAATATCATTCTTTGGTTTTTGAAAGAATATTGCATCTTCACTATGTCTAGAATTTGATTTACATTCTAAATATCAGGTTTGATTGCATATTCCAATCCATTTTTTAAGTGTTGGTTGAAATTGTTTAGCTCCTGCAGTAATCTCTTGGGACTCATTAAGCTAGGGTGAAGGGCATCCTTTCGAGCTGCCATTATGATATCAATGATTTCTTCCAATCTAAGATCGATTTCGTTCAACAAAAAGGCAAGTATGTTTAAATGTTCAATAATTTCTTGGTTAAGATCGGTTTCAGAGTTAAATTTGTTTTGGTTAGCTAAGAACGCATTAAATTTATCAATATTTTTGTTTAATTCTTTTTCTGAAAGTTGGAGTTGAGAGATAGTAGTATTGAAATTCGTAATTGTGGTTTTTACTACGTTAATTTGATCTTTTATTAATAACTGTAACTCTGATTCATCATGTTCAACTTTATTTATGACTTTATCGTAATATTCTGCATCATTAGAATCCATTGTACCGAATAGAAATTTAGATACTGATCCAACGATATTTAGTATTCCTCGTCGGGATTTCGGGTTTCCGATTATAGTTCGAATAGATTCTTCTTTACTTGATATCTGAGGCATTTTTATGTTGAATATGTTAAAGTTCTGGGTACAGTACAATTTTACATGATCTTTATTTATTTTATCACAAAGTTGGAATGATTGTTTCGCTATTCTTTTAATCAGACCTAATCTTTCACTATATGATTTAATATCTATGTGAGTTACAATTTTAAAGTAATCTGAATACAGTTTAACATTTCCTAAGTGCTCGTAGAAGAGCCCGCTTCTATTTTTTCGATTTTATATTCATTGGCTTGTGTCTGATGCATTAATATGCAGTAGAAGATTACTGAAGTAAAGAGGATCATCCTGTAAGAGAGGTAGGTTTTAGTTGATTCGTATGGACTTTGAGACGTTTATTGTTTTTGAGTTTAATTATGATATTCTTATTATTGTCACAGATTTCTACTATTTCGTAAGGTCCTTTCCAGTTTGGTGAGAGTTTCTTAGAAGTTCCTGGTTTGTTAGCGTTATTTTTCATTAATACGAAATCACCTTTTTCGTATTCAGGGTTATGAATTTTCTGGTCATAATAGATTTTGCTTGTTTCTTTGGAATTTATAATGTTTTGTTTTGCTATTCGGAAGGATTTATTAAGCTTGTATTTGAGCTGATCTGCGTATGAGTCATATGTGTATCGAAATTCCGGAATATTTGTTATAGAGTTTGGTAGAATTGGTTTTGTTCCAAAAATCAATTCATATGGGGTGAATTTTGTTGTTGAATGGACAGCTGTATTGTAAGCAAACATGGCTAATGGAACATATTCGTCCCAATCGTTTTGCTGATTATTTATATAATGTTTTAGGTAATCTTTTAATGTTGAATGGGATCTTTCGAGTGCACCATATTTTTGGGGATGATAAATAGTAGTGTGAAGGAGTTTTATGTCAAAAAGTTTTGCTACTTCCTTCATTAGATTTGAGGTGAAATCTGATCCTTGGTCTGTTAGAATTTGTTTTGGAATTCCGAACCTAGTTATGAATTGTAGTAGATTATTCGCTACCGTAGTTGCTTCGTGATTTGGTATGGGAAATGCATCTGAAAACTTAGTGAGATCATCTTGAAGAGTTAGAATAAATCGGTTTCCGTTTTCTGTAATAGGTAGGGGTCCTACGATATCAAGACTAATTTTTTCAAATGGAGCGTCAGCTGTAGAAGTTATCTCCATTGGAGCTTTCGTTAACTTTCTGGAAGTTTTGTTGATTTGACATGACGCACAGGCTTTAATATGAGATTTGATGTCTTTTTTCATGTTTTTCCACTTGTAATATTGTTTTATTTTATTGTAAGTTTTGAGGAATCCGTTATGTCCGGCAGTTGGGGAGTCATGGAATTGAACAAGGATATCAGAGATTTGGTCCTCACTTGGAACAGTGATCTTGTTATGATAAATATTGATGATGATGACTGAATTATATCTCTGAGTTTGTTGTAGTTGTACCGATTGAATGAATCAACAGGATTTGGTATATTAATTTCAGATATTTTGTCTTTAATGAGTAAGTTTTTGAGATTCTGCATACAATAAAAGAAATCTTGATAAGAGGGTTTTTCGAAGAATGAATATTTGAGAAAGCAATGGTATATGATTTGCTTATAGATTGCGGTTGATTTTTCGACCTCATAGAGTTCATGACTTTTATTGAGAATAATTTCTTTATTTAAACTTCTGTCGAGGAATAGGGTTGTATGAGGATTTTGGTCATCTTTATCTATTGCGGTGAAATATGCAATAGGTGATTTAGTAGAATCAATGGCATTATTGAGATCGTTATAATTGAAGACTGTAGGAGTCATTGAATTGTAATAGAATTTTACATAGTCTTGGAATGTATCATCCATTTTGTTTTGAAGAATATTTATCTGAGATTTGTCAGCATCTATTTCTATTCGAGATAGTGCATCTGCGTTTGAATTAACTCTGCCTTGTTTGTATACTATTTCATAGTCAAATTCCTCGAGTTTCAATCTCCATCTAATGAGTTTGCTGCCTGGGTCTTTACAATTCTGTAGCCAGACAAGAGGACGATGATCTGTAACAATTTTGAATTTTCTTCCATACAAGTATGGTCGAAATGTTTGGACTGCCCAAATAATTGCCAATAGTTCTCTTTCGGTAGTATTATAGTTTGATTCGGATCGATTAAGTGTACAGCTAGCGTATGAAACTGGAAGGCCTACTTTTTGATTGCCCATCTGACTTAAAACTGCGCCAATCGCGAAATTTGATGCATCAGTCGTCAAAATGAATTCTTTTGAAAATCGGGATATTGAAGGATTGGAGCTGAAATTAGTTTTGATTTTAATTCTTCAAATGCTATATTCTGTTCCTCTGACCACTCGAATTTAATGTCCTTTCTCAGGAGTTTAGTTAATGGCTTAGTGATTTTGGAAAAATTTTCATTAAAACGTCTGTAGTATCCGCAGAACCCAAGAAATGATTTTATTCCTTTCGGATTCTTTGGAATTGGAAATTTCTTGACAGCTTTGATTTTGTCTGGATTCGGAAGAACACCATCACCCGAAATAACGCGACCCAGATATACGACTTCGTGTCGCATGAACTCACACTTTAAAGGTTCTAGTTTTAAGCCGCTACCACGAATTCTCTTGAACACATTTTTAAGCTTCAATTCGTGATCTTCGATGGAACTTGCGTATATGACAATATCATCTAGATAAACAAAGCATTGAATTCCTTGCAATCCAGACAATTCCGTGTTCATGAGGCGTTGAAAAGTCGCCGGGGCGTTTTTCAAGCCAAAAGGCATCCTGACGTATTCGTAATGCCCCAAGGGTGAGTTAAAAGCAGTCTTGGGTCGATCTTCTGGACGCATATTTATTTGGTGGAAACCACTCGCCAAATCTAAAGTGGTAAAATATTTAGAGTGCCCAAGTTGATCTAAGATGTCTGTTATATTTGGTATGGGGAAGACATCAGATTCTGTGACGTTATTAAGTTTCCTATAGTCAATCACCACTCTCCATTTAGTTTTTCCAGAAGCATCTTGTTTTTTGGGGACTACCCAAAGTGGTGCTGACCATGGACTATTAGAGGGTTGGATTATGTTTTGATCAAGCATTTTCTCTATTTGTGCGTTCACCTCGTCCTTGTGAACCTCGGGATATCGATATGTTTTTGCTGAAACAGGTCTGGAATCGGTTAGGTTGATTTCGTGATAGCACAAATTTCTGCTTGTAAGTTGATCGCCTTCGAGGTAGAATATGTCTGCATATTCATTTGTAATATCTTGAATCGACTTCTTTTCTTCTTTATTGAGGTGATCTAATCGTAATGATTTTTCAAGTAAGTTTCTTCGATTTGGAGAGTTAGTAAGATTTGGATTTGGATTTGATTTACTTGAATTGTTTTGATTTAGAAATGGATTTGGAGGTTCTGAATGATTTTGTATTTGATTTAGAGATTTCGAATGATTTTGATTTTGTATTTGATTTAGAGATTTCGAATGATTTTGATTTTGTATTTGATTTAGAGATTTTGAATGATTTTGATTTTGCATTTGATTTAGAGATTTTGAATGATTTTGATTATTTAGAGATTTTGTTTCTGATTCAGATGATGAGTTGAAATGGAAAAGATTTTGATGAGATTCTTTGATTTTGATCACACCATCCAAATCATCAATTTCCTCTAGACATATCTCTGGTAAGACTATGTCCTCGTTATATTCGTTGATATTTAGGACAGACACAAATGCCTTATTGTTTTGATCAACGGCAGTTATTGTCTCGCTAAGAAAAATTCCCGGGGATAATTCCCTCCGGTTAACAATGCCTTCTTTGATTTGAGGGTTTTGGATATTAACCCTGGCAAAGCTTATTGATCGCGATCTGATTGTAAATATTGTTGGTTTCTCTAATTGAGTAGTTTCAGATTTTAAGAATTCGGGAGATCCCTGATTTTTTACACATTTTTGCTGTGGTTTATTGTATTGGTCATATATATCTATTCCCAATAAGTCCTCTCCAGCTATCAGAAGATTTCGCGAGAATTCCAGGATGCAACCGTGATTACACATAAAATCACACCCTAGTACTCCGTCACCAGGTATGTTATTTTCTTCGAAGACTACGTAGAATTTCTGCTGCAAGGTCTGTTGTGGAAACTCCAGACTTATCTGGGAAGACCCCAATGCTGAAAGGAATCCATTTATCCCAAAGAAGTCTTTCCCGTCCCCAACAGTCACAACAGTATCTCCCGCTAATGATCGGCCCTTGATAATTGAACATGATGCGCCTGTATCAACCAGAAATCGAAATAGAGTAGACTTTGAATTTGGACTATGGAGAGTAATGTAGGGGATCCGACCTCCCTTATCATAAAATATTCCAGGGAACTTTACATTGAGCTCAGAATTTCTGAGACTGTCCGAACACCTTGGTTCGGAGGTGTTACCCCGTTTTTTGGATTTGTTGAAGAATTAGGAGTTTCGACAGTTTTATTTTTGCTATTGTTAAAAGCGCGTTTTCGACACTCTTGAATCAAATGTCCCTTCTTTTTGCAATAGTTGCATACCTTCTCATTCGCGAGATTAACATGACCAGGCGTATTTTTATTTATTTTACGGTAACACTCAGATGTATCATGATTTTTCATTTTACAGATTTTACAAAATTTTGTGGGTTTACTTGTTGAGGGAACACTTTTTGATTTTATAAGGTTAGAGAGTTTCTCCTCCTCAATTGCGATTTGCATTGCTTCAGTTAGATTTTTCACGTTTCTTGCGCGGAGGATACTACTGATTGAGGGATCTATATTAAGGATGAACGTATGCAGGATAAGGTCATCCATTGCGGCTATTCGACCTTTGAGTTCACTTTGGTCATCGATTGATTGTTTTACGCAAACGATTAAATTTTTCGCGGCAGTTTCGATACGAACTATGAATTGAGATATTGTCTCCTTCTGCAATTGTTTGCATTGCTGCAACTCGAGCAGAAGGTGATTATAATGTTTTTTATCACCATAAAGCAATCTCAGAAAATTGCATAGATCTGTCCAATCCTCAAACGTATGATTGGACGCAGCCAATTCGGCTTTTCCCTCTAATTGAGTTATCGCGTAGTCCAACAAGACAGGTGCTTGCTCGGGATACGCGAGTTTAAAGGCACGATTACACCCGGTAATGTACGAGTTCAACTTGTCACGGTCACCATTGAATGGTTTAATAAACTTAAGGAGAATTGAGAGGTTTACTTTTTCCGCGGTCATTTCTTCGGAAACATTATTTTGTGAATCGATTTCGTTCTGAGTCGAATTTGCGTTGGCCATTGTTTACAGAATTATTATTTTTCACAATACACCAAATAATCAACAACACTCTCTGAAAATTAATTTCTAACAAAACTTTTCCAAAGAAAATTATGCCTCTATGAAGCACTGAACAATTAATTTCACTTGCTGAGAATTATTGATAACAAATATATAAATAAAAAGAATATGTTTCTAAAATTTTTCTCTTTTACAAAAAAAAAAATATTGTGTGTGTAATGTTTTAATTTCTACAACTCACTCTGTTTCTTTAGTGAAAGTGCTGGTTTGATGTGTTGTTCTTGTATGCCGGATAGATGTGTTGATGGTTTATGTTGATTCTGTTTGATTTCCAATTTTATGACTCGTTCTTCTGGTTTTGATTTGATGATTCAGCTCTCCGTTTTTATTCTTGATGATTTGTTTTTCTCCGCTTTTATTCCTGATGATTTTTTTCGTCTAGTTTTCAGCACCAAGCAGTCGCATAAGAGTTCCTCACTATGATGGGATGATGCGCCAATTGAAACGTGTGCCACTTTACGTTTCGGCTTCTGATTCAGTAAAAAGAAAACTTCCTTGCACGTGCAGATGATCCTAAGATCAAGGAAACAATGAATCTCCTATAAGTGTAAAAAAAGGAAAGGTTTAAACAAGTTCGTTCACTGGATGATTCTGTCTTTCGAATCATCCCACTTCTGACACCAAATTGAATTTAGCCTGTTATGGGCTAAATGAAATACAAGTCCTTTATTTTCCTTTTTGTTTTATTACACTTTCTTACACACACAACTCACAAAGTCTTCTTCTAAAATAAACTTTACTACAACAACTTTTCTTTGTAGGAGCTACCAAAACTTAAACTTTAGCACTGATCACAACTGATCTTAAGGACGACTGGATTAACTGAACTGAACCAAATCTTTAACAATTAAAATTGACTGAGTCCTGAGTATAAATTCGCAATCCCTTTTATAGGGAATATTTGTTTAGTTCACATCAATTAGCAATATCAATCAAATATTAACAATTCCACCAAAAATATCAATCACCAAAGCAAATTCAACTGTTGTTTACAAATGCATTAAATTTCGCGTACGCGACATCTTAAGAACCGTCTCCCGTAATCTTTATTTTTTCGCATCGTTTGGATTTCGCGATGATTTATTATCGCGATTTTGTTTATTGCAATCTGGTGTGTTATGGTTTTGGGAAGAACAATAGTCGCAATAGCGTAACCTTTGGTATGGGATATCTTTCGGTTGTTTATTTCCGGTGGTTGGCATGATTTAACTTCTGAAAGGATTTTTGCTTATATTAGCTTTTGATTGATTTTAATATTTCCTTTAAACGATTAAGATAATTGAATTTAAGAAATCAATTC
>OZ017739.1:190820181-190835181 GCA_963969285.1 Odontomyia ornata
ATCATTTTGGGTAGAACCTTATTTCACGTTTTGGACCAGTACATAAATTGGCCATCTAGATCATGTGATATCAATCTTTGAGATCATTTTCTTTAGGATTACACAGGGACAGGTCAGCTTCAATCAGCACTTTGAAAGCCAACATTACTCATGTCACTCACAAGTTACTAGTCGTCCAAAATTGGACCCTCAGGATGGACCGTTTATGGCGTAGTCGCGGTCAACATTTAAACGAGAGAATCTTTAAAAAGTAAATGTCATGCAAGTAGATTGTTCTTCTGACTCCCAAAAAAAATTTTACAGTAAAATTCAACTTCATAATCTGTAAGAAAAATAATTTTAAAACGCTATGTTATTTGTTTTAATGACAAATATATATATATATATATATATATATATATATATATATATATATATATATATATATATATATATATATATATATATATATATATTTATATATATATATATATATATATACGAGTATATATATATATATATATATATATATATATATATATATATATAAATATATATATATATATATATATATATATATATATATATATATATATATATATATATATATATATATATAGATATTTCGGGAGAAAATGTGCTCCCTTCTTCAGTGTATAATTTTTTCTGAAGATAAGGAGCTACAAGGTTTTCATTTATAGTCCGAAAATTAGCTAATTTATAATCAAAAATTCTGACTACTTTTACAGATTATCTTTGAAGTGTACTTAAAGTAATTAGCACTAAAAAGGTTAGTTGCTTTTTGGCTTGACCTTTTTATTGCTTCAAAAATATCCGATTTTAATCTTATTTGTTATAATACTGGCTACTTTTACAACTTGTCCTTCAAATGTACTTAAAGTAATTAGCTAAGGTTAAGTATTATCTATTTTTTTAATAATAACAAACTTAAAAGCGAAGAGTAACTATTTCCACCATTCTCATTCTGTCGCATAATCCAGAGAGTCTCGTGCGTATCTAGCTCCTTATGAATGTTGTTTCAATCACAAATGTGTCGAGCAACCGATAACCGAACACCCGTAGCATCATTTTTAGCGATTGCTAACTATGCTTCCCTGATATGTGATTTGAAGCGGACTTTTACGCTGCGTTTCGCCTGACCAATGTATACTTTCGCGCACTGTTGACAATTCACTTTGTAGACTCCACGCTTTTCTTGCTTGGTTTTCATGTCCTTGTATTGTGTGATAATATTCTTTAGTTAAATCTGTGAACTCCCTGTAACCAACTCTATTTCATTTTTCTTCATCATTTCCCGTAAAGGTTTACTTATAAATTAAATTCCACATATTCATAAAATTTACACCAAAGGAAATAGTAGTCGGGGAAAAATTTGAATTGTCAAATTAAAAAAAAATATAAAAATATTTTTTAGTTCATAAAACTATGTCAAACAGTAAGGTTGTTTCTTAAGACTACGTCGTTAGAGATTTGTGTAAAAGTAAAAAGTGTTAAAAACCAGAAGTTTGCGCCTTATATCTTTTGTATGAGAATTACATACGAAAATAAAACTAGTTAAAAAAAGGACGGAATAAGAACTACCATCTACATCTGGTGACCTCGAATGGAGCACGGAAAATTTCTCAAAACCAAGATCACGATCACAATCGGAACAACCGGCTACGTGTCCAATTTATTTGCAGTTATTCGGCAATCAAGGAATCTAAGACGGCATTTGGAATTAAGGCATTTTGCTAAACCTGGCGTGAAAAAAAGGAACAAACCCCTAACGACAAAGAAAACAACAGGCACTGCAGCTACAACGGCGAATACCGTAACAACTACAGTACCGGTAAGTAACCTATAGACAGTTCAAACAGTTCAAACATTGCATACACCGCAAATGGTTCAAGTGAAAAAGTAAGCGGACGCAATTGGCTCGGTATCAACGGCGGCAATAACACCCGTAACAGTAACAGTTCAAGCGCCGCAGCCTCAACAAATTCAAATCCAACCGCAACAACAGCAGCATTTACAACAACAGAGGCAAGAACTTCAACAGGTCCAACAGCAACAACAGCAGCAGCAACAACAATCACATCAGCCGCAACAACAACAACAGACTCCAAATATATATCAAACAGAAACAAGTAAACGATAACACTACAATCAACAATTATATAGTAAGTAATTATTAAAATAAAATAAAATAGTCCGTGTAGTCTAGTGGTTAGAGCATGAACGCATAACCCGAAGGTCTCAGGTTCAAATTTCGTTGGGAGCAACGTGATTTAGTTCAGGAGATTTTTCGGACAGACTGCGAGTGTTCACTCAGTGGTGATATGTACTGATTTAATCAGATCATATCATAGTTGACCAAGCACACGGGATTATGGTACTGACCAAACCAACATCCGAAAAAATCAATACGGTCATGAAAATGAGATACTCTAACTATCTCTAAGCGAAGGCCCGAGAGGGACTGTAGTGCTACAAAGAAGAAGAATTATTAAAAATATCAAATTGTAATTCCTTTTGTGTGGTTTTCCATAAAAAAATTATCATTTCTTTTTATTTACAATTAAATATATATAATTAAAAATAAAAGTCCTTTCCTGCAAAAAAACAAAAAATTTGTTCCATGATATATGGTTCAAATAAATTAATTTAATTTTTGATATTATATTTGCTATTTATAACCTTCGCACACAAGTCTTTTCCCCTTTGGGAATTATGAATAATTTTATTAATTTACAGCAATAATAATATATTTAATATATTTATAATAATAATAATTGCTTTTAAGATGGCGAATGAACCAGCTTCTGTTATTAACTCTGAACTTGGTAATGGTGATTTCTCCCTTTCAAATAATCGAATACGAAGTTCTATTAGTGCGGTTTCCTTAAAATTACCACCATTTTGGAGTCAATTTCCGGCCCAATGTTTCACATATGTTGAATCATTTTTGGGTCATGATATTTCGGCAGAAGGTATCAAACATTCAAATACAAAAGCAAAAACAATTATTAAGATTCCAACACCATGTTCAATTAAATCAACTCAAAGATTTTTGGAATGATAAATTGTTATCACCGTTTCATTCCGAATTTAGTTAATATTGTTACTCCAATTTACGATCATTTAAATTTGCTACAGAAACAAGGTAAATCTAATAAGAATTTTCATTGGTCTACTTTTTGCCAAGTAGCATTAGAGAAAGCAAAAGATTGTCTAGCTAATGCCACCTTATTAACTTATCCATTTCAATCGGAACTGATGCTTCAAATAATAGTGTTGGAGGAGTTCTACAACAGTTCTTAAATCGGCAACCTTTAGCCTTCTTTAGCAAAAAATTAAATCCAGCAAAAAAGAAATACTCTGCTTTTGATCGTTAATTATTAGCTATAGTATATATTTAAAACATTTTAGGTATTTTGTAGAAGGTAGCAATTTTACAATTTTAACCGACCATAAACCTTTGATTAGTATTTTTGCATCAAAGTCTGAAAAGAATCCCCGTCAGGAGAGATACATTGATTATGTTTCTCAATTTACGACGGATATTCGACACATTAAAGGATCAGCTTATACAGTAATCTAGTTTAGACACAGATGTTATTAATTTAAAAGAAATCGACTTAAAATTTTTAGCAGAGGGGCAACAAAAGGATCCAGAACTTAAAATCTTCCTAGAAGATCCTTCTAAATTTAATTCTAAAACTAAATTAGTTCCAATTGAAATTTCTGATAAGGCATCAAGTCTATGGTGTAATAAGAATTTGGACACGTTTAGATCTTTTGTTCCTATTAATTTACGACCTACTACCTGCATATCCAACTCGTATCATAACCTTTCACATCCTGGTATTAATTCCACCAGAAAAACTATCACAAAATATTACTTTTGACCTAAAATGAATTAAGACATTAACAATTGGACTCAAGCATATGATGCTTGTCAAAAGTACAAAATACATAAATACAATAAAACACATAAAGACCAAACACCGATACCTCCAAAACGATTTCAACATACGTGTATTCATTTAGATATTGTAGGACCATTAACCCCTTCTCAAGGATATTCCCATTTTCTTACAGTTATTGATTGTTTTTCTCGATGGCCAGAATGCTATCCATTGAAAGATATATAAATAAAAACAATTGTAAATACTTTATGGCGTGAATATTTTTCGAGATTTGGTTCACCCTTGGAAATTACGACCGATCAAAGTGCTCAAATCGAGTCAAATTTATTCAAAGAATTGTTACAACTTCTGGGATCACATAGAATCCATACATCACATGCAAATGGAATGATTGAAAGATTTCATCGAACATTAAAAACGGCAATTCGAACTCGTGATAATGTTGATTGGTTTAATGAACTCCCGACCATCCTATTAGGGATTAGATCCTCATGGAAGGAATCAAACAACACTACCCCTGCTGAAATGCTATATGGTAAAAATATTAAAATTCCAGCCAGTTTCTTTAACCAAGATGCGAAATCAAATGATTTAGATTCAGAAAATTTTTTATCGATTTTCAGAGATCATTTTAAAACATTAACTAGTAAAGAAACGAAAGTAAACAAAGTCAAAATTCATATGGCTAAGTCCCTTGATGATGGCGAAAGCGTTTTTATTAAAATAGTTAATGAAAAATCATCTTTGTCTTCACTTTATCAAGGACCTTATAAAGTTATTAAAAGTAACCCTAAGAATTTTCTTTCTCAAATTAACGGAGAATTAAAAACCATTCCTATTGAAAGAATATGATATGATATGATTACTTTTCTTTTACAACGCTAACGCTAGGAACGGAGTCTTGTAGCGTATTCTACATTACTTATAAATTAAATTCCACATTTTCATAAAATCCACACAAAAAGAAATAGTAGTCGGGGAAAAATTTGTATTATCAAATAAAAAAAAATAAAAATATTTTTTAGTTCATAAAACTATTTTAAACAGTAAGGTTGTTTCTTAAGACTACGTCGTTAGAGATTTGTGTTAAAAGTAAAAAGTGTTAAAAACTAGAAGTTTGCGCTATATAACTATTGTATGAGAATTACATACGAAAATAAAACTAGTTAAAAGAAGGACGGAATAAGGGCTACCATCTACAGTTTGCTCACTTCGGAATATATGATCGCTGCTCTCAGTTCCGGGTTTTCTTCGTTCATGCTTACACATGTCAGCTCTGTTCTACTCGTTTTTCGATTTTCCTTCTCATTGATATGATTATGTTTGGTCATATCCATTCTCTCTTACTGTGTCCTCCTTCTTCCGGTTTTTGCTTAATGGTATAGTTAGCGTGCGGTGTAGCTACGTTTGGAAGGATATACATATATATACTCGTATATATATATATATATATATATATATATATATATATATATATATATATATATATATATACATATATAAATATATATATATATATATATATATATATATATATATATATATATATATATATATATATCTATATCTATATATATATATATATATATATATATATATATATATATATATATATATATATATATACGAGGTGTGTTAAAAAAATATCGCGAATTTTGTTTTTTTTTTCAAAAATTATTTATTTATTCATGAATATCTATTTTGTCCCCTTCAAAGTGATCCCCATGAGATATTACACACTTGTGCCAACGGTTTTTCCAATCTTCGAAGCACTTCAAAAAATCATTTTTTTTAATCTTGTTCAGCTCCTCCTTCGATGCCGTCTTTATCTCGTCAAGCGTAGCGTAACGTCGTCCTTTCATGGGCCTCTTCAGTTTAGGAAACAAGAAAAAGACACAGGGGGCCAGATCTGGGGAATACGGTGGCTGCGGCATCATTAGTGTGTTGTTTTTGGCCAAAAAGTCGCGCACAAGCAACGATGTGTGAGCAGGGGCGTTATCGTGGTGCAAAAGCCAATTTTTGTTCTCCCACAAATCCGGGCGTTTCTGGCGGATTGCTTCGCGCAAATTGCGCATAACTTGCAGGTAATATTCCTTATTGACCGTTTTTCCCTGTGGCAAGAACTCATGATGCACCACGCCCCTGCAATCGAAGAAAACTGTCAGCAAAACTTTCACATTCGACCGAACTTGGCGCGTTTTTTCGGTCTTGGTTCATGCGGCAGCTTCCATTGAGATGATTGAGCTTTGGTTTCCACGTCATAACCATAAACCCACGATTCGTCACCAGTTATGACCCTCTGGAGCAAATTTGGTTCGTCGCGGACAGAGTTTAACATCTCATTAGCAATGTTCATGCGTTGCTGTTTTTGGTCGCAATTGAGCAATTTTGGTACGAATTTCGCGGTGACCCGTCTCATGCCCAAATCGTTGATAAAAATCGAATGGCACGAGCCAATCGATATGTTTAGGTCCTCAGCAACTTCTCTAACGGTGATTCGACGATTGGCCAATACCATTTTCTCCACTTCATTAATTTTTTCGTCTGTTGTTGAAGTGCTCGGGCGTCCGGCACGCTCTTCGTCGTTCACATCTTCTCGGCCTTCTAAAAACATTTTGTACCACCGATAAACGTTGCTTCGGTCCAACGTAGCTTCTCCGTATGCCACAGTCAACATTCGGAATGCATCCGCGCACTTAATTTCGTTTTTCACACAAAATTTGATACATATATATATAAATATATATATATATATATATATATATATATATATATATATATATATATATATATATATATGTTTATATATATATATATATATATATATATATATATATATATATATATATATATGTTTATATATATATATATATATATATATATATATATATACATATACATACATACATATATATATATATATATATATATATATATATATATATATACAGTCTTCCACAAAAGTCAAGGTACAGAGAATCGGTAACTGAAAATTGTATTACTGAATCAATATTTTTATTTGAAAACCAAAAGTTATGAAATGGTAATAATACGAGTTCTGTTGAATTTAAGTTTTCATAAATTTAAAGGGACTCGGCAATAATGATCATTGAAGACAATAATTTTTTGTTGGCAATGTCTCTTTTCTACTCCACAAAAGTCTTGGTACAGTTGCAGAAAATGCCCTGTTATTTGTAAAAAGGGGAATCCTCCAAGTTCATATTATCAGAGTGAGTTAACAACCGTAGGCCGCTGTCTTTAATATCGCGTCCGTATTCGTGGTGTATCTTTTATTTAATAAAATTTTTAAAAAATGACTCGAAAGGAGTTGAGTATTAAGAAGCGTGAAATAATTATTAATCTGCATTCAAATCAGAGCAAATCATATTCTGAAATAGCTGAACTAGTATTGCGAAGTCGGTCAACCATTCAAAAAGTGATAAATCGATTTAAGAAGGAAAATAGAGTGGAAAATGTGCCCCGAACAGGTCGTCCATCTAAACTAAGTGCAAAGGACAAGAGAAAAATTTCGCGAATGGTAAAACAAGATCCATTTCTAAGCTGTAGAAAAATCTGCGATGTTCTTGGAATTAATGATAAGAAGGAGGTTAGCGCAGAAACTGTGCGTAGAGCTGTCGTAGTAGCTGGATTTTCATCTCGTACGCCTAGAAGAAAACCTCTTGTAAGGTCCATAAATGAACAAAAAAGAATAACATTTGCAAAAGCATATATTGACAAACCGATAACGTTTTGGGATAATGTTTTATTTTCGGATGAGTCTAAATTTTGTATATTTGGTGTAATTGGACATAAGAGGGTCTGGCGAAAAGTAGGAGAAGCATTTAATCCCAAGAACACTATTAAAACAGTAAAACATGGAGGCGGTGGTGTTATGGTTTGGGGTTGCATGGCTGCTGCTGGAGTTGGAAATCTGACATTCATCGAAAATACTATGGATTAGAACTCTCATTTAGAGATTCTACGAAACAACATGAAACAAAGTGCAGCCAAATTAGGTATGCGAGAAGATTTCTTGTTTCAACAGGACAATGACCCTAAGCACACTGCGCATAATGTTCCGCCTCAAAGCCCTGATTTGAACCCTATAGAGCATCTTTGGAATGAGCTTGAGACAAAAATCCGAAAAAGAGTGATATCAAGCAAGGCGCAGCTTAAGGATGTTATATTGGAGGAGTGGGCCAGAATCAGCAGCGAATTTACTAAAAAATTGGTATATTCTATGCCTAAAAGACTGAAGTCAGTAATTCAGATGAAAGGATATCCGACAAAATATTAAGAAAAGTATAATTCAAATAACTATGCAAGACTATAATTACAATTTGTATCATTTTTCTTTAGGTGTACCATGACTTTTGTGGACTTCATTCATTGACTTTCCAACACGTCATATGTAATAATATATTAATACGACAGAATTTTCGTTTGTTTTACATGAATTTAAAGTGTAATGATTATAGTTGAAGTAATACCAAAAAAATTTTATCACTATAGGTTTTTTAAATAAAAATATCAAACAATTTTCATGATATATATCACTGTACCTTGACTTTTGTGGAAGACTGTATATATATATATATATATATATATATGTATACATACGAGTATATATATATATATATATATATATATATATATATATATATATATATATATATATATATTTGTACCTTGGAACAAAAAGGGCCAATGTCCAAAATTCCAAAATTTGAGTTAAATGCACGAATGAATTCAGGATGCAATATAAAGCAATTATTAAAAAAGCCAAAGCCCTCCTATTATTAGACATTGAAACCCAAATATTTTGTCAAGGCCAAAGTTACTTATTGTTCATGCAAAAATGGCCAATGGCACTGCTAGTTGGACATTGGCCCTTTTAGCGAAAAGTTTCTGAACAGGGCTCCCTTATAATGAGGCCAATGTGATAACATAGCCTTACCGAACGATCCCTTCCATCTGTTGATTTCATGTAGTGGATGTTTGGATTTTATTTCTACCTAAGATATAGTTTTCTTTTATATTTTGAAGTGGTGTTGTAATTATTATAATAAAATGGATTCAGGAGGAAGAAGATTAGTGAACATGGTGATTGAATCAATGAAAGAATCAAATCAAGAAAAAAACTCAGGTAAGAAAATAATCATTTATTTTTGTAATCTTAACCTTTTGTAAAATCTATCTAATGTGAAGTTTATTTTCCTGAATTCAAATAAAAGCAACAGTAATCAATGCATGATTTGAATAATTTATTCCGCAGTATATGAAATAGACAGTAGGTAATCTTTCATATGTGCCCACCAGGGCTGCCAGATCGAAATTGGCTGAAAAACGTACAGTGAGGGAAAAGGGTGGGGGAAGGTAGTCAGAAAAAACATATAGTCCTTTCTCTCTCTCGCACTCATGTAACACCCGGTAGTAGTAGTAGTATATATATGTAGGATGTACTCTATAGAATGGTTTATCATCTCTCTCAGCCGATTATCTCTGCGAAATAAATTACATTTGAAACCACGGTTTTATTGTACTCACGCATTACATACATTATTTATCTTAAATAGACGACAAAATGTATTAATAACGACAATCAATTACTAAAACTTGACGTGAAATAAATTTATCACAAAATACTCAACAAATAAATGATACTATTGATTACAATTACACCTAGTAAAAGAAAAGCTTTGATTTACCGGGTAATGCTATTAAATCACGTTTACTATAAAAATATATGGTTGTAAAATATGTAAATAAAAAAAAATATATACATTTACGTGTTGGTCAAAAAAGCTCTTCCAGCAAAACTTGAGGATTGCATTTTATTTTAATTTTCTCAGAAATATCATATTTAAAAATATAATCGAGTAATTTTAATAAATCGGAGGGTTGTGGTGCAAACCATAAGCAATTGTTGCAATCAGATTTGTCAAAAGTGCTTTTTCACAAAAATTCAAGGATTATGTGGATATACGAGTATAATCAAGAATGGATGTATGTCTATTGAGGGTATTGTATGATGATTGATTGAGAGCCACATTCTAGGCACTATTCGAAAAACCTGAAACGAGTGAATCATTCCATGTTACATTCATCATTATTCAATTAAAATTGAAATAAATTTATTCAAATTTTCAACAAAAAAAGTGTTTTTGTAGTCAAAAAGTTTTATTTTCAACAAAAATATCGACAGTAATACAATCATTTGTGATACATCGTTTTGCCAACTTTCTTGGAGAGTTCTTTGAAATTGAATTCATGCGCTTTTTTGTTTTTCAACAAGGCAGACGTATGCAGTATACCTGTCAAAGTTTCCATTGCAAGGGCGTTGCGTGTTTTGGTCTTGTTGAGGTTGATATGGCTGAAGATTCTCTCGCAATTCGCTGAGGAATGAGGCAAAACACGAACTCTTCGGAAAATGTCTGTTATCTTGGGGAATTCAAGTGTTCCGTCGTGCAATTTGGAATTTGCAACTTTTTTCCAGAATTCTTCAAGGCTGATGCCGTGGTTGAGCTCTGCGTCGAATGACACCAAAAGTAGGAGAAACTCCTCGTGAACTGCTTCGACGTCCATTTGAAAAAAACTTGCCACATCTGAGAGATTATTGAGATTCTTCAAAACGGATGGCTCCATGAAACCCAGGTGTTTCAGCATCAGGACACTTGGTTCTTTGAATGGAAATCTTTTGTAGATTTCTCTGCTCTGCATGTCATTCTGAATTCGTCAATTTTTTGAACTGGATAATTCGGATTCTCTTTTAACCATTTTTTGATTTCGCAAGGCAGCACTGGACCAAGATCCAATTCTCTGAGTGGGACCCAATGTTTTCGATTTTTTTCAGTTTGCGTGAAAAAGTGCGATTCTGGGTCTTGGATTTCCTCCAAATACATTCCTCTGACGTACTCTTTGTCCAAGCAGCAACTAATGATTGCTTTGAAAAGAATCTCCATTTTTTTGTACAGTTCGTGAATTTTGGGGTTCTCTGCCTGGAATTCTTTGTTTTCCGCACATACAAGTGTCAGTGCGAATTTCAAAAATTGCAAAAACCACTTTGTGAAGGTTTTGCTCAAAATATTGAAAATGCGCTGAGCTTCCGTGTTTTTGGGGTTCCGTGCTTCAATCTGGAAGTACTCAAAAAGATCATCGTATTTTAAGATGGTAACTTCAACAGCAGGCAGTAGGGATAACCATCTAATTGCGAAAATTCGGAGTAACTTCCGTTCGGGAATATCCAGCAGTTTTTCAATTTCCCTCAGTTCATGTTAGCGTTTGCTGCTGTCTTTAAAATAGTTGTATAATTGAGACAAAAGCTCTTGAACTTCCCGAGGAAATAACTCAGAAGCCACGGAGACAGCTCGGGCCAGGGAATGACAGATGCATTTCATTGTGAAGAGACAGGGGATCTCTTTGCGTAACAAGGCGGCGACTGACCTGTTGATGCCAAACATGACACTTGCCCCTTCGCCATATTTTGATGATAGTTGACACCGTTGTTCTTTGGCAATCAGATCATAAAGCCCTTGATGATCAGCTTGTGTGACCTGCCAAAAATAAAATAACTTGATAGAATAGATCGTTAACAAATTGACTTTTTTTTCCATTTATTAAAAACCAATTTCTCTAATAATGTAATCAGAAGCTTTTTTGTTTTTCAAAAAATTGTTCGTATATTTACGTCTATCATGTGAGAATTTTATGTAATTGTATATTTTTTTATTTTTTAGATATTCATTTTGTTTTCATAAATTAATAAAAACAGAGTAAAATTCAAATAAATAAGAAACAATAAAATATTGAAAATGTTATTTCATTGTTCATTATTATCTTTTATTTTTCTAGGATTTTTTATCCTTAAGACCTATTTTGTTTTCATACATTCATAAACATAGACTTGATTTAAACACAAAAAAAAACAATAAAATATTTAAGATATTTTTTCATTTTACATTATTATCTTTCATTTTTCTAGCATTTTTTTTTTCCTCAATTTTTTTCAATGCGCTAAACTAATTTTTTCATTAATGCACAGCAATCTCTTATTATGAGAATTCACACGATTGTCTTTCTAATAATTAGCATTTTTATTACACCACAAAAAAGTCAAGTTCATCAGTTACTCCTTCTTCACTGCTGTCCAAACGCACGCAGAGGACAAGGTTTTTGGAAGTGGAGATGTCTGTAGACTCGTCAATAATGATAAAAAAGTAACTCTCTTTCATTTTTACGAGTAAAAGCTCCAGGTTCTGCTGGCCCATGACATTACGGATGAGATGAGTGCATTTAGTGCGATCGCAAGTAACCTGCCTCAAAGTTTCAGGTTTGCACTTGATGCTTTTGATGAGCTCTGTCAACTCATCCGAGATCGCTATTGGCAGGTTTTTTTTTTTTAACAATGAAGGCAGTGATTTTGAGCGACACTTCGTTAGCCTCAAGGTTAATGTCGGCCGCGTCTTGAAAAAATTTTGCCACATTACCCGCAGTTGCTTTGGGTTTTGCAGCAGCAATGTGGCTCTCAGTTTTAGCGTGATTAGCTAGAGCTGTGCGTCCTGCATGTGCGCAAGTTCGAGGTTTCTCGGCTGGCTTGCACCATTTGCAGCAAAAAAAGAGCCTGCGACACAAATTTATATTTCAAAATTAGACGTAAAAAATAAAATATTTATTTATCAAAAATGTTTTGAAGAACGAGCCTGCTGTAGATTTCGTACACCAAGGAAAATCTGCCTCCCACTTTGACGTATAATGCTGAAGATTTCTGAAACATTTATGAGTATGAGAATGTCATATTTCAGAAAAAATTGATAATTTGGAAAAAAAAATATTTCTCAATACCTTTTCCCTAATGCTTTTCGTTTGGACCTGTCAACACAAAAATTATCAACTTTTTAAACTGACAAGAAAACAAAAACAGATAATACGAAATACAGAATTTTGACTTACGTTCCCGTAGAAATTTTGTCTCTATTTGATTCTTCAGAATTTTCTTCGTCGTGATCATTTTCCATCTTGCACTTGAGTTTCTAGAATTTCGAGTGAAAATATTTATTCTCGACACTTGACAATGTAAAGTAAACAAAAACATATGAAACGATGTGAAGCAATGTGTGAACTATTGTGAATTAAACACTGCAAACACTCGATATAAAGCTGTATTATCACTAAAACCACAAAACCATAACTTGTGAAACCGCCGGTGTCTGGTATGTCAGGCTCAAATCAGGCATATATATTATATGTATGCGAAATGCGAGAGGGAGTACCTTGGTTACGTATCGCACCTTGGCAATAGTCGTCGGTGGTGAGAAAAGTCCGAAAATCCCTAGGAAGATGTAAAAAAGAACAGATTTGTACCAAAAACGCATAAAAAACGTATTTGTCTGAAAAACGTATAAAAAAACGTAGCGCTCTCGGAAACCCCTGAAAAAACGTATAATACATTAAAAAATGTATATCTGGCAGCCCTGGTATCCACAGATAGAAACTCATTTTGACGTCTATCCTCCAAACGCACATGGCATAAAGTCTTGCACTTCCTTCTTACCCCCACGGTTTTAGAAGCTCTATCAATTTCTTCTGCGGCGCGATTAGTGTAGTCGATTTGAGTAAAGAGTGCGGTTGAAACTGAGGATCATTGGCAGAAGTTAGCTGTGCGTATCGCTTTTGTTTACATTTTAGGTTTAACGGCTGTCTATTTCATATACTGTGATTTATTCTATTCTATCTACTAAAATACTGTTTCTTAATTAAATCTATTTGCCGTGGGATTGAATGCGATTAAAGCGGCTTTTTTCGTTCAATCACTCTCTCAAAAATTTTTTTTATCTAAAAATACTATTATTTAAATAGGAAATAATCATTGTTACTGCTTAACAATTTGTATTAAGATTTTGTGTTATCGTTTCTCAGCTAGAATTTCTGTTGTGTTTAGATATAACTGCCTCTGGATCTGGTATTGTTGCAAACGATTCCGTTATTGATAATCTCAGTTCCGAAGGTATGTATAATTCCAATTCATTTTATTATTCTTACTTTTTTGTTTTAAATTTCATTAAGAAAGTTGATCATTATTACTGCATGTTCTTATTTTAGGCACAAGCCCTATACGATCAATTATCGAGGATATGCATTTTCTGCTAAATGACCAAGATGATTCTGATAAAGACCCCGATTTCATTATTGACGATCTTCACTCAACATCAGATGACTCTGTACAAAACGATAAAATGCCTTTAAAGAGAAAAAGAGGAGGTAGAAAAAAATCGGATGCACCAGAAACACGAAAACGTTGTAGGAATGAAAAAAAGTGGGAGCGAAATATACGTAAGGATAAAAAGACCAAAGGGGAAGCGTATGTTTCAGTAAAAGGAGCGTTAAGGAGAGCAAAGATAATGAGTGAACCTTGCACATGTAGAAGGAGATGCTACCAAGAAATTACCCACGACCAAAGGCAAGCCTTACACGAAGGATTTTATAGACTTACGTCTGATGGTCAAAATCAATTAATTGCTAACACGGTCGAGGAGACAAGAAAAATCAGAGAACGTACTCACTTTGAAGAAAACACTGCTAGTAGAAGAACATTTTCAAGGATATATTTCTTTGACTTGACCAGTGGAAGATTGAGGTGTGCCAAAAAATGTACATCAATACATTCGCTCTGACTCTAAAAAAGGTTAGGTTGATTGTGGAAAAAAAAAGACTGACGCCAAGCAAAATCTGCCCTCCGGACTTTAGAGGTAGGCACAATAATCATGTGAAATTGAACCAGGAAATAATTCATGGTATAAGAATGCATATATCAAGTTTACAAACATACAGGAGTCACTATTCTCGAGAAAGGTCTTTAAAAAATTATTTGAGCCCCGACTTATCGGTTTCAAGAATGTTCAGGCTATACGAGAATGGGTGCAAACAAGACAACAAAAAGGCAGCGAAATTGAGCTATTATCGTAAAATATTTAACGAGGAGTAAAACTTTGCTTTCCATCCACCGAAAAACGACACATGTGCTAAATGTGACAGTTATGGAATGTCAATTAAAGCTTGCGATGAAGGCGATGAAGAAAAAAAGTTGGCTCTA
>OZ017739.1:190840181-190850181 GCA_963969285.1 Odontomyia ornata
AAGAACGGTCAATAAGGAATATTACCTGCAAGTTATGCGCAATTTGCGCGAAGCAATCCGCCAGAAACGCCCGGATTTGTGGGAGAACAAAAATTGGCTTTTGCACCACGATAACGCCCCTGCTCACACATCGTTGCTTGTGCGCGACTTTTTGGCCAAAAACAGCACACTAATGATGCCGCAGCCACCGTATTCCCCAGATCTGGCCCCCTGTGACTTTTTCTTGTTTCCTAAACTGAAGAGGCCCATGAAAGGACGACGTTACGCTACGCTTGACGAGATAAAGACGGCATCGAAGGAGTGCTTCGAAGATTGGAAAAACCGTTGGCACAAGTGTATAATATCTCATGGGGATTACTTTGAAGAAACAAAATAGATATTCATGAATAAATAAATAATTTTTGAAAAAAAACAAAATTCGCGATATTCTTTGAACACACCTCGTATATATGTCTTTATATATATATATCTATATGTATATGCATATATATTGTGGGTTGTTCGATACCTTATGTCGTTTTTTTTCATGGTTTCCAAAGTAAATTTATTTATTTTAACAACAAACCTTAATCAATGAAATATTTACCATTTTGTGGAATGACCTTTGGTCATCTTTCGGTGAATTGAAAAATTAAACGCTCGAGGAAGCCTTGTTTTTTGGAAGCAAAACTGGTCCAACTCATTTTTAATAGCCTGATCCAAACCGAAAGTCTGACCATTCAAATGGTTTTGAAGGGCCCGAAAAAAATAATAGTCTTATGTTGCTAAGCCAGGCCAGTTTGAGGCGTTTTCTCTTGATTTCTTCATTTAATTTCAATAGTTGACGACAGTAGACATTCGAATTAATAGTTTAGTTTCTTGGAAGCAGCTCAAAGTAGATTATATCCATGTAATCCCACCACATAAAAAGCATAATCTTCTTTTGATGAACATTGACTTTGGATGCCGATCGTGGGGCTCATCTTGTTTGGTCTATAATCGCTTTTGGACTACGTTATCCTAAATAATCCATTTTTCATCACCTGTTATGATTTTTTTTAAAAATGGATCGTTTACATTGTGACAAGGAAGTACCAGGAAATTGTAATTTAAATTCCCCGGGTAAATGATATTTCAAAAAATGTATTTTCTTAAGTTGGTAGGACTTTCCTTAATTATACTTAGTCAAATATGAGCGTGGTCTTATCAACCAGTTTGCTTACAGCAGCTGCTTAAGTCAGTCCACCGCAGTAGTGCGTTGTGATTTTGTGATTTTTTTTTATTGTGGCCGAATTTAAAGCCAAAAAGGCAATAAATATCATCGGTCAACCACCGTATTCACCAGATTTGGCTCCGTGTGATTTTGCAATTCCCGGGTACTTTTTGTCACAATGTAAAACAAAACTCGTTGAAAAAGCTGAAGGCCATCCCAAAAAGTGCTTATGAAAAGTGTTTCGAGGACTAGAAAAAAACGTTGGCGTAAGTGTAGTGCATCTGATGGGGATTACTTTGAAGGCGACAAAATAAATATTGATGAATAATTAAATATTTTGGATTTTCTTTGCAATTTCCGGGTACTTTTTTGTCACAATGTATGTTGAGATTCAGCAAATAGTCGCATATGTTAATGCGTTTGGTGAGGTGGTTTTCCTTTAATTCATGAGGAACCCAAACATCCAAATAAACGGTTCAAATTGATATGCAAATAAACGATTCAAATCGATATGCCAAGCTTTTCTCCTATCTTTCAAGTTGTCATACGCTGGTTAGTTTTAATTATTGCCTTTATTTTGTCATTAGTAGGGGTTGGACGACTAATATGTGGCGCAACTTGCCCACTAAAATTTCCAGAATGAAAGTGAGTAAACTGAGGCTGGCGTTCAGTAATACCTTAAACTTCACACAATTTCTTTCAAGACTGCACCGCAGTGTTCCCCTTTCGCGAGTAAAACAATAAAATATGCCCACACGACTCTCTTTAATTGTGAATTTTCAAGTTTATTTTTAACCAACTTGTTGTTTACTTCTTCTTCTTCGTAGCGCTACAGGCCATTTCGGGTCTTCACTTTCTGCAACAAGTGGCGGCAACCGTGTTAGTCAATTGACCACGTTCTCCAGTTTCGAAATCCGAGCAGCAATGAACTGTCTCGCCAACTGAACCAAACCAGCGTTTTCTTGGTTTCCCACCTGCCTCCAGCCTTCAGTTCTCCTAACGAATAACTTTTTGGATATCTGATGTTTGACCATACGACTCATGTGGCCAGCACATTGCAGCTTCCACAGCCTCATTCAACTCATGATTGTATCACGTTCGCCATTGGTCCCCATCTGGCCTCGCTCTAATTATTTGCCTTAGGACCCGTCTTTCAAAGCGTTAAATATGTTCGCGGATGCTTGGGTTAAGATGATTACATAGCACGAGTCTTATCATAAATTTGTATACTTGGAGCTTTGTTTCCCTATGCATGCAACCGGTCTTCAAGATCGTCAAAACTGAATAAAATGTTTTATTTGTCAGTTGTATTCCTCGGCGTTTTTCATCCCTTATACAAGTTTGCTCACATTTTTTATATTATATTCGCCAAGTGTGATATTTTGTGTATTTGAGGAATTTTTTTTCGGCTACGTCATGATTATATCTTCTCTGTTATTTGCATCAATAATTATTTTGGCGCCTGAATGCACATATTCGCTCACATTTTCGATATTGTATTCACCAAGTGTGATATTTTGGGTACTTGAGATATTTTTTCTCGACTGCGTCACGAGCTTTGTTTTTTTTTCTCATTGATTTGTAGCTCTTCTTGTTTTGCTTCGCTGTCGAGTTTCAGGAAAAGCTCTTTGGCAGTTGTTAATGACCGTGAGAAAATGTTGATGTCATCCGCATAGGCTACCAATTGGCTTGATTTGTATGGTAACGTACCCCGTGTATCGACAGGTAGCTTTCCTATAGCATATTCCAGAGTCAAATTGAATAGCAATGGGGCCAGCCCATCTCCCGGTTTTAGTTCGATGTTTGTGTCAAAGGCATTGTCGACGTCATTGCCATTTCGTTAAGACGGACAAATTTGGCTGGGATACCAAAGCAAAGCATTATTTGGTACAGTACGTTACGATCAATACTTTTGTGTACTTGCTTAAAGTCCACGAAAATTCAGTGTGCGTCTTTATTGAACTGCCAAAATTTCTCAGGCACCCAAATGATAGCGAACGATTAGTCTATTATCGATCTACCTGCTATAAATCTACCTTGATACTTCTAATAATACCGTTGGCGTACGATCATATTTTATTTTCTAAGATCCTTGAAAATATTTTGTACACCGTACCAATAGTGATATGCCTCCATAGCTTTTGTACTATAGTTTGTCACCTTTTTTGTGGATAGGAAGTATAATTGATTGACTTCACTCATTTGGCATATGGCTTTGTTGTTAAATGTACCGGGTGATTATATGTTTGGCTTTCTGAACACAGCTCCGACCATATTTAATGAGCCCACTGGAATCTCATTGATATCCG
The DNA here is from genome assembly GCA_963969285.1 of Odontomyia ornata. Lineage (NCBI taxonomy): Eukaryota > Metazoa > Arthropoda > Insecta > Diptera > Stratiomyidae > Odontomyia > Odontomyia ornata. The sequence goes on from OZ017739.1 coordinate 190,843,683, forward strand.
GTGCTTTATTATTCTTTTGAGCTGTTGACTCTCAGAGAATATCCATAAGCTCCAATGTTCTGCAGCTATATGAATGACTAGGGAGGTTCTTGAAATATGATGCCCATCTTTCCTGAACCCTGGTTTCCTCAGCGATAATGTTGCCGATATCATCTCGGCAGAGAGTAGTTTTGGGCTGATAACCACGTTTCAGGCTTTTCACTACTTTCTATACTTTTCCTGTGTTGTTGCTCGCTGGGCTTACATCAAGACTTCTCACTTGGTTGTCAATTATCTTATTCGCTATTTTATTGAGATTTTCAGATTGTTCTCTCTTCGTCCAGGTTTTCCTACCAATGTATTGGACCACGTCTGATTCTATTTGTTTAGCGCAATCTAGACCTTATCATTGAACCAATCATTTCTTTAGCACCTAGCTTGACGTCCGATAGTCTGTTCTGCCATGGCCTTAATTGCCGCTTTCACTTCCATCCATAGCCCGTTGCTTGTTTTCGGCAATATATCTTATAGGATGGGAGCTAGCTGGTTGTCGAGGGTCTCCACAAAACGTTTTGTTACAAACGCCGTTTAGAGCCTTTCGATGTCGTTTACGCTTTTGACATACGATGTCGATAGATTAATTCGAGCAAATAATGACCCCAGCTACAATTAGCTCTTCGGTATGTACGGAGGTCAAGTATGGTCGCGGCACAACGTTGTTGGTCATTTTATGTATACGTCGACGTATGAAGCAAGTCAAACGTATGAATAGATTTTTACTGCATGTAAAGGTGCTGGCCGTTGTCATTTGTTTCATCATGGAGGCCACATCCTCCAATCGTTCCCTGATGAGATATCTCATTACCAACATTAGCACTGAAATCACCCAGAATTATTTTTGTGACGTTTGTAGGCATTCAGTTGACTAGTTTTTGGATGTGATTGTCGAACGTGTCCTTCATTTCTTCACCCTTTTCTCCTGCCGGGGCGTATTTATTTATTAGCCTAATATTGAAGAATTTCGCTTTGAAACGGATCACACACAACCGTTCATTGATTGCTTTAAAAGCAATAACGTGCGATTCGAACTTCCTATCCACAATGAAGGCCGCTCTGAATTCTCGTCTTCTGGCAGGCTTCCCACTTTTGAATTTTGTGTGCAATCACATGTCTTGAATATCATTTCCAGTCCAGTATGTTCGATTTATATTGACTGGCCTATTGTAAAATCACTTTAAAAGCCCAGGATGGTTCAGTGATCTACATTCAAGGATCCAATGCCATAGTTCTTTTTTTGGTTGCGAGGTCGTTGCCGTAGATGCAAACAACTCTGAGGCTCTGCTGCAGGTTCCGAAACAATGAAGGATTTTATGGAGATGGGGAGTTTGCCCAACGCCCAAACGCCATTCTGCCGGTATGAATATTTCTTTCAATTCCGTTATCATGCATGGAAGATTCACCTTCACCCTCTTACGTCACCACAAAGAAGGTGGGTGAAAGTAGAATTTAGTAGCAAAGCTATAGATGTATTCGCAGCTATTGGTATTTCTCGACATTCATCATCCCATGCCCCCGGGGCTATTTACTACCTTTTGGTCGTGGGATTTAGGATGAGGAATCATTGAAACTAGGGATGGGAGAAACAAGGAGATCCCTCCTCCTTTCTCAACTGGGCTTTGGACCGTCTACGGCGGAGTTTGTTGCTTGCTAATGACGCTCAGCTTTTGACTGAAGATAGTCTAAAATCTAATCTTGATAGATATAACAATATAAGCCACATAATCACTAGTAATATGCAGTTCACGTCATCTCTGCGAAAAAAACAACATATAATATCTTGTATATATAGACAGATGTAAAGGTATATATAAACATATCTTTACATAAATGCATATATGTATGTATATTTATATATATATATATATATATATATATATATATATATATATATATATATATATATATATATATATATATACATATATATATATATATATATATATATATATATATATATATATATATATATATATATATATTTATATGTATATATACATACATATATATCTATAAATATATATATATATATATATATATATATATATATACATACATATACATATATATATATATATATATATATATATATATATATATATATATATATATATATATATATATATATATATATATATATATATATATATATGTATGTATATATATATATATATATATATATATATATATATATATATATATATATATATATATGTGTGTGTATATATATATACGAGGTGTGTTCAAAAAGTATAGCGAATTTTGAATTTTCGTGGGTTACGTATATTCGAATTTCGATTTTTTTGTGGCGTTATGTTGGTACTCATGTCTGTCACTTATGCCGACAAGCTCGGCCATTTTGAATGTTCACTTAATTGGTGACAGCTGCTTTACTTGCACGTGTTTTCAATCGTCTTCGATTTTTACTTATTCAAAAAAATGGATCAAAGAACGTGTATCAAATTTTGTGTGAAAAACGAAATTAAGTGCACGGATGCATTCCGAATGTTGACTGTGGCATACGGAGAAGCTACCTTGGACCGAAGCAACGTTTATCGGTGGTACAAAATGTTTTTAGAAGGCCGAGAAGATGTGAACGACGAAGAGCGTGCCGGACGCCCGAGCACTTCAACAACAGACGAAAAAATTAATGAAGTGGAGAAAATGGTATTGGCCAATCGTCGAATCACCGTTAGAGAAGTTGAAAGTTTTGCTGACAGTTTTCTTCGATTGCAGGGGCGTGGTGCATCATGAGTTCTTGCCACAGGGAAGAACGGTCAATAAGGAATATTACCTGCAAGTTATGCGCAATTTGCGCGAAGCAATCCGCCAGAAACGCCCGGATTTGTGAGAGAACAAAAATTGGCTTTTGCACCACGATAACGCCCCTGCTCACACATCGTTGCTTGTGCGCGACTTTTTGGCCAAAAACAACACACTAATGATGCCCCAGCCACCGTATTCCCCAGATCTGGCCCCCTGTGACTTTTTCTTGTTTCCTAAACTGAAGAGGCCCATGAAAAGACGACGTTACGCTACGCTTGACGAGATAAAGACGGCATCGAAGGAGGAGCTGAACAAGATTAAAAAAAATGATTTTTTGAAGTGCTTCGAAGATTGGAAAAACCGTTGGCATGAGTGTATAATATCTCATGGGGATTACTTTGAAGAAACAAAATAGATATTCATGAATAAATAAATAATTTTTGAAAAAAAACAAAATTCGCGATATTTTTTGAACGCACCTCGTATATATATATATATATATATATATATATATATATATATATATATATATATATATATATATATATATATATATATATATATATATATATTGTCGCGTGTTACGGCTCGCGGCCGATAAGTTTAATGTTCCGGGAAAGTGAAAACGCACTGTATTTTAAATTAAGTTAAAAGAGTTTATTTGCTAAGAATGCACAATAATTAATTACCCTATTTTACAAATCGCATTTTAATTTACTTCTCTTTTGTCTTTTCATTTTATGTATCAACTGTCTTCAATATATCACGAAAATATTTTACTTCACTGTCAATCGAAATCGCCTTCAATTCGCGCTCTACACTTATCGCAGTTTTACTATCGCCATTTTTACTACTACTATATCCCCCATTCATTCAGCTCGGCTTTATATAAGATCTCTAGTCATTCAAACCATTTCTCGTGTATTGGTGAATGTTCTGACGAGAACTACCTGGGATATTCAAGAAATCCTGAATACACGCAGTGACGTAACTTTCAGATATTGGTCATGGATCTATTTGGTCCATTCTTGCGCTTTCGAGTACATGTTTTTGACGTCATTCGTTTACTTTTCTTAGTTGCTTCTTTTCAATCATGATGTTATTAACAGTTGCGACAATAATTGCGACAGTAGTTTGAAGAATAGTGTGGACATGTAACACTGCTCCCATCTCAGTTCTTTTCACCCCGAAAAGATGTGTCACCAGTTGTAGTTAAGTCTCCCTGGATTCAATATGGGGCAAGATGGTCCAGATGCACGATTTTTATTTTGGCTCTCGGCTTACGGTGTTCCTGTATGCGATATACGACGTCGTTGTTTCACTTTCTAACTAGATATGGCCCCTCACAATTATGCTGCAACAGAGACCTACCCTTCCGCCGTTCTGGGTTATATAGCCACACTAAGTCATCTTGCTGGAAGCCAGTAGAATTTTCCTTTAGATCATACCTGGTCTTCATGCGGTCAATAGCCGATTCGAGGTGTTTTCGCACTGTCCGATGTATCTGGTTCAACCGTTGCCTTAGCTCACTTACGTACTCCAAGATCCTTTGGGGTTTCTCAGGGGGTGCTCCAAACTTTATATCAGCTGGCAGATGAATAGTCTTTCCAAAAATGACTTTGACTGGGGCTTTGCCCGTCGATGCATGTTCAGCAGCTATATGCGCCATCAAGAATAATGGGATGTGTGAGTCCCAGTCCCTTTGGTTCTCGTCAACTATCTTGGCCAGGTGTTTATGTAGAGTGCCATTGAAACGTTCGATCATTCCATCGTATTGGAAATTCCCAGCAGCTCGCACATTTCGCGAAAAAAAGTGGCTCAAAGTGTCGGCCCTGATCCAAATGTACTTCATAGAACACGCCATACATACTGACCTAATTCAATACTAGCAGTTCGACTACAGTAGTTGCTTCCTGCTTGGAAATGGGCTTCAACTTTGTCGGGGTCTATTTTGACCCCTTCTGTTGATACAACGATTCCCAGGTATTTACTTCAGCTGCAAAAAGTTAACACTTATTGGAACAAAGTTTTAGATTCGCCAGTTGCAAACGGGGCAAAACTTCTTATAAGCTCTGTACATGCTATTCGAACGTTCTCCCGATAACAATGATGTCATCTAGGTACATCTAATAGGTCTTCCAAGTTGGGCCTCGTAGCACGTATTCTATCAAGCTTTCAAAGGTTGCTGTTGCATTGCAAACCCCAAGTGGCATCACAACAAATTGCCACAATCCGGCACTAACTGAAAATGTGGTCTTCTCTCGGTCTTTTTGTCGATTTCTACCCGCTTGTAGCCATTCTTGAGACGCAGTGTCGAAAACCATTTTGCGTTGGTTAAAGTATCCATGATGTCATCGATACGTGGAAGCGAGTAAATCTTTTTCTTACTGACGTCATTAACCTGCCTAAATTCGACACAAAAACTAGTGTTATCATCATGTTTCTTTACTAGATCTATAGATCATGGATTGACAGAAGACTCAATAATATCTTGGTTTTCCATGTCCGAGATCAGTGTACTCACTTCTTCTTGTTTGGCTATAGGAAGACGTCTCTGTTCTTTTCGGATCGGCTAGGCTCCCTATGTACCTATGACGTGAGTCACCATACTCGTACGGCCTTGGTCATACGGGCTTGTTGAGAAGATATCACTGTACTTGGTGACCAGATCAGAGGCTTGCTTGAATAGCTTCACTGGCGGTTTGGTCTGCTTCAATATTGCAGACGTGAATTCCTGGGCTTTGTCTGTGTCTAGCCTCCTTTTCCAATGATGGTCATGAGTAGCTTCCAAAGAAGTGATGGTGGAAACGAGATGGCAGCTGCCGAAGACTTCTCCCGCTTTGATGCTCGTGGTTGAGTCTGTGGTATTACGAACTCTAACCGACACATATCTGTTCCTTATAGATGTCGAAAGGCTTCGTGCTACAATGAAACTGCGCAGCACCGACGTCTTCGTTGGCTCTACCAGATGGGATCGGTGGTCTCCAGAAGCAACAACAAGCTTGGACCATACAATTCTCTCGGAAGATTTCGGTACATTAGTGTCGGTACATACTACTACATTCATCTTGGGAATCCGGGTGCAGGAATCCTCCTATAATACTTCTACATTCAACCATTTCAATAATCATTTGCCCAAATCTAACGTGATTCCATGTGGTCGCAGAAAATCCATTCCGAGAATGCAGTCATACATAATGTTTGTGACTAGAAAATCGTGTCGGATCGCAAGGTCTCCCAACTGTATCTGGAGGTTGACCTCTCTATGGACAGGTGCAGTTTCTCCCGTTGAAAATATTGCCGTTGTGAAGTAGTTGTTGCCTCACTGAGTCTGGTCGGATAATTGATCGGGTTGCACAAGTGTCGATTATTATGGAGCAATCTTCTACATCAACTTGATCCGGAAGGCATAAGTCTGCTTCTCCACGATGTTGTTTTGAGACGGTGATGGTGTTGCTGGGAATGTCGATCCTGCTAGCCAACCTTTGCCCCACGAAGTTGGCTCTTACATGTTTCTCGACCCCCTACTTTGAAGGAGTTCTGGGTTCCTGACTCGGGCTGGATCTCCTTCTAGCTGCATACCCTGGACAAAAGCTCGGTTTTCTTCTCCTCTTACAGTCTCTTTGCAAGTGCTCCTTCTCATGATAATTTCAGCATCCAAGCGCACCATTTACCTGCGGCTTTTGCTCAATTTCGA
>OZ017739.1:190855181-190887681 GCA_963969285.1 Odontomyia ornata
TCATGTATAAAATCGAAGGATGACCCTTAAATTTGCTTTAAATTTGTATCGCAACTTACGATGCAAAACGCTTTCTGAAAGTTTTAGAAAAATCCAGCTGTAAACAGCTAAGTTATAGACGATTGAAGTTTATAATTGCAACAAGAATTATACGTGATACTGTGTAAATACAGGTTCGCAACGGACGCAAACACTACGGATGTGTAAGGGTTCTGATGAAAATTTTAGAAATATTTTAAAACATTCATATGTTATTATGACTACTCAAAGGTTTAGGTCAACAGGCTGAAAATAGAATGGCGGCAAATTGAAATATATATATAATAACCATACATATATCATTTTTCTGAGCTCACTTCATGGAATATATGTGTGAGCCAAGTTTTGATATTCAGAAGACGTTATTTGACTCATTAATTATTAGACAATACCCTCCTGGTAGGATAACTCTCCTGCTACTTTTACTTGTCCTTAAACAGTGCTTGACTTTCAAAGTGGGGGCCAATAAAACCATGATTTGCTTTTAAAAATATGGGTATCTAAGAGGAATCAGCCTTTCCGACTGGTGGTGCCATGGGGATTTTTAATTACTTGCAAGCTTAGAGGACCTCCTTTAAAACTGTTGGAAAATTTATTAATACTCAGAATTTCAAGGAATTATCAATTCGGATGTACAAAATTTGTTGCCTGTAGCTGCTATAGTTTCGGAGAAAACTGCCGTGACACATTGACGCACGGACGGACAAACAAACCCGATTTGAATGGGGTTTGGTAAGTAGTACAAAAACCTAGAAAATTTAATTTAGTTAATTATTTATTAAATAATTACAGAAAATATAAAAAGGTTACCACTGAATATAAAAAGTAAAGCTTTTATCAGTTATTGTTCATTGCTTATCATTTCACCTAATTTTTCGCTTATATTTCAATCCAAATTTGAAATTTTAATATTTTTTATCAATCTGATGGTACTTTAGTTGATGCATCATCACAGAATGACAGTTTTTGTTTGAGTTGAGGAATTGGGAAGGAAACTTAGTTCAAATTAAAGGAGGTTTCTTGCTTGAATTTTTCTTTGGGACTAATATATTGATAATAATGTATATATGCAATTTGAAAAACCTCGGCTCAGATAAATTCTCTACTATCGACAAGGTTGTAATAAATTTAATTCAGATCTCTTAGTTAAATTTTTGCTCTGCATTTATAGCATCCCGGAGATAATTAGTTTCGTAGAAGTATCATCGTCAAGTAGGCAGAAAATTCGTCCTATAACAAGGGCTTTATACCAATCTTAAGTTTGAAAACAACTTTTCTAATGACGAAGATTTTAATTATAAACCCATTTTACATACGAAATATCATTCAAATATATGAATACGATCGAATACTTCCTTCATAAGCCATAAAGGCCGCTGTTTTACTCGAGTCTAAATATTTTATTGAATGTTCGTCTAAATGAGCATATTCAAATCAGACTCTATTTTTGAAATTTTCATGAACATGCGAAGAAAATCGTAATATTTGGCCGTTTTGAAATATATATCAACCACAATTGCGGGTTATTGTTTTCGTAATTCCACTTAATTGAAATTAATATATCTCATTTTATTATAATCTAATTTCAATGAAATTTGGTGAACGTCCGGGTCTTACGTTAATCTTTGTAACTGAATAAGAATTCTAAGGTACCATTCAAACTTAATGGGGGAAAACGTAAAATTGACGATTCACACTACCATTAACAAGGGTTAGTGAATTTTGACTTCTGAGGTATTTGTTATCCTTGCACTCATAAAGACCTGCCTCCGTTTTTTTCAGATCTTTTGGCTCAAAGATGTCAAATTGTGAGGGGACACACATGTTCCGCATGCACATTTTGCCTGCCCTTGACTGTCAATTCATAAATTGACTTATTGATTTTAAGACTTGAACGTTCCAATCCAGAGCTTTCATTTGCAACTGCTGAAGGATCACCTCAATATATAGGGGGAGCTCCTTAAAAACTTTTGAAAATGTCGATATTACACTTTTTAGTGACTATCAAAAAATACCTTTTCACAAAGCCTGCTAACTATAGCTTCTACAGTTTCTGAGAAAACTTACTGTGACGGATGGACAAATAGACAGGCATGACGCAAAACGAGCAGGGTTTTGTAAAATACCTACGAATCTTTTCAATAATATTGTAAAAGGTGTTAAGATTTAGAATAATTAATTTCATAAAAAATTTAGTTTATTTAATTCATGTCAATGTCGTGTTTTAAAAAATTAATCTACCAGAATATTTTATCTTCTGAATTATTTATAAATGTAAACTACAGAAAGCACAAGCAGGTTCTCATGTGAATCCACGAGAACCTGCTTGTGCTTTCTGTCCGTGAAGATCGGCGTTTAACAGTTCAAATGTTGCCAGGTACTCGAAAGATTGCGAAAATGAGTCAACAGGGTGCGCCCAGACATCGCTCATAATTGGATCCTTCATCACGACAACGCACCGTTCTACACCGCCAATTACACTTTCAAAATTTTACATTAAAACACGTCTTTCATAGACTTCAAAATATTTTTATTTGCCGTTCTAAACCTTACTGACTACTTACAGAACATACTTTGCTATTTAAACTATTTTCCGAAAACATCTGTGCACAATATTGCATCGTAAAAGAAGTTACAATTGTCTGCATACAGGATCTTTAAAATGCCGACAACCTCATAAAGCAATTACAAATTAGAAAAAGGGATAACGAAAGGAAAAAGGGACGTGTAATAAAACAATAATATTTAAAGTAATGGAAAAGGATCATCACGTGTAGTTAGTGTGAAAATGAAAGGTAATAAATAAATATATGTGTACTTTGAAAGATGTAATTAGTTAGAGTGATATAACTCGTCCGCCCTTAAGTGGGATCGCGTCCTCGCGATTCGGAATTATCTTTAAATGCTCTTTTGCTTGAAGAGGTTTTACACATGATTTTGAAAAAAAAATTCCATGGTTAAAATGGTATAAATACATTTGTGCATGCGAATTACAAGAAATTGTTTGCGGATGAAATTCGACAGCTCTTTATATGTTATTACAAAGTAAAATAGACATGAATTGATTTCTTTTCGCTATACTAATTTGAATATTTTTGGTTTACATTTTTTATTTTGATGGTGTATTTGTTCAGTAGATAATTCCTAACTAGATGCAATAATTATATTTTTGGGTGTGTAGATATTAAATTGATATTTATGGGATATACTGTTCTGGTTCAAAATAAGATATTTACTCCATGAAGTTAAAGATGATTAAGCTTTTTACAGTATCTTTGTTTATTTCAGTTAATAAAAAATAGGTAACCAAAAGTCGGTATATGATTATTATGATTATATATAGATATTTTTTTTTATTATATTAATTTCGTCATTGCTTACGAGTTCATTTAGTTTTGATGTTGAAGTGAAACATAGGGCAAGTTTGAGGATTGGTCTTGAAGCGATATCTTGTTTGGTTGAAATTGTTTGTGCCGTTTAAGGAGTTTTTTATTAATGTGTTGGGTTTCATTATTTATTTTAAATTTAGGTTCATGCTTTGTTCTAGCTTGTGAATTAATAGCATATTTAGGGTTATACTCGCAATCTTTTTTGTTTTTGTTATGGTACTCCAGTCTTTTCCCTTGAATCTCTAAAATCCTTTTTCTAATGTCTGGATATTTCATCGGCAAAATAGCACCGTTTTTAAAATCTATCGGTCATTGATTTGTTGTGCTATGAATTGAGTTATTGTAAAATTTGACTGCTTCGTGAACGCAAATGGGCTTTGTTTTATCGTGTTTGTTTATTTCAGTCATGATTCGCAAATGTTCATTTAGAGTGTTATGAAACCTTTCAATATCACTGTTACCTGTTTTGATATTGGGTGTACAAAAATGAAGTTGTATTCCTTCATTTTGTAAAAAATATTGTAAATTATTTTGGTAAGCTGATTCATTATCAGTAATTATATTTCTAGGTTTATCATTCACTGAAAAAAATTCGTTTAAGGCTCTTCTGAGCTCTGGCCAAGTTCTGAATTTTATTAGAGTAACGTATGCAAATTTACTGAATTTGTCTATAAAGGTCATAAACATAGAATTTTTATTCCGAAGCCAAATATCCATATGGATAATTTCGTTTGGTTTTTCAGGAATTCCAGTTTTATAGAACGGGGGTTTTGGGGGATTTCTGTCGTATTTTGCTATGTTACATACTTGGCAGTTATTGATCAATTTTGTGATTTCTATTTTAAGATTAGGGTAGTAAAATTTAGTTTTTAGGTTTTTGTAAATTTCTTCAATCCCTCTATGGTTATTTTTTAAATGTTCTCTATTTATTTCCTCGTGGATATTACCCTGTTCGTCACAGTCGAATAAAAGATAAGGACATTTAATTAGTTTTACTGGGTTATGTGGTGTTACCTACTTTAAATAAGCATTCTGGAATTCATTGAATAGTGCTTCATTTGAAATATAAACACCTACCAGTCCTTTTGATGGTAAATGGTTTCTCAAAATGTAGTTAAAAAACTTCTCGTTGGGTTCTTTAGAAATGAACGTTTTTCTAGTTCTATTGAAATGTTTCTCTACCTTTGTTGAATTCTGATTACCCTGTTTAATTATTATTTGAGTTCTGAAAATATTCAGAGGTTTTTCACTTATTTGTATGTAATTAGAATTATCCTCATCAGCACTATGACAAGTTGCTCTTATTGAGGTGTTTTCATTGGTTTCTTCCAGCATGTTTATGACTAGACGTGAAAATAATCTGCAGCAACGTTTTCTTTCCCTTTTATATATTCTATGTCATAATTATACTCCTCTAATTCGATCTTCCATCTTTGGAGTTTAGGATTAGGTTCTTTCAAATTAGCAATTCACGTCAATGGTTTATGGTCAGTTTTTATCGTAAATTTACGCCCGTAAATATAAGGTCTAAAGTATTTTACTGCCCAAACAATGGAAAGCAATTCTTTTTCTATTGTTGCGTACCTTGTTTCGTGATTATTTAGAGTTCTACTAGCATAGCAAATTGGATGTCCGTTTTGAGATAGGACAGCCCCAATCGCATAATCAGATGCATCAGTAGTAACTACGAATTTTTTCGTAAAGTCCGTGTACTTCAGTATTGGATCACTCATTACAAGAACTTTCAACTGTTCAAAACTCTCATTATAGTCTTGATCATGAATGTTAATTTCAGTATCCTTTTTCAACCTTTGAGTTAAAGGTTTTGCGATTTTCGCAAAGTCTCGAATGAACTTACGGTAGAACCCTACCATACCTAAAAATTGTTTGATTTGTTTTTTATTTTTGGGAATTTTCATTTTAGATATTCCTTCTACCTTATTAGGATTAGGTTTAACTCCATCTGGCGTGACAATGTGTCCTAAAAATTCAATTTCATGTCGTAAGAATTCTGACTTGTCTAATTGCCCCTGTAAATTGACTTCAGCTAACTTCTTGAAAACTTTTTCCAGAGAAACCATATGCTCTTGCAAGGAAGTGCTAAAAATTATCACATCGTCCATGTAAACAAAACAGATCGAGCCAATTAGATCCCGCAGAACATAGTTCATAAACCTTTGAAATGTTGCGGGTGCATTTTAAAGACCAAATGGCATTCTTATAAATTCATAATGACCAAAATCAGTTGAAAATGCGGTTTTCGAAATGTCACTTTCTTTGGTTTCGATCTGATGGAACCCTTTCGCTAAATCTAAGGTTGTGAAATACATGGATCTTCCTAGTTTATCGAGTATATTATCTATATTAGGAATAGGAAATCGGTCATCTATTGTGATTTCATTTAGTTTGCGGTAGTCCACCACAATTCTCCATTTAGCTTTTCCAGAAGCATCAACTTTTTTAGGAACAACCCAAAAAGGCGATGAATATGGTGAAGAACTATGTCTTACTATGCCCTGACTCAACAAGTTCTGAATCTGTTTGTGAACTTCCTGCTTATGAGCTTCTGGGTATCTGTAAGTTTTTGTATAAACGGGTTCGTTGTGTTTTGTTTTTATCTCATGTTTTATTACATGAGTGAAATTCAATGTTTGGCCTTCCCGATAAAATGAATGACGAAATTTTTTTATAATGGGCAATAACAGTTTCTTCTCTTCAGCATTCAAATGATCTACTCTGATTTCACTAGCAACATCTATTGCGGGTTTCCTTTCATCAGAAAACGCAATAACTTCGTTGAATGGAATTTCGAAATAATTCTTTAAATTGGAATCTATCTGATTCGAAATGGGATCATTCCATTCTTGAAAATGCAAAGAAGTTGTTACATTTTCATTTGAATTTAAAGCTTTGTTGCCATTAGAAGCTGGTGTTTCAATTTCCTCTTATTTGTTGAAGAAAATGGGTATCATTTTTTCATCAAGCTGGATAATCTTATTGTAAAGATCTATCTTGGTATTAAACATTGATAATATATTATTACCAAGTAGACCATCGAACTTATCACTAAAGTTGATTTCAATGAAATCAAAATTTTGGTTTGGCATCGAATCGTAAAATTCTTTAAAAGGTTCAATAGATACTACAAAATTATACTCGTATTCGGAGTTTAGGGTAAATAGCTTTGTTTTGGGAATGTACTTTCTTAAATGGGGATCACATAGCCCAGGGCGAATAACACTAATTGTTGCACCAGTATCTATTAAAAATCTTAACGGTGATCCGTACGAGTTAATTTTGATATAAGGTAAGTTTGATCTGAGTCCGAGGCTTCTTGCCGAAAATTTAGGTGTGTGTGAATGGTATCTTCTACTTCCATAGATTGCGGATGACCATATCTGTTAATTCTTGACAAGACAGAGTTATTGGGTCGATTAAAGCGATTACCTTGGTTTTCACTTGTAAACTGTTGATTATGGTTACGTTCAGTATTATATCGTGTCTGTTGCGAGTTATTAAATGTTTTATAGGGTGGTATTAATTGTTGTGAATTATTAAATCTTTGATAAGGCGGCATTTTATTGAATTTTTGGGACTCTTGGTTTGAATCAAAGCTTTTTGGCTTACAAGTTTTATAATGCAAATAATTACCCTCTGTCAAAATTCTAAGAGCCTCTTCTAAAGTAGCAGGGTTTCTACTGAACAAGATACTGCGAACTGGCTCTATCATTTTACTTACTAAAACGTTTAACGCAATTCTTTTATTACCCTCGATTTCACTACTTCTATTTTCCAGTTCCGATTTGATATTTAATTTTTGTAATTTATTAATTATATTATTATAAAAATCTAACACATTTGTACGAAACTCGGTCAATCTCAAATCGTCAAGTAAAAGTAAACTATTTCTTTTGTCACTAAAATTTGAAATTAAAATTGCCTTCAATTGGCTCCTTTCGCTTACATTATTATTAACATTTAAAATTTGTTGCGCTTTACCCACAAGTTTTGTACGCAAAATATTAAAAACTATTGAATGGGACAGCTGATCATAGCCGGATAAAGTGGCAACTAAGATCTCGACATTGTCTATCCATGCTTTTAAAAATTCTTCCGATCCATCATATGTTGGCAATTTGGATACGAACTTTAATGGATTCATTTCCAACGTTCTAAAACCTAAAGCTGAAGTTGTAGCTTTGGAGGATGATTCCGCATTAATTTGGTCCTCATTGAGTACTCCTGGTCCGTTTTGATCAACATTTTGATTTGCCATGTTGACGTTGAATGTCTTTTAATTTGGATCCCCCTTTTTTGTAACTTAAATAAATTAAATTTTGTACTTACAAGCTTATTTCCGTTTTCTTTTAAAAATAAATAATTGTAGAAGAGGGACACCCGGTTTACACTGCACTGTTTTTAGCTTTTCCTATTTTTTTGACACTGTTTTCAATTTTTTTTTGGTCACTGTTAATTTTTGGTCACTGTTTTTAATCTGGTATGGGGATGCACTTAAGCTTAAAACTTCACAATTTTGCAGGGAGACACACACACATACATAGAGATTTGGAAAAATTAACGCGTTATCGAACGAACTTTCGCGCTTTGAGAAAATGCACCTTATGCAATTGCATTTAGCGGTGTAATAACTTTGTTCGAATTTGTCCCTTACTCGGACGACCGACTGCGCCAATTATACTTTCAAAATTTTACATTCAAACACGTCTTTCATAGACTTTAAAATATTTTTATTTGCCGTTCTAAACCTTACTGACTACTTACAGAACATACTTTGCTATTTAAACTATTTTCCGAAAACATCTGTGCACAATATTGCATCGTAAAAGAAGTTACAATTGTCTGCAAACAGGATCTTTAAAATGCCGACAACCTCATAAAGCAATTACAAATTAGAAAAAGGGATAACGAAAGGAAAAAGGGACGTGTAATAAAACAATAATATTTAAAGTAATGGAAAAGGATCATCACGTGTAGTTAGTGTGAAAATGAAAGGTAATAAATAAATATATGTGCACTTTGAAAGATGTAATTAGTTAGAGTGATACAACTCGCCCTCAGTGTGTCCCAGTATTTGGCCTCTAAAGGGATCGCCGTGTTGCAACAGCCACCTTATTTATTTTTCCTCGACTGCGTTCTGAGCTTTGTTTTATTTTCATTGATTTTTAGCTCTTATAGTTTTGCTTCACTATCAAGTTTCAGGACGATTTCGTTAGCAGTTGTTAATGACCGTGAGAAAATGTCGATGTCGTCCACATAGGCTACTACTTGGCTCAATTTGTATAGTAGCTTTCAATTATAATTGTAAAAATATGTTTGAACTGGTTTGTCGGATGAAATTTTATCTTTAGTTCTGGGCATAAGCTGGTTATGAGCGCTAAAGCAAAATATATGAGCTTTATCATATATAATCCTCGAGATTATTATTTCAATTTGGATTTTCATTCACAACTTTATGAAAAATATCCATTAATAACAAATTCTAACTCTATAAACCTTAATAAAAATTATTTTGTTGTACGAATAGAATGTAGTCTTAAGGTCAAACGTGTTGATAACTTTAACTAGATACCTAGGTCCTGTTATTGACCCAAAACTATATACATATCGGAAAAATCATGTGAGTAATGTTAAAGGTCTAAATTACAGTGTGGAATAGTTTGTTGGGGGCTCCTATTTCAATTAATTGAGATGTTTTCTTGTATCCCAAAAAGTTGCTGTAAAATTAATTTTCAAACAAGTCAAGTAGACCGGAGTACGCTCCTGTTAAAAACGTTTTATACTGAACCTACGTTATGTTTTTAATATACAAACTCAAAACGATTCTATGATATGTATGTTAAGTCAAAGGCTTAAAGGAAACAATCTCAGTCTAATTTACGTAGCCACCATTTTTCCTGCAGTATAGCAAATATCGTTTTGTGTTGTGTTACAAAGACAAATCACGTTATTTATCTTTCCTAAGGTTTTCAAGAAGACGCGAATAATAATGTAGCATCTGGTTTCATCAAAAGCCTATAGAGTAGGAAAACTGTTCATTGTTATTGTTGTGATAAATGAAAATTTAAAACTTCACTAAATATAAATTCTGTGAATTGTATTGAGCTACCTCTACACAAAATTTCTTTGAATTTGAGGGTACATATCTGATTTTCATTAGGGTACATATTTGATTTCATTGTAAATCCTACTAGCATTAACAAAGTTGAGTAAATTTTGGCTACTGACGTATTTGCCGCTACTGTTGCTTGTTTTGATCAGGTTTTGGATCCACAGGTGACCTATCTCGATGATGGGGATACAACTTTTTCGTGTTCTTGTGCCTCCCTGCATATATCGTGATCGATATTGCAATTTTAACAACTGATGTTGAAAACTCTCTTCAACTTTCTTCAGTGAAACATTTTTTAAAAAAGGAGTTATATTCTTATATGGTGATAATACCCTTAAAACCCTTTGTTTTTTTTTGGCTACGATACTTTCATTAACCTGCAACTTTTGTGCGTTAATAGCTTTAGATTTTATATTACCCGAGAAAACTTGCTGTGACGCACGACGCACATACGAACGTACGGATAGCTACCGATTTTAACAAGGTATTGTCAAAAATCTCTTACTCGTACAAAACCCTAAAAAAGACTAAAGACAAATAGTTACATTTTACCCCTGACTAAATATTTTAACCAATACGAAACTTATTTTTAAATAAAACACTTTGATTATTCTATATGAATCCAGATTATATATGTTAGTTTTTAAGTGTACAACTAATCACATTTAAAGAATACACATGAAAAGCGTAGTAAATTGAAAAAAAACTAAAAAAAAGGATTACTACTGCCACTTTTATGAAATCATTGGAATGAGCTAGCTGTATTGTCTTCTTTCGAGCTATATCAATAAAATAATTTAAGAAGACTACCAGTGAATAATGCATTATTTACTTAAACAGCGGATTCCTCCGCAAATAGAGTGGCGAGGACTTTACAGACCACGACGCCATGATTATTAAGATCAAACAAATAATTATCTTCGCAATCTCTTAAAGATATCCTCGTTCTCAATTTTAAAATCAAACGCTCCTCTTGAATGTGAAGACTTAAGCGTGGAGGACAATTTATCGTTTATATTGGTTGCGTACTTCATGTGCATATGCAGGAATGATAAAATTCTACAGATAAACGCATGAAATGTTTGTATGTAGATATGTACCGTTTTGTAACTAAAGGGAATGTTTTGTATTATGTATAGTAAGTATATTTCAGGAAGGGTAAATTAAAAGGTGAGTATGAGAAATTAAGTTATTGCATAGGTAAGTATATGATATAAGTGTTACACCTCCAACTTTTTTTTCATTAAACTTAGATATGAATTCATGCATATATACGTTGAATCACATAACATTTCTTATTAGTTAAATTATAAATCTAAATTACTTTTTTTTATTTTTTTTTTTGACGTATATAAGGTTTGTTTCATTAATCAATTCTAGTTTACAACATTACAACAGCTTAACGTTATTTTTGTGTATATATTTTGATTTTTCATCTAATTCTATAAGAATATTGCCATTTTTTATGTCAAGACTTCGTAAGGACTTTCATATGGTTTTTGATGTTTCTTACGGCTCTCTCGTCTTAATAAAATTAAATCTCCAAAATTTACGTAAATAGGATTTGTATACTTTTGGTTACTTACGCGTTTAGTTTTTGCTTTTTAGGGCTTTGTAAAATAATTTTACAAAACCCTACTAGTCTCGCGACCTGTCTGTCCGTCCGTCCGTCCGTGTGTCACAGCACTTTTTCTCGCAAACTACTTAAGCTAGAAACATCAAATTTTGTACAGGTGTAAAGTGGTGCTCTCTTCAAAGTTCAACTACAAAAAATTTTATAAGGTTTTCAAGGGGGGTCTCCCCATATAGGGGAGTGAACCCCGAAAAAAAATTTCATCAAAGGTAGCCGATATGGGTATCAAATGAAAGGTCCTGATAAGAACTTTACAAACCAATTTTTAATTTGGCAAAGTTTGCTTCGAGGGGCGCACAGGGAGGGGAAATACACGAAAAATGTGTGTCCTCCCTCGCGATTGGACACCTGTCATCCAAAAAATCTGAAAAAAACTATGCAGGTAGGTGTTTTTGAGTACAACAACAACAAACACCTTAGAAGTCGAAATTCACTCAACTTTGTTAATAATAGTATGATATTCGAATTTCACATTTTCCCTAATAAAATCGCACCGGTACCCTTAAACTGAACGAACATTTACGTAGTCCTACTAAGGGTTCTTAAACTTTGTAAGTTTCATGAAAATCGAATGATATACACGGAAGTTATAGCCATTTGAAATTTCTCCAATTACAACAACAATAACACATGATTTTGGTATTTTACGGACTTTCCATCCAATCAGTCACTGCAGTTTTGACTTGATCTTCTTAAAATTTTCCAAGAAGGTCAATAACATTAATATTTTTGAGAGTTCATGATTTGAGTGATTTTTGTCGGTTTGCAACAAAATGGCGACCGTTGAAAGTAGAAAAACAATGGATTTTCTTTTGAACGTGCACATCTCTTTGACATATTCCTTGATGTTATTCATTGCTGGTGACTGCATTTCGGAGAAGTTGGGTACAAAACCCTTCTGACATGAGCGTAGGTCTGTTTACTCAACTTGTTCTATGAGTAGCGATGTTCTCAATCTCATTCTTAGTTCATTCGCGTAATCTAAATCATAGATATTGTGATTATCTTCAACTATCTCGTTGGGAGGACATGGAAGTTTTCCAAATATTAATTCATGTGGAGTATATTTCGTGTAGACATGGGGTGTTGTATTGTATGCGAATGCGTAGTATGGTACCCATTTGTCCCAGTCGTAATTATCGGCAAAAGAATGCATATATTCGTTAAGAACTCAATGATTGCGGTCGACTGTTCCTAAGGTTTGGTGATGGTAAGGAGTTGAGAAGATCTGCTCAATGTGTAGCAATTTACATATTTCAGACATGAGTTTGTTCGAGAATTCAGTTCCCAAATCCATTTGTAACTTACTAAAATGTCCAAATTTTAAAATAAATTGATTAACTATACCTACTGCTATAGTATGTTCTTCTTTATTATCTATGGGGAATGCTACTACGAATTTCGTTGAGTCACATTGTAGCATCAATATATATCTGTAACCGTTAGATATGCGAGGTGAACCTACTGTGTCTAGTTCTATCGTTTGAAACCTTGCAGATGGTGTATCTGTTTTCAGCATTTTTTCAGTTGTGTGTTTAACTTGCTTGCTCATGCGACAAATCGTACGACCATTTACGTGCTCTTTGATTATGCTATTCATGTTCTTCCAATAAAACTTTTGCTTTAATTTGAGTAACGTCTTTTGTACTCCAAAATATCTTACATGAGGTGTATCGTGACACTCCTCAATCAATTTCTTTTGTTTTTGTACATCAGTTATTATTTTGGGTGGCTTCTAAATTAATATTTTCAACTTCGCACGCGTACTTTCTTGTTGCAACGTATTAAAAATATTTTTGAATTTGTTTTTGTCCATGGATTTAACTATTTCATCATTTTCAGATAAAGAGTGTTCACTGATATTTTCTTGTCTAGTGAATTCAAATGGCTTTGCTAATATTGAAATGAACTCCAAATTAGACTTATCGCTATCGCTCTCTTTTGAACGTTTATCAGCACTTTTCGTCATTAGCTTAGCATTTGTATATTAGAAACGTGTTTTTTACCAGATTTATTACTATAACGTGCTTCTATATAGTTTATAGTACGTACAATTTTATTTTCATTATTTGTCCCATGCAACATTATGAATATCAGTTTTGGTATACCAGTAATGTCAGACAGACTTGTGCAATCCCAACAATAGAGTTTATCAGATTCTATTTCGGTGTGGGTACAACTGTTGCTGACTTTCTTTTCATTCTTTGTACTCTTCGCCATGCCCTTGGTTACAGCTAGTAACTTCCGTTTAACACTTTCATCAGTGTTTGGAGGCATCATTGATTTGAATATGTCTGAATCCAATTCGATTCTAGACAAGGCGTCCGCATTGGTATTCTTGCTGCCTTTATTGTAAGCCATCGCGAAGTCATGGTCAAATAAATCTACACGTATCCTCGTTAATTTTGAAAATGGATTCTTGTGACTGAACAGCAATGCAAGTGGGATATGGTCAGTTACCACTATGAATCCTCTGTTGTTAAGGCAAGGTCTAAAGAAATTTACTGCGACGGTGTGGCGGAAGTACTGTATTCGGAAACAAAAAGCGATAACTTCTCGCTAGGATGGTCGCAAAGTACAATTGCCACCCAGCGACATGAAGAAGAAAGGCTATTCCGCAAAGCGGGAGATGTTCTGAAAAGAATATAACCTGCATGCGACTCCCCAAAAATCAGCAAAGCAGTAAAGATTGGGCTCTTTGAACTAGAGGAGCTCCTAGACCGACCAAGGAAGAACAGAAGGCTAAAGAAGCACTGGGGTGAAATCTAAAGGCCACGTACAGATGCTCCACCATCAAAAATCAATTAAAGAATGGCGTCTAGCCCAATTGAAGGAGATCGCGACAAAAGAAGGAAGGAAGAGGTACTTCATGGGTGTGGAGCACCAAGCCCGGGGTTCTAGCCAGAAAGTAAGGTTCACACGGGCACCCAACAAGAAAAAAGACATGATACGAAATAGGAGAGACAAAAGCCCCAGTAGCAGGCACTGTTCATGAAGCCCCAAGATGGCCGATCCTATGCGGAGGTGCTGTGGGACATCAGGGAAAACGTAAGGCCCAAAGACACCAACGCTGCCATTAAAGTAGTACGTCCAACGCGGTCGGGCCACATACGGGTCGAATTTGGAGCAGAGGCCAACAATAAAGAAGTATTCTGCGACGTAGTAAAGAAAGTCCTTGGCATAAGCGAAACTATAACCTCGCTCAAGCCGATGGCAACGATCGAAATAAAGGGAGTTCCCTAGCCTGGGTAGGATCAAAGCGAGGCTGACGCCAGATAACCATAGGGTAGAACGTATGCCCATAATTGACTTGACCGAAATGGATGCCGAACAATTTCTGAACAAGGGCAAAGTACGAATAGGGTGGGGTATCTGTAGGATACAGCAAAGAGCAACACCTATTCAATGTTTCAAATGCCTCGACTATGGTCACACCACACAAGTATGCAATGAGCCCAATGTTACAAATGCAGTGAAATGGGACACAAAAGAAAAGAATGTACGAAGGAGGCACACTGTATTCTTTGCAAGGATGCTGATCCAAGACATGATTTTAGGTACCTCTGGGATCAGTAAAATGCCAGGTTTTCCAGGAAGCCCTAGCCAAGGCAAAACCAGAGCCTCGATGACCTGCATCCTGCAGCTAAGCCTACACCACAGTTCAACCGCCCAAAATCTGCATAAGCAGTTTGCGAGGAATATGAAAGCTGACTTCTTGCTGCTGAGTAAACAACACCATGATAAAAGTTCTGTATTGTGGTATCCTAAAGAAAATGGTACTGCCACTATCTGGGTTCGCAACAGTGATTTCCAAGCGGAGAGTTGTGGCCGAGGGGATAGTTTCGTGTGGGTTCGGTTTTTATGAGCCTACCTTACGCCGAACGAAATCGATATCATCTTTCCAAGTCAAGCTTAATGCTTTGGAGGGCGCCGTCTCGCACACAGAGGGCAACGTGCTCATTGGAGGAGACTTCAACGCTAAAGCAATCGAATTTGGCATGCCTCAAACAGATTGGCAGGGAAAACGAGCCCTGGAAATGGCGGCCTGGATGGCGCTCGTCGTACTAAACACCGGAAGTACGCCAACTTTCCCCCGTATTGGCTGTAAAGGAATCATACCAGACGTAACATTCACCTCGGAGTCCTTAGTTTGAAAGATAAACAATTGGAGAGTATTCGAGGACTACTCAGCCAGTGATCATCAGGGCATTTTGGTTGAGATTAGTGATGTTGTCTCCCAACGTCCGTGCTCTCAGCTTTCTACAACTGGATGGAACTTCGGAAAGATAGACGTCGAGAGGTTCACAGAGATGCTCACAGCAGGTGAGCCGCTGCAAGGAGCTTCGGAGGAGACAGAAGAACTGGTAGCTCAAGACGTGGTGAACTCAACTATGAGCACCATTACGACTACTTGCTACGCTTCTATGCCCCATCGAAAACCCCAGCACGGCAAACCCCCAGTGTACTGGTGATCAACTGAAATCGCTGAAAAGCAAAGGGATTGTCACAAATTTTGACGTGAGGCTCAACGAGCGCGGAACCGTGAAGAGGCATGCAACCGGGTGACAGCATATAAGTTGGCCAGGAAATGCCTTCGCAAATCGATCAACCACTGCAAGGCTTGCTGCTGGCAAGACCTAGTGGACAATGTGAACAGGAATCCATGGCTACAAGCTAGTCATGCGGAAGCTTGACGCCCTACGGAAGCCTTGCATAAATGATGCGGAAAAGGTGGACGAGATAGTACAGGCACTCTTCCCCACCCATCCCGTCCGTGTTAGCGCTGTCCATGGTGAAACAGCAGTCGAGTGTCCACTCTTCACACAGCCGGGACTGGAGAAGGCAGTCCTCTCATTGAAAGCGAGAAAGGCTCCAGGTCCAGATAGTGTTCCGGCTGAGGTTTTGCAACTTGTTCATCACCATTGTCCTGACTTGCTGCTCAGCTCATTCAACGCTTGCCTACGGGATGGGATTTTCCCGGTACGATGGAAGGTGGCGAGGCTCATGCTGATCGGCAAGGGGAAGGGAAATCCCAAATCGACGTCTGCATACCACCCGTTATGCATGATAGACACAGTTGGGAAAGTGCAAGAGAAACCCATCAAAGAAAGATTCACTGATGCAATTCGTGCTGCTGGGGCAGTACGGCTTTAGAGCTAGACGCTCTACCATTGATGCGATTCCAGAGGTGATGAGCGTGGTGTGAAAGGCAGAAGCATATAGTCACACCAAGCGACGGATGATCCTGTTGGTGACACTTCACGTCAGGAACGCCTTCAACTCCGCTAGATGGATGGATATTCTGGATACACTCGGAAACCTTTTTCAAGTTTCAGAATATCTAATGCGACTTTTGATGGACTACCTAAAGGGCCGAAGCCTGCTCTACAACGCAACACAGAGCTAACGAAGGATGGCTATTACATCGGATGTTGTCCAGGGATCTATCTTTGGTCCGGACCTTTGGAACGTGTCTTACGACGAGCTACTAAGACTGAAGATGCCATATAAGTCGCGCTTGCTTGGCTATGTGGATGATGTTGCGGCTCTGGTCACTGGATGCACCGTTGAACAAGCGCAACTTAGGCTAAGTATGCAAATGTGACAAGTCGGAGACTGGATGACTGCCCACGGGATCAGTTTAGCACTGGAGAAAACCGAAGTGTTCATCTTGACAAAAAAAACACCTGAAGTAAGGGCGGTTAGTATTGGAGATATACGAATTGAATCGAAACCAGCAGTGAAGTATCTGGGACGATGCCTGCCACACATTTGATCTTGTACTTAGACGGGTCAGTTTTGATAACTTTATCAGTTATTAAATGCCCTAATTACACTACCTTCGATCTTAGCATTGACATTTTGCACGGTTTAATTTTAAATTGTGATTACGCAGCCCACTCAATACCTTGCTAAGATTGTCGTTGTGATACATGATACTGCATTACTATAATTTCGTTGACATATAAAAAAGCTTTGTGACTCAAACCAATTAATGTAATGGTTAACATCCGTTGAAAACTGTTAGATGAAATTTTCAAATCAAACGGTAACCTGTTAAATTGATAATGACCATCGTTTGTAGAGAATGCTGTTAGTGGCCTAGGCTCTTTCGCAAGTTCAATTTGATGAAAAGAGCTAGTCATATCCAAAGCAGTAGAGTTTGCTCTTCCAAAGCTTACCCAAAACGTCCTCGAGTCTTGTCAATGGAAATTTGTGTTGAACGATTTTATTGTTAAGTCTGCGGAAATCCACCATCAATCGCCATTTCTGCTCTCCATCACTTGACATCTTTGGCACAACCAATAGCGGAAAGTTATAAGGGCTAACAGAGAGCTCTATGATGTCATTCGATTCCAAGTCTTTAACTTATTGCAGAATTTCCTCGTTTTGGGCTTGAGGCAACCTATAATTTTTAATATATACCGGGTTTCTGTCCGCTGTCTGCAAACATTGTTTGTAAAAGTTGTTCGTGGTTAGTTACTCTCTCTCTCTCTAGGTAGAATACAAACTGAAATTCTCAAATCATGTTCAACAAACCATTGTTTATCCAAATTATCCTTGTAAATTGTTTCTAGCAATTTTTCGAATCGTTTATTACCCGACATTTGATTTTCTTGATACCTTTTGTAACTTTTATGTAGTGTAAGCATACCGTAGTTGATTAAGGGTTTAACTTGTGCTCTGAATTTTTTAATGACAATATCATTGTCTGTTGTGTTCAGAATTTTCACATGTTGGACTCCTTTCGCGGGTACGATAGTACTCCCAACGAAAATACCCTTTTGAATTTCTAACTGGAATTCTTCACCTAATTTTAGATTCACCGGAACTATTGCTTCTGTTCTTGTAGAAACGTTTATCGGATAATTCTTGCACTCATAGGCAACACAACTTCATCATCCATGATATTAAACAAAATGGCGTATGTCTCGTAATCAATTTTGCACATACACCTGATCAGCACATCTCTTCCCAAGACGCCATCTGTAATTATCGGAAATTATTCAGTTACGATATGAAATCAATGTTTTAATTTATATTCCCCAACCTGTAAATCTAATTCTAAAGTCCTTAATGAACTAGTAACCTCTCCAGTTATCCCTGAGAGCTTAATTCTTCCATTGGATATAATCTCATATTCTACATTTCTATGAACATTATATTTACGAATAGACACGTCAGATCCTGTGTCTACTAAAAATTTGAGGTTTCTACCTGCATTATGGCAATAAATTGTAACGAAATTGGCGCAGATATTTGTAATCCTATAGATTCTATGTTTTACACCGGGAGGTTGTCGTGTACATTCCCAATCTCGCCGGTCACCTGGCAGTTTCCCCGATCCGAGATGACATTTACGTATCTCCTCTTGTTTCGGTTCTGGTTGTTTTTGTAATTGTTACGTCTATTACCCGAATCATTGTTTCCTCTTTAATTTCCGTTGTTAGAACCTCTACCATTATTGTAATTTCTGCCCCGTTGATTGTCACGAGTGTTTCCTTGACTATAGTTGTTTCTGCTATTATAATTATTAGTCCTACCGTCCCTATCGTTATTGCTGTTCCTGTAATTCCTATTGTCTTTATCGTTATCATTGTTCCTATAGTAATTCCTCTTATTACGACATTTTTTGCTACCCCTTCTTTGGTTGTTAGCATTCAAATGCATCACACTTGTGACCGATGGCGGTTTTCCAGTTCCAAGGCCAATGAAAGAGCTTCACCAAAGCTCTGTGATCTAGCCAAAAAAAACAGCACTCCTCAACTGATCATTCAGACCGTTCTTAAATATAGTGAGTGCATAACTGTCATTCATGTTAGATATAACCTTCTTCTCAGCGGCGGTTGCTGAATTACCTAATTTCTGAATTTGTAGTTCGTTCAATTTACAAATTAAGGAAGTAGTTTTACCTTTATAGGCAGAGACGATTGATTTCTTTTTTACCGTGCTGCTAAGCTGGGTATACAACTAAGGTACAGTCTTGTTGCTCTTAAATTTAGGTTTTAGGTTTTCAAAAGAGGTCATATTACGGTCGGTAACCGAAAGTTTAACGGATGCGCTTAATTTAACGTTTTTTACAAAATCTATCAACAATGATTTACCAGCTGGTGTAAGTAAGTTTGCCCTCAACGACGGGAATAACCTTTAATGCAGTTTCTAACGAAAATTCTGCCCACTGAATTTTTCTTCCAAGATCGGGAGGCTACTTTTAAAGTCTACTACAATAATTTCTCTGTCTGAAATTTTGATATCCTGCTCAGTGCATCTTTGTTGCCTTAACTGATACCAGAGTTGCAGCTTTTGCCCGAAACTTTAACTTCAAATCTAAGAGATTCGAGTCGCTGTCTGCAATACCAGATAACAAGGAGTTAAATGATTCCCTTTGTTTTTTCAAAACATCTAGCTGTCCACAAAGATTCTCGATAGTACACAAATTCTTCCCGCTTTTCTTAAAGTTCCTAAGGGCTCTTTCGTTGTCACCAAAAATATCTTTTAGCCTGTCCATAGGCTAATCTGATTATACGGAACGATGGTTTGGATTTAAAATACAGGAATTAACCGGAAATATAAATAAAGAAAATACTCTACATTACAATTTTATTATACATTTATGGTTCTATTAAACCTGTGAACTATATATTTCTTATTATATCGATCATACAAGTAAAATAAAACTATAGCCGCTAAAAAAACTGTTGAAGTTGCGAAAGATTGCCGGTTCGAAAATTCCAACGTTGTTGCTCGTGGGAAATTCGTTGTCCTATCTTAATTGTGATGCCTTCAGTATCTCGGCCGCTGTAGAAGTTTTCTCGATCCATCGTGAGTCAATTTAATTATACTGTGCAACTTTGCACGGGCTCTCTTCAAGTTTGTCTTGACCCCCCTTGCACGCCTCTTTTTCGGTATCGTGTGTTAGGACTTTACAGACCACGATGCCATGATTACTAAGGTCAAGCAAATAATTATCTTCGCGATCTCTTAATGATATCCTCGTTCTCAATTTTAAAGTGAAACGCTCCTTTTGAATATCCAGAACTGAGTCCTCTCTATTCAATTTTACTTTGTCTATTTATACTTAAAAATTTTATATTTACTTTCCTCACATATTTTGCTCACACTCATTTAACGACCTAATAAATTTTCCAACACTAAATTAAAAAAAAATATTTTTCTTACACTCATAAAAATGCATGTTTAACGACCTCATAAATTTTGTTCTACTCTATTAAATTTTACTTTAGAAATCTACCCTGACCTACGATACTTAAATTTCACTTGACCCTTTCTTCCACTTATCACATATCCATACATTATTCTTCATGCACATACATTGACCATCCGCACGTGACATTTCTTCATGCACATAAATTATTGGGAATATGAACCATCACATGAAGACTTAAGCGTGCAGGACAATTTAATGTTTATATTGTTTACGTACTTCATGTGCATGTGCACATATGATTATACTTTTGATAATAATTTAAGTTGTAGAGTAGTTACTTGAATCTAGGTTTTTTTTCCGTAGCACTACAGCCCCTTTCGGGCATTCACTTAGAGATAGTTAGAGTATCTCATTGTCATGATCGATCTAGGTTTAAGTTTAATTAATTTTTAACCGACCATTAAAGAAAAAAGGATTAATAGTCTTACCCATGTATTTATTTTTTATTCTGGATTTCTTATGAATTTGTAAAAAAGTGTTTTCAAACCCTCCTCCATCAGTGCGTCATAGCAAGTCTTTCTAGGTACTAAAGAAACTATAAGCATAAAATCTTGTGACCAGCAAGTCTTTCTAGGTACTAAAGAAACTATAAGCATAAAATCTTGTGACCAGCTCAGAAGTTTCTGGTGAATGAATGCTTCATTGTAGAAAATATTTTCAAAGAATTGTAAGGAGGGTCTTCGCGTATAAGGATGTGACGAATAGGGCACCAACAAAAGGTCTTTTTGGGATCTTTTAAAATCTGCTATCAAAATTGCAATACCGATAACAAGGTAGGCAGAGGAAGTGGAAGAACATGCACAAATTGTTTTCCACTTCCCCACTCCTCGTGATTGGACACCCGTGGACCGAAAAATCTGAAAAAATCACGGAGATGGTTAGTAATAGTATGATTTATCAATTTTAAATTTCCTTGCATAAATTTGTAAAGGTACTCTTAAATTCATTGTAATTTAATTTAATGTGAAAATTTCAGAAGAATTGAATGGTATTTAACGAAATTATGGTGGTTCAAACTTTGTCTGTATTACAAAAAAATGCATGCTAAGGAACAATATGTGCTTCAAATGGACACAAGCACTACGGACTTATTAGAATTTGCATGAAAAGCTCAGCGAGGGTATACCTTAGAGAATTTATTCAACAAGTGATACCAGCAAGCGTAAAATGAAATGGCAGCCATTCTAGAAGACAATATTGAGAAAGTTTGTGTTACATTTCCTCAACTTCAACATTGAAAGTGCAGGCTATTGATGAAAGTGTCTTTTTTTATGGTAATAAGACCAACAATAACCTTACAAGTCGAAATTCATTCAGCTTTGCCAGTAATAAAAATCCCGTCGGCAACGTAAGCCATTTCAAACATTTCTATGAAAACACGAGTATAGTCAACACCTCAGTTTCCACTAAAATAACGAATTTTGCTAATTTTCTGATTTTGGGTGGCCACCATATTAAGTGCTTGATTATAGATTTTGTCAAGGATATCTACCTTAGAGTTTCATCAACCATTGTGCGAAATCATGTTCAAATCAGAGTTTTAGTCTGAAAAGGGCAAAAATATTCAATTTTTGTTAGAAACGGTACCTAAATATATTAAATTTTCAACATTTTTGCGTACCATTTGATTTTCAACTTAATTTAATAATCAGTGAGTCCACGTTTCATCAAAATACGGTCAAAAACATGGCCGCTACAGTGCCACAAATTCAGATTCTAGGCTCAAAAACGCTCCTTTGGTATCTAAGATTGACCGTGTTATAATATTGACATCATCAGCATACTCGTATACTTCCTATTGAGCATGAGTGTAGCCGATGTTTCAGCTGATGTCTTCCTGATAACGTGTGCCAGCATAATATTAAAGAGCATCAGGGCCAGTCCATCTCTTTATTTTAGCCCTGATTCTGTTATGAAGCTATACTTTAGTTCACCGCTAATCGTGACCTGGAACTCTGTGTTCAGCATCATGATTTTGACCATGCGGACTAATTTTGTTCGGACGCCAAAGTAAAGCATTATTTTTTACAAAGCATTTCTATCGACACTGTCATATGCTTGCTTGAAGTCTACAAAGAGCGGTTTCGTTGTGGATGATGGACACTTCTCAGGAGCTGCCACACGCCATGACCCACAGGGCAGCTCGACCGCGTATTCCCCTATATATGCATGTGGGAACACGCCCAACATGCAACTTATAAGGAGCTGTAAGCTTCCACATCAGACTGTGGTTATCAACTCAATATACTTAAACACGTCTACAAAGAGTTGGTGCACATCAATGTAGCATTCCCAGCACTTTTCCACCGATTCCACATATCAGCGGCGCAAGCGATTCACTCGAGAAAATGTGAAATTTGCTTGAGCCACTCTTCTCGCTTCTCATGAATTAAGATATATGAGAGAACCTAGGCAAACGCCACTACTAGTTCGAAGTCAACATTACCCTCGACATGATCAGCGACAACGTCATCAGCATCATCATCGACATCATCACCAATAACCTTATCATCAACAACAACGGCATCATTCATCATCAACCACAACGGCATCATTCATCATCAACCACAACGACACCATCAAGTGAAAGCTATGGGTGCTCGAAGAATGTCCATCGATCTTATCAGGCGGGCCCATGATCACCCACCAAATGCACGTGTCGGATACGGCCGTGGCTGAAAACTTATTTCTTTTGGCCAAAAATGACCAAACAAATAAAACACTATGTAGCCATGTAAGTCTACCAAAGCGTCTGGCGCTATTCTTCAGCCTCCGATGGGTAAATTTGAAATACCGGAGCGTATTTTCCAGCAGTTGAATATCAATTTCATCGGCCCTTATCCTCGTTTTACGCCTGGATACATCGGTGCTGTCGTAATCCTACACTGAGTGTCCAAATTCCCAATCGTTAAGTTAATCTGGAATATGCATATAGCCCCAATTCTGTGCTTCTTCTTACTATACCGCCACTAGGGTCTTACCTCATTTTGCCGTGTTTCGTCAGTACGTGATTTGTTGTAGCGGCTATTGTGGCAATTAAATTTTTCGGGAGACCCAGTAGTGGCTGTTGAGCCACATGAGGAACTCCGAGTATTACGAAACCAACAGCGAGATAAGATTGAAGGCATGGGGCGTGCAATGGACGAGCGCTACAATTTGCAATCTCATCTTTCCGGTTTCAAGGCAGGTGCGAAGATATATAAGCGAAATTTTAGACTAAGTGACGTGACCGAGTACTACAATACCAAACTTGATAAAAAACTTGTGAAATGCCGAGTTGTCCAAGTGTTGAGCCCAACAGGCCTTGCTTTGTTGTGTGAATTGAAAGTGTTGACTACCAGGGTATAGTTTTCAAGGTTAAAAATATTGGAAAAACATTAATTGATGTTGCCATTCTTAGCTTACTAGGCTTGCACGATAATGAACGGATCCTAGTATGTGTCTCCATTAATTGTAACTTTTTTTAGTTTGAACTAGATTTAAAATGCAAAACGTTTTTTGCTACCAAAAACGATCACTTAGTTAATAATTTTATTGCGGAAAACATACAGTTATTCTTAAGTTTTAAATAATTGTGGTTTCCTATGTATTTCTTGGGATTAAATTATAATTTAAATTCGAGCGCCCTAATAATATAGAAAAGATTGGAAGAATAACAACTCATTTTAGGGTTGTTATAAGAAATGGTTCAGTTTGAAAGATTTAAATATTGAATGTTGCAGTATTTGTCTTGTCTGTTTGTCAAACAGTCAAATACGGGCTCGGATTACTTTCATTAAAGTAACCGATAAAAAACAAATATGAATTGCTAGCCGTAAAAAAAAATCATTCCATTCCAGTACGCAGCTAGTTTTGTTTTCATGAGGCAATCGCGACGGGAGGTGAGGATACCGCTGAGTGTGGGCTTTTAATAATCCGCGACTGATCGGTGTGGTAGTTTGGTTCGGTATGCAGTACCATAATTTGGCTTGCGGTTTAAGTTAGGACAAACTGATTCGATTATTGAATTTGAGTAGCTTATTTCTGGCAACGTGTCGGTGTATAATCGGAAACGCGTGATTTTCGAACTCAAGATGTCTCTGTCTGTTTTTTCCTTTGGACTTGATGTAAGGAATTGAAATAAATTAGAGTAGGATCGTGTTGTTGGATTGTTTTGATGCGTTTTGAATCAGGCGTTAGATTTGTTGGCAGAAAATTTATATTCATTTTGGTCTGCTTGCGGAAGACCTCCGAACTAGCTAACCTGCCAGCAGCCACCTTGGTGTAGACTGAGGTTGCCGGCACTAGTTGACCTGTTGGGTATGGTCCATCGGCATATACCAAGACTTCACGTCTATAACCGATGAGAGGTCGGTTTAGATTTCCTCAAGAAATCTCGAGCGTACGGACACACAAAGTAAAGATCCACTGCCTTTTTGGATTCGCTTGTCAGGGTCCATGTTTCACTTGCAAATCATAGCATAGTTTTGACTGGTGATTTGTAAATACAGAGCAATATTGCCTGTGTACAACTCAGGACCTTAGAATAGGAAGTACGCAGTAATATGTGCTGCGTTTTTTTCGGAGGTCCCGTACTGCGCTTTTGCTTTGTCTCTGGTTGGTGCTGATGCTGGGATCTTTTGCTCTTCATCTGGAGTGTTCACAGCTCAAGTCGTTATTGGGGACGCTTTGAATGGCTTCTAGAAATATTGTCGTTATCTGTTTTTAATTGCATCTGGGTTACCTCTGATTCATCCTTGTGCACTTTTGCAAAGACTTGTTTGTGGATTGAAGCCATCTCTTAGTTATTTAATAGAGGCATACGCTGATCTAACTTCATGTAGGGTCAGGTTTTTATTCATCTATTGGATCTTGTCGTGGATGGTGAGTTGTTTCGTTCTTTAGTAAATTTTTTAACCTTATCATCAGAGGTTTTTGTATTGTTTTACTTTGGCCCTAATAGTTTGCTGAATGTATTTTTTGTATGTCTGATTCCTTTACCACTTCCTTGCATTCTTTATCATACCAATTGTTCCTAGTTTTCTCTGACTGGTGCCGCTTCCATTACTGCATCTCTTACTACCTCTCACATCGCTTTGATAACATCATTACATTGATGCAATTTTTCAGCGCTGTCATGTATGTGGACGTTACATAGCTATCATTTAGCATGTGCATCTAGTACCTTGGGGTAACTGATCTTTCTTGTTAACAGCTCTTGGTGATGCGGCATCGGCACTGGACCCTTATAAGGTAGTGCTCTGAATCAGATACAACGCCGCGAAACGAACGTGCCTCGAGAATGCTGGTGGTCACTTGATTTGTATAAGAATATGGTAGATTTGGTTTTTCTTCTGGATATCTGGATGCGAAAAGTGTGGAGCTTATTGTAAAGTCTCTAATAGTAGCGAAATCGATCAGGCGTCGACTGTGTTGCTGGTCTCTGCATGGAGGCTATGCCCTCTGGTTGTTCCTTTATGTTCTGTTTCTTGGCAGATTTTTGCATTGGACACCTAGAAAAATTTCAATGTCGGTTGACAACAACGCATCGACAGTGCATTCTAGGGTACTGTAAAATTCTTCCTTGATTGCCTCTCCCTTGTCTTCTGTAAGCACGTGAGAGTGTACCAGCTAAGCATCAAAAAATTTGGTCTTGATACAGGTTTTACAGATCGTTTTGTTAACGGGCTTGAAAGCCACTCCAAACTCAAAGCTTCTTTGCGATTTTACGCTTTTGAACATCGTGTGCGTTCGAATTTCAAATATGTCTTCACCGTGTTATTTGGTTTCTTGCACTGCAAGTACTTGATTCCTTATTTCTTTATTTTACCCAAAAGTTATTCCAGTGTGTCTAGTAGACGCAATGATTTAATATTCCAAGTTCCAAAGAATTGTGCTTTATAAGTTGCAAAAAATATTGCCGTTTCTCCAATGTGATCTTTGACTGGATCTTGGTTCCGTGACAAGTAAATACCAAGTAGAGCGTTGTTAGTGCTTAGACTTAGTCGTTTTAAGGTCCACAAGTGGTATTTTATTTCCTACATACTCACGGGCTAGCTGGTTAAGGTACTCCCTATCCGGCCACCTGAGGACGTATCCGATGGGGACTGAAAGCCTCGCTGAGAAAACAAAGTAATTGACTACAATAAAGCAAATCTTGTAGTGATTCTACATAGTAGGACATACGGCGTATACCCTCTGGTAACTCACAGAGGCAATTAATGTGATTCTATTTTATGATTTTGTGAAAAAGGAATTCACCAAAATTTTCATGTATGACTCATATTTCGGGCATTTTGCATGACAGTTTAAAGTGTTAATTTAAATAAACCAAAGCAAAATAAAAAACGATTTAAACACTTGATGTAACACTGTATTTACAAAATTATAGCCACTTATAAATTAAGAATAGTAAGCAAAGTAGATAAAATAAACCTTCAATTAGCATTCCTATTGCAAACAATAAGCCACCAACAATTAATTCTGGACATGCACTTCAGGGCAACGGCTGAGATGGCTGCGCTGCAAGTATCGGCTGTTAGCTGACTTATTGCCGACGTGGGGGGACCCAGCCTATCAAGGAGATGTCTCTTGATGAGGGATGTAGGGTTAGTGCTAC
Source organism: Odontomyia ornata (assembly GCA_963969285.1). Classification (NCBI taxonomy): domain Eukaryota; kingdom Metazoa; phylum Arthropoda; class Insecta; order Diptera; family Stratiomyidae; genus Odontomyia; species Odontomyia ornata. The sequence continues at coordinate 190,882,200 of OZ017739.1, forward strand.
TGTACGCAGCTGAAATATGGGGCGACGCTCTCAGTAAGGAGGTATAACAAAAACGCTTGGCACAGGTACAGAGAAGAGGAGCACTGAGGATTGCATCTTCGTATTTGACAGTCTCTGATTCGGTGATGAGAGTTATTGCAGGCGTGATGGCTGTGGCCTCCTTACTACAGACTGCCACGCTATTTATCGGCGCCGAAACGAGGATGCGCGGGAGGTTGTTGTCTTTGAGGAGAAACAGCGCTCACTCAACGATTGGCAGCAGTCTTGGGTGAATTGTACGGAGGGAAGGTGGAATGCTCACCCCATCGCGAATCTGAGACCGTGGCTGAATCGAAGGCATGGTGAGACTGACTTCTATCTGGCCCAGCTTTTGAGCGGGCACGGATGTTTTCAGTCTTACCTGCACAAGATCGGTAAGTCACGGTCTCCCGACTGTCGGTTTTGCCCAGGAGAGGAGGACAATGCCTGCGTGCACGAAATGGGTCAGGCTGCAAAAAGAACTCTACAGGGAGACGGGAGAGCTCACCCCGGATAATATAGTTGCGGTGATGCTCGAATCCGTTGACAAATGGAACCAGGTGGCACATTATGCTCGGGCAGTCCTAAAATATACAAGGGACTCACAGCAGCCGGGGCGCTGGGGCTGGGGGATCGCTCTTCTTGCAATTCCTCTTCCCCTCCCGCTAGGAGGGGGACACCCCAGCTTGAAGGCGCCCCACGGCGTAACAAAAAGATACCTGGCCCGAAGTAATGTGTCAAACAGTTCCAGGCTGGGTTCTCAGGTTGACAGGGGAGGTGTTTAGTGGGTAGTCCAGTCGTGATGGGAGTCCCACATTCTGTGCATAAACAGCATTCAGCTCCCTACCACAAAAAAAAGTCAATCAGGCGCTGTTCGTTGTCATTTATTTCATCGTGGAGGTTATATCCTCCAGTCATTCCCCAATGAGATAGTTCATTGCTAACCGTTCAAAGACAACAACTATACACAATAAAAAATACATTTTTTTTTAAATATCATTTACCCGTGGAATTTAAATTGCAATTTCCAGTCGCTTCGATGTCTCAATGTCGACATACATATATATATATATATATATATATATATATATATATATATATATATATATATATATATATATATATATGAGAGTCGTTAATTTTGTTTATTTGGTGTCCGCAGACCAATTCTCTTTTCTCCTTCAGAGCCGTCGGGCCCTGCTTTGTTGTGTGAGCAGACGCGTTTCGACTACTTTGGATCATTTTCAGTGTTTAAAGGATGAGTTCAAAGGAATGAGTTTATATAGTCGTAGAATGGGTTAAGCGGATGGGTAATTAGGTCAGGTAGTAAATTACGTCAATACTAAATTAGGCCAGGCAGAGGGATATTATGTTTTTGTTTTTTTACTCATTGGATGTCCGTCTGTTTTGTTTCATCTCGATCCCGTTTTCCTCTAAGAGTGTGGTCTAATACTGAGAAAATTGCGTCGGAATTTGTAACAAGTTGTTCGTTGATAATATTACCATCTGCTTTTCTATGTTTATATATTTCAAGCCTTCCTAGTATGTCCCTTGCTTTGTTTGTGTGGCGATTTCATAGAGTTTGTCAAAGCGTCAGGCTCATGTGCGTGGTGTTGTAGGGGTGTCGCATAGTTGGAGTCAGCATTGTAGTGTATGAAAGAGCGTAAGTGCTCTTTGTATCTTGTCATTGGTTGTCGTGCTGTCCTTCCTATATACGCTATGTCGCAGTCCTTGCATATCAGTTTGTATATTCCACTGTTTTCGTATATTGATGTGTCATTCAGTTTTGGTTTCAGTTTGTTTCCAATGTTGTTGTTCGTTGTGAATACAGTTTGTAGTTTGTATTTCCTAAGGAAGATAGTTTGTATGTCTCTTAGCCTACGTATGTTAACGAAATCCACTGTTGGTCACTCTTATGAGTTTCAGTCGGTTGGTGCTTATGTTTTTGTTTTTACTATGTAATAAGTTTGTCAATGTTGCACTGTTTGCATCCGTATTATTAGCTATTCTGTAAATGTTGTTTAGTTCGCTGGAGTAGTTAGTAGAAGTCATGGGGATAGAGTGAAGCCTCTGCACCATTGATCTGTACCCTGCTAGCTGATGCTGTGCTGGGTGGTTAGATGTTTCGTGTATGGTATGATCAGTTGTGTCTGATCTTGTTTTATTGCGTGACACGGTTTGGTCCATATAGTTGAGTTTTCGTTCGTTTCTTTTCCTATAGTGAAATTTATATTCGGGTGAATTTCATTCATATAGGTGAGTAGTTCCTCTTGTTTATTTTCTTGTGAGTCAATAACGATGAAACTGTCATCCACATATCGTCTTTAAAATATTATATTGAATTTTTTGATAATTTTGGATGTATAGACTTCTTTCAAAGATTGTAAAAATATTTCTGACATTATTGAGGACATCGGATGTCCCACACCCATACCATTCGTGGCAATGTATGTGTTGTTATTTAATTTAAAATAGTGCTGCTTGATTGTGGTCCTTATGAGTTTAAGCATTTGATCCGTGAATCGTCAGCTGTTGTTGAATGAAAGTTTTTCTTTTAGTTCGGTCAGTGTTTCATCGACGGGTATTGACGTATAGAGGTTAGTGGTGTCTAGTGATAAAATTCGAAAGTTTCAGTCAATTTTAAGGAGGTGGTAGTGTTCGTTAGCTCACGGCTGTTCTTTTATGCGTATTTTTCGTCAAGGTGCATGATCAGCCGTTATCGTTGCCAAGTACCGTGCTAATTAGTATGCAGGAGCTGAACGGTAGTTGACGACAGGACGGATAGTAATGTTGGGTTTGTGGAGCTTAGGTTCTACTTTATATTATGTTGCGGTGCTTAGTACTAGGAGGAATGATTAGTGGGAATTGTGTAATGGCAGTACATAAGTCCGTTTGGAACTTATTGGTGGGGTCTTTGTTTACCAGTTTGTATCAGTTGGCGTTACTGTTTTTTGTACGTCTATTGTTTTTGTACGTAGATCGATGTTTCTAGGATCTCCGTTGTTTTTAAGATCACCGTTGTATGTCCTTTGTCAGCCTTTGTCACTGTTAGTAGGTTATCCGTAAGTTTTTTCTGAATGTGTCTTAATATCTTATGGTCTTCGTGGAAATTCGTTTTGATTATGCCAGTGGGTTTTTTTTTTTGTAGTGTGTCTACTGCAGTATATCTTATATGCATCTGTTGTTCCTGCGGCAGTTTGTTAATGGGTTTATATAGTCGTAGGTTGGATTAAGAGGATTAGTAATCAGGTCAAGTAGTAAATTACGTCAAGTACTAAATTAGACCAGGTAGAGGGATATTAGGTTTTTGTTTTTTTGCTTGTTGGATGTCCGTTTGTTCTGTTTCATCACGTTTCAATTTTCCTCTAAGAGTGTAGTCTAGTACTGTGAAAATTGCGTTGGAATTTGTAACAAGTTGTTCGTTGATAAGAAGCCTGCTGGAAAGCGAAAATTCGGAGTGACCTTCTTTGTATATAGGGAGCTCCCATTGCATGTTTTTGATTTTAAGGTAGTAAAAACATGGTTGTATATGATCCACATCAAATCAAAATCTTCCAAATCTGGCTAATAAACACACACGCATTTACCGAATGGGAGGATGAAAAAACGAAAGAAACGTTCTGCAATTACCTGGAAAGACTAGTCGCCTCATTGGCAACAAACTATATCAAAATAATTTTGGGTGAGCTCAACAATAAGGTTAGCAATGAACTATCTCATCGGGGAATGACTGGAGGATATAACCTCCACGATGAAATAAATGACAACGAACAGCGCCCGATTGACTTTTTTTGTGGTAGGGAGCTGAATGCTGTTTATGCACAGAATGTGGGACTCCCATCACGACTGGACTACCCACTAAACACCTCCCCTGTCAATCTGAGAACCCAGCCTGGAACTGTTTGACACATTACTTCGGGCCAGGTATCTTTTTGTTACGCCGTGGGGCGCCTTCAAGCTGGGGTGTCCCCCTCCTAGCGGGAGGGGAGAGGGGAAGAGGAATTGCAAGAAGAGCGATCCCCCAGCCCCAGCGCCCCGGCTGCTGTGAGTCCCTTGTATATTTTAGGACTGCCCGAGCATAATGTGCCACCTGGTTCCATTTGTCAACGGATTCGAGCATCACCGCAACTATATTATCCGGGGTGAGCTCTCCCGTCTCCCTGTAGAGTTCTTTTTGCAGCCTGACCCATTTCGTGTACGCAAAAAATGTGTGACAGGCATTGTCCTCCTCTCCTGGGCAAAACCGACAGTCGGGAGACCGTGACTTACCGATCTTGTGCAGGTAAGACTGAAAACATCCGTGCCCGCTCAAAAGCTGGGTCAGATAGAAGTCAGTCTCACCATGCCTTCGATTCAGCCACGGTCTCACATCCGGGATGAGGCACGCAGTCCACCTTCCCTTCGCGCGATTCACCCAAGACTGCTGCCAATCGTTAAGCGAGCGTTGCCTCTCCTCGCAGACAACTATCTCCCTCGCATCCTCCTTTCGGCGCAGGTAAATAGCATCGCGCCCCTAGCAAGGGGGTCAACAGGTATCACGCCTGCAATAACTCTCACCGCCGAGTCGGAGACTGTTGGATACGAAGATTCAATTCTCAGTGCTCCTCTTCTCTGTACCTGTGCCAAACGTTTTCGGTATACCTCCTTGCTGAGAGCGTCGCCCCATACTTCTGCTCCGTACAGTAGCACTGACCCTACAGCACTCATCAAGAGGCGTCTTCTTGATGGACTGGGTCCCCCTACGTTGGCCATAAGTCGACTCAAGGCCAATATTCCCGAAGAAGCCTTTTCAGCCGTTGCCCTGATTTGCTCAGAGAAACCCATCTTCAAGTCGATCAGCAGCCCCAGGTACTTCATCGCTGGCTTCGATTCGATTTGTATGTTTCCAATACTAATCAACCTTACACTAGGGATTCTCTTTTTTGTCAAGATGACCACTTCGGTTTTCTCCAGTGCTAAACTCAGCCCGCGAGCAGTCATCTCTTACTCGGCGCATTAGCATACCTAGCCTGAGTTGCGCTTGTTCAACGGTGCGTCCAGCGACCAGAGCCGCAACATCATCCGCATAACCGACCAAGGACGATTCATCTGGCATCTCAAGTCTCAGTAGCCCGTCGTAAGACACGTTCCACAGGTCCGGACTGATTGACTATGCATGAAGCGGAAATTTAGTCATGCGTTCGACTTGCTTTCTACATCAACGTATGCATAAAATTATCTGCACCATGTTCATTATTCGTATGGACGAACAATGGTATTTGCTGAGAGAACTGAAGGCCGGAGGCCAGTTGGGAAACCGAGGAAACGCTGGTCTGACTCGGTCGACGAAGACAGTTCATCGCTGCTCAGATTTCGGAATTAGAAGACGCGGTCAACAGACCGAGACAGTTGGAGGCGCTGTTTGCAGGAAGCGAAGACCAAAAAGGGGCTGAATTGCAAAGAAGAGCAAGATGTTCTGATCCAA